>VZSE01010373.1:0-11251 GCA_013398275.1 Promerops cafer
TCAGAAGAAAACGACACCCTTCTACAAGATCACTACTTCAACAGAACCATATTTGTCACTCCAGGAGGACTGCAGCCACCATTTAATTGGACTGTTACCAACACCCTGACCAACACGGTGTNCATTTAATTGGACTGTTACCAACACCCTGACCAACACGGTGTTAACTTATATTCTGACTTTGTTAGTGTTGTGTCAAGTTATATTCTGACTTTGTTAGTGTTGTTTTTTATTACTGTATTTTTATTTTTCATACTAAAGAACTGTTATTCCTACTCCCATATCTTTGCCTGAGAGCCCCTTAATTTCAAAATTATAATAATTCAGAGAGAGGGAGTTTACATTTTCCATATCAAGAGTGGCTCCTGCCGTCCTTAACAGACACCTGTCTTATTCAAACCAAGACCGGCTCACTGTTTGGTTTAGCTACAACTTGAGTAGTTGGGGTGTTGGCTGTAGCTTGAGTGATTGGGGTAGTTGTTGATTTATCTCCCTGCCCCCGTTTCTATTTGTTGCCTTACAGTATTTAGTAGTGTGGGATAAGTATATGTTATGGCTTAGCTTATTGTAATGATTTTTTTTCTTTAGAGTTATTATGGCAGGGGTTTTTTTAGATTTTTTTAAATTTTGTCTGGGTTCTGAATTTGTTTAGGTGAAAATTCTTAGTTTGTGGGATTAGAAATTTTTTTTAGGGTTTGATTTATTTTCTTTTTTTTACACTACTCAGAATTTTCTACACTTGGGTTTACTTTTGGGTTAGGGGATTTATTAGGTTTTTTTGGAAATTTTTAGCTTTTATTTTAGACATATTGTAGATTATATAGAGGAAGTTTATTAGATGAAATATTAGGAAGGTTGTAATTTTGGATTTTAGGGGAAATTGAACATTCTTAAAAAGTGATTTAACAGATTTAAAGGAGAAGAGGGAAAGGAAAGGCTGAAAAGCCTCATCTCTTGCTCTTTTTCTAACAAATTGGGTGTAATTACTAATAAATTCTTAAAATATGTTATTGGAACTAGGACCTAGGGTAGGAGGAGGAAACTATAAACTACATATATTTTGAGAAGACTCTAGTATTTTTGTAAATTCTTTATAAATCATTATTATTGAGCCTAGCACAATAGCTATTTTCATTTGTGCTTCTCTACTGTAAAAACTATGTGCTAGGGACAATATTTGAGCTATTTTCAGAACGGGAAATAAGCTTAGGGACTAGAAAGTTATTAAATAACTTACGGACTAGAAACACATGAAGACTTCAACTCAGAGAGACATTATGAATTCAAGTAACGTGGCTACTGATTGTTTTATCTCAATACAGAGTAACTACAACTGAAATGAAATCAGTACAGGTTTTTTTCCACTTTTTTTAACCAGGCATTGGGTGCCAAAAAAATCTTTTCCCAGACCAGTTCCAGCTCCCAGGGGGAGCAACTGCTTAAATTTAATTTCTAGAAGAACCCCTTTAGAAATTTTCTGCCAAATTAGCCCTAAACCAAGACAAATACATTTTTTGATGCCAAACGTGCGGTTCTATTTTAAGGATGAGTTGCTCAAAAGCAAAAGGTCTCTTCATCTATCTTTGAGATCATCTTCATCTCTGGGTACAGAGGTCTTCTTCTTCCCTGGGAGTAAAGCGTCTTCATCACTCTTATCTCTCTCTGTTCAAGCTTCTTATTGAATCATAGCTATTTCAACATTTGCCTGCTTCAGCACAGGTTTGAACAATCCATCCCCTCATATTTCAATGAATTACAGGGATATTTCAGTGTATCATAGTCCATCATCATGGCTTACAAAAGAATTTTCAGCCTAAAATTAAGGCATCTCCTCATTCGCCTTCCATCTGGGATTTGACTCCTTGCTGACTTTGGTGTCTCCATGTTGTGTTCTACGTGTCTTCACTCTGTCCTTTTCTCTCACTCAAGAGAGGATTGATGTCTGTAGGTCTCATCTGTGTACTGAAAGAGTTAATATCTCACCCAGGACCTGCAGATGGTCATATGATTGCTGCTGGCCAGAGCTCTTTATGATGGAGGTCTCTTCAGCAGCTGTGCTGGTGGGGGCAAAGCAGCTAGGATCTCAGCAGCCAGGCTAGGGCTCAGCTGCAGCACGCCAGGGCTCAGCTGCAGCACGCCAGGCTTCCCCTCCCCCTCCCTGGCAGCAGCTGAGGCCCGGCTCGGCCCTGGCCTGGGCCCACTCAACCCAGCCTTGCAGGGTGCCAGGCCGGCTTGTTACCTGTTCCCAAGCAATAAGAGAAAGAGAGCCACAAAAAAATAATTGGTCTTGGACCCCGAGTGGAGGAGGTAGAAGGGGATACAAGGCAGCGGTATTACGGTTTCGTCCGTGCATGTTCTCTACCCCGTATTCCATTCTAGGGCAGTCAGAGGGGTGAGAAGGGAGGGAATACGAGAGGGCAGGGGTTGCAATTTGCACAGGCTCCCGCATCTGTCACAGGCTCCGCTCTCATGTTCTATCCCCAGGGTTAGAGGGGCTGAAGGCAGTCCTGGGCTGGGGGGTGGTGTTGGAGTTAAAATTGTGCCGCTTTTCTTCAGCTTTTAGGGTTGCAAGTATCAGGGTGCTAGAGGGTCTCTTTTAGTAGTCAGGTGATAAAGCTTGATTCCCACTGAGTCCCAAAACGCTGTGGTAAAGATTTTACGGTCTGTGCCATCTTTGATGGTTCCGCTGGGAGGCTCCGGACGCTGCAGTGGAACCGGCCACCATGGACAGAAAGTTGCGAAACACCCATTTTAAAAGGATTTTTAACTCACGTTTTCCAACCTCTTTCCTGCGGTGTGCTAAAAGTATTTTGTACCATCCATAAATGTCCCTCTCTATTGTGGACAGCTGTAGCCCCATCCTGCAGAGCAGTAGGACTTGGATGGGGTGGGATATGCCCTCCCATTTGGGAAGGTGCAACAGGAAAAGCTCTCCCCTCTCTACTTACCCTGCATTCCGTGGAGGCATCTCCTGAGACGACTGGTCCTCCTCTGAAGGTCACTCAGAACTTACCAAAGAGTGTCAGGCCTGACTTAAATGATCCACAGCAGAGAGGAAGTCCTACCAGTTGAAAAAGTTCCAGCCAAACCGAACCATAAAGGTCCCTCAGTATGAGGGTCCCTGCTTCAGGCGCCAATTGTCACAGTCTGGCTCGCTGCCATCCAGAGTCCGGTCCAGCCAGCGGGAGCTTGGCAAAAACAGAGGGGTGGGAACGATGGAACTGCCTGAAAAATAAAGAACTTTAATAGCGAAATAACAAACACAGAAACTGCACAGTCTGAGGGGCAAGATCTGGGGGGCGTGGCAAATGTAACAATATATAGGGGTATTCTGAGGGCAGGGGTCCAATCATGAACATGAACTAGTGTGGTGGTTTTGCACAGGAGGAACTTCTGGAAGTGATGCAAAGAGAAGCTGTTAACAGTTTCCTCTGTGTCTGACAAAAAACCAGTCAGGAATCTGCTGTGAAAACTGACAGTTCTGTTAAACCACCGAGAAAATCTGGACATGCCTCTGTGAAAAACACATGTTAAAGATGAAAGAAACCTGGGAACTTGGCCTCTTTCCCGTCTCAGCCAGGCTGGGCCAGGAAGCCCCTGCCGCGGGGCCGCCCCCCCCCCCCCCAGAATTGGCTGCCAGGGAGGGGAGGAAGGGCCACAGAGCCGAGGCCAGGCTGGGCTGCAGCTGCAATTTCTAACATCCTGCTGCTTGCTAAGCCCTGCCCCCGCAGCTAGCCTGGGGCCAAACCCGAGTCCACCACGCCCGAGAACAGCTACAGGCAGGGCCGGTCCCCTCCCCCACTGAGGCCCATGCGGCCTGGCAGGGCCTGGCCTGGCCCTGGCCCTGGCCCGCTGGTTGCTGGGCAGGAGAAGAGAATCCATCAGCCTCTGGTGTACTGTTGCTGAGATGTAGCCACCCCCAGCCCTGCTGCAGCTCCTGCTGGGGTCAGATGACCATCTGCAGGCCTCAGGCAAGATGTTAACTCTTTCAGTGCTTCAATCCTCCCTCGAGTGAGAGAAAAGAACAAAAATGCCAGCATGTAGAGGAACAACATGAGATACTGAGGTCAGTGACAAAGAAGTTGAGTCCCAGATGGGAGGGATGAGGAGATGCCTTGATCTTGGGGCTGAAATCCTCTTGTGAGGCTATGGAGAAAGACGTTTTTCCCTGTAACACATGAAAGAAGTATGAGAAAATGATTTTGCTTAGCAAAGGCCCCTATGTGATTCTACGAGAAGTTTGAACAGTGAGAGAGAGAGTGAGAGAGAAGAGTGATGAACATTCTGTGCCCCCAGAGAAAAAGAAAATCTCTGTTCCCAGCAATGAAGATGATCTTAAAGGTAGCTGAAGAGAACCTTTGCTTTTGAATAGTTCATCTTTAAACTGATACCCCACAAATTGACAAGGCCCATATACACACAGCTGTGGGAAAAGCTGTGGGAAGATGGGAGGGGTTCCACAATGGCAGATTTCCCCAGGCAGCTGCTGTTTCATGGAAGTTAAAGTCACAAGAGAACTGTTTGTCTTGTGAAGTCTCCATAATATTTGCAAGAGGGACTTCTATCCCCAAGTAAACTCATGAAAGACTATTCTAAAGGTGGTAAACTGACTGAAAATAGAGTTTTGTTTCTTTACATTCTCAGTGGGAAAGAAAAGGTTGTGGGGGGTAGAAGATTCTGAAGGGTTTGTTTTGATTTTATCATTTTCTTTCTTTCAGTTACTGTCAATAAACCTTTCTTTATACCCTTTATAAAGTTTGAGCCTGCCTTGTTTTTTTCTCCTAACTCTGTATCTCACAGCAGGAATTGAGTAGGTACATTCTAGTGAGTGCACGGGTGATGGGCCAGCACTGAAAGCACTACACTATTTGGTGCACTGCCTGGGAAAATCTCAAATTGGCGAACCTAAACCACTACACAAAATTGGTGTTTCTGCCCGGTTTCGAACTGAAACTGCCACAACTAGAAACATGACCTTGTATGTGACAGGTCCCGAACCAACTGAGAACAAGAATCAGAAACATTATATTATAGAATATTATAGAGTAGTTCCATTAAAATACCATTAGCATACTAACTCACATGGCCACACTCTTCTCGCCATGACCTGACCAGATATCTCCCTTTCAGTAGCTTGCTTCCCATTGTCTCAGGTTGATGCGTCCTGTATGTGCAACCGAGGCAAAATCACTATTCATCCCAGCCAGCTGCATTCCCACAATTGGTCTTTTGTCAGACATGGAGGAAACTGCTAGCAGCTTCTCTCGGAAAATCACTTCCTTGAGTGGCTCCAATGCAAAACCAGCACACATGTACCCGAGCATTATCCAAGTGGCCCGGCTGTGTTCCATGAGACCCTGCCTTGTTCAAAATTGAAACTTTTTTCCTCAAGATCCCATTGCATCACAGTGGTCTCTTGGGTTCCATGAGGGGTCACTGTAAAAGAGTTGACACTTGCTTCCATGACAGTCCATTTTGTAAAAATGTTCTCCTGTGTTCCATAAGGCCTGGCTGTATCACAATGGACACATTCATCCATGAGCAGTGGCAATGTCCCAGGGGCACCTGTATTCTATGAAGCTGTACTGTGTTAAAAGTGACAGTCTGTTCCACAAGAATCTGTGGAGCCACACTGGTCATTTAGGTTCCCTGAGGCCCTGCTCTTCTGACAATTGAACCATGGTTCCTTGGAATTCCATTGCCCCACCATGTTCTCCTTGGGTTCCAAGAGCCCCTGCAGTGTCACAATGGCCCCTTGCTTCCACGAGCCATGGCACAGTCCGACTTGTCCCTGTGTCCCTGTGTGCTGTTTTCACAATTGACACTTAGTTCCATGAGATTCCACTGTGTCACAATGGTGCCCATATTTCCATGAGGCTGTGCTGTGTCACAATGGACACTGCATTCTACAAGAGCTGACAATGTCCCAGTGGCACCTGTGTGCCATGAGGCCCATCTTGCTCAAAGTAGAGCCTTGGATCCATGAGATTCCACTGCACCACAATGTTCCCTTTAGTTTCAGGAGAGCCTGATGCGCTTATAATTGACCCTTAATTCCTTGAGATTCCATTGCATTATAGTTATCTCCTTGGTACCTTGAGGCCCAGGTGCATCATAATGGAGCCTTTGTTCTATGAGATTCCATTATGACATAATGGTCTCCTGGCTTCCCTGAGACTGTGTTTACAACTGACACTTGGTACCCCAAGATTCCATGGTGTCTCTGTGCTCTACTGTTATTCATCAGGCTGTGCTGTGTCACAATGGACACTGAGTTCTGCCTGTCTTGGCAATATCCAGGTGGCACCTGGCTTCAGGGAGGCCCTGTAGTGTTTGCAGTTGGTACTTGGTTCCCAGAGATTGCATGGTGTCACAGTGGTCTCTTGGGTGCCATGAGGCCTTGCTGTGTCACAATGGACACTTGCTTCCATCAGATTCCATTGCGACACAGCTGTCTCCGAGGTGCCATGCGGCCTTGCTGTGCAATAATGGAGCCTTGTTTCTACTAGGCCTGGCAATGTCCCATCGGCACCTCCGTGCCATGAGGCCCATCTCGGTCCAAGTTACACCTTAGATCCATGAGATTCCATGTTGTCATAATGGTCTGCTGAGTTTCATGAGGCTGCTGTGCTTTGTCACAATGGACACTGAGTTCCATGTGCCCTAGCAGTACACAAGTGGCCTGGCTATGTTTCATGAAGCCCCATGTTGTTCAAAATTGAAGCTTATTTCCCCATGATTCCATTGCATCACAGTGGTCTCCAGGGTTCCATGAGGCCCTGCTGTAGAGGAGTTGACACTTGCTTCCATGAGTTTCCATTGTGTAACAATGTTCTCCCTATGTTCCATAAGGCCTGGCTGTGTCACAATGGACACTGAGTACCATGTGCCCTGGCATCACCCAAGTGGCCCGGCTGTGTTCCATGAGACCCTGCATTGCTCAGAATTGAAACTTTTTTCTTCAAGATTTCATTGCATCACAGTGGTCTCTTGGGTTCCATGAGGGCCCACTGGAAAAGGGTTGACACTTGCTTCCATGAGAGTCCATTTTGTAACAACATTTTTCCGTATTCCATGAGGCGCTGCTGTATCACAACGGACAAATTAATCTATAAGAAGTGGCAATGTCCCAGGCAAATGTGTGTTCCGTGAAGCTGTGCTATCTTACAAGTGACAGTTTGTTCCATAAGAATCTACGGAGCCACGATGGTCACTTGGGTTCCATGAGGCCCCACTTTTCTGACAATTGAACCTTGGTTCCTTGGGATTCCATTGTCCCACAATGTTCTCCTGGGTTTCAGGAAACCCTGGTGTGTCACAAAGGCTGCTTGCTTCCACAATCCATGAGTTCCATGAGGCCATGCTGCATTCACAATTGACACCTGGTTTCAGGAGATTCCATTGTGTCACAATGGCCTCCATATTTCCATGAGTCTGTGTCACAATGCATTCAACAAGAGCTGGCAATGTCCCAGTGGGACCTGTGTCCCATGAGGCCCTTCTTGGTCAAAATAGAGCCCTGGATCCATGAAATTCCTTTGCATCACAATAGTCTGTTGCATTCCATGAGGTGCCACAGTTTCGGAGACAGAATAGGAACAAGAAACACTGGTTCATCTAGCCACGACTTTTTTGCATGCTCTCTTTCTTATAAAGATCAGAAGGTCCATGCAGTCAATTCCTATTGGTTGAACCAGTTGCCATCCAGTCAACCAGCCAATAGCTGCTCGCATCCCCAACAGCCTAGGCCTGCTCTCCAACAGTACACGCCCGTCAAGTCATATAATTAAGGTACTTATATAATTAGTTACCTTTCAGTTATAAAACTGCGATTAATTATAATTGTGAGCCCTTCAGGCCAGCTGTTGGCCACCACAGTAGTGAGGCTGGGCTTTCAAGCAATGGACACTGAGTTCCATGTGCCCTGGCAGTACACAAGGGACACCTGTGTTCCATGTCTGGCCTTGTTCAAAATTGAAACTTTTTACCCAAGATGCTATTGCATCACAGTGGTCTCCTGGGTTCCATGAGGCCCTGCTGGAGAAGAGTTGACACTTGCTTCTATGAGATTCCCTTGCATCACAGTGATCTGTGTGATATAACAATGTTCTCCTGTGTTCCATAAGGCCCGACCGTGTCACAATAGACACTCGCTAACACAAGCCTTGGAAAGGTCCCATTGGCACCTGGGTTCCATAAGGCCATGCTGTGTTCACAGCTGACACTTCATTCCATGAGATTCTATTCTGTCACAATGGTCCCCATATTTCCATGAGGCTACAGCGTGTCAGAATGAACACATTTATTCTACAAGAATGTCCCAGTGGCCCCTTTGTCCTACGGGGACCCACTTTGTCAAAGTAGAGCCTTGGATCAATGAGATTCCACGTTGTCAAAATGGTGTGCTGAGTTCCATCAGGCTGTGCTGTGTCACAATGGACACTGAGTTTCACCTGCCCTGGCAATATCCAAGTGGCACTTGTATTCCATGAGGCCAAGCTATGGTTGCAGGTGACAATGCATTCCCAAAAACTGTATTACATCACAGTGGTCTCCTGGGTGCCATGAGGCCTTGCTGTGTCACAATGGACACTTGCTTCCAACAGATTCTTTTGCAACACAGTAGCCTCCCAAGTGCTGTGAGGCCTTGCTGTGCAATAATGGAGCCTTGTTTCTACCGGGCATGGCAATGTTCCAGCGGTGACTTTGGCCCATGAAGCCCATCTTGGTCAAAGCAGAGCCTTAGATCCATGAGATTCCATTGTATCCCAGTGGTCTGCTAAGTTCCATGAGGCTGCGCTCTGTCGTGATAGACATTGAGTTCCACGTGGCCTGGCAGTATCCAAGGGGCCCGGCTGTGTTCCATGAGACCCCACCTTGCTCAAAATTGAACCTTTTTCCTCAAGATTCCATTGCATCACAGTGGTCTCTTGTGTTCCATGAGGGGCCGCTATATCACAAGGGACACATTCATCCATGAGAAGTGGCAATGTCCCAGAGGCACCTGTGTTCCATGAGGCCAGGCTGTGTTACAAGTGACAGTTTGGTCCATGAGAATTCATGGTGCCACGATGGTCACTTGGGTTCCATGAGGTCCTGTTGTTGTGACACAACAGAAGCTGCCAAGAAGCTTTCTGTTTAGATTCAGATGACAAGCAGATTCACACAGCCTCTTTGTAAAGACATTAATCTTATTCCTTTCAATCCCTCCTCTTTTTCTTTTCTCTGTATTTGTCTTTACAGACCTTAATTACCATTGACTTTTCTTCCCATGTCTTCTTTGGATCTGCAAGCATTTGCAGTGACATCTTTTTCCATCCTTTTGTTGTCATTTCTGCATCAGTAGGTGTGTCTACTACCTGCATCCCCATGATCACCTGCTGCAAGAGTTGCACTCAGCAAGGCGTCATGCATGGTAAAAAGATTAGAGTTGCTAGAGCATGTAAGAGGAGAAACAGTACTCATTTAACCCATCGATTGCCAGGGAACCATGAAACATGTCCCAGTCCCATCTTTTCCACATTTGGATGGGTACATGAGTTAACTTTATTTCCTTTGTTCTATGTTTCCTCACTTCTCTGTTGCCATCTCTTTGCAAACAGCAGTCTGAATAATTTAATTTTCCACAAACTCCTCCTTCTTCTGCTAATTGATAATATAATACCATCCAATGTTGAAATATTGAATTCCTCATTTGAGTGGATTGGACAGCAGGAAGGTCAAGAGCTGTAGCTGACAGGTTGCTTATTGTTTCAACGACAGCTTGTACTGTAATTATCCCATTCAAATTTTAAATGGGTTCTCTGGCACCTGATATTAATTCATAAGGATTCCAAGTGGATAGACCATAGTGCAGTGTAAGGTTTTCTGGTGGCCATTCATCTTTTCCTCATTTTGGGGTGCTCTCTCTAGCCAGTGCTGCATGAATTGATTGCTTTTCTCTAATTTAATCATCATAGATTTTGATTCCTAAGTTATTTCCCTGAACCTGTGGCAAGAAAGAGAACAACGGTCTAATATGTCCCATATAACATATCCCTGAGCAGTTTTGGGGGCAACCTGCAGTAGGCATATTGGCCACAAATCCAATAATATCTTCTCAAGGGCCTTCCTACCCTTTGTCATCAATTGGTGGGTCAAAATACAGCTTGTTTCCTTGCCCTAACGGTCCTCCAAAAATAGTTTCCCAACCATAATGGTCACAATATTTGCATTTCCAAGCTCCCACAGGGGGCTCCCATCTACATTTACATCTGCAAGCTGTTTGGTTGGATTTGGAGCAGAACTCACTAAAAAGGGTCCAAGTTCCATTCTGGTCCTGCCATTTCCACTGATAATCACAAACAACCTGTGTTCTACTTGTGGAATTTCTTTCGGGACAGCTTAAAAACAGGTGGTCAAAAAAAACCTTATCCTGCCCCACTGCTTTACAGCCTTCAAAATCTTTCCATTAATTATGGTAGGAACACATTTACCAGATACCATTAGTGAACTTAATAGGCATTTGGTTGCATTTGCCTTGATATTTGGAACAAATGTAAGGAGGGTAATCGGGAGTCCAAACCCAATTGTTTCAACCCAAAGATAAAGTCAATTCACAAACACTTTTCCAACATAGACCCCCCCCCCCATCCTACTTAGGCAGGAAGTACCTGTTTGAGAAGAATGAAGTCGCCATGGACTTCCTTCTTTGTCTCCAAATCCCATCCCATTATGGACCTCACTTAGGGTGTTGACCCACCATTTAGATTCAACTGTGCTAGTCACCCATGGCCACTCTTCAGAGCCTCCTGGATCTCCCCAGATCCAACAATCACTAAGGTTAAATACTTTTGCTACTTCTTCTCCTAAAGCTACAAATTGATTCTAACACTCCTGGCCTAAACTTAGCTGACAATATAAAGTAGAATTAGTAAGGAAAATATTCTAATAGTTCATTCTAATGATGTAGTCTAATTTTCACCTTGTCTTCTGCACCACCTGTGATGAGTGAAGGCACAGAAACTGCTTTAGATAAAGAAAACACTGACAGCAAGTAGGAACCCCCCAGTGAGTGGAGATTCTATAGGAGGGATGCCCATACAGACTATTTCAGCAGACAGTCTGTGGGTAGGCACACGGGGTTTCCCCCGGTGTCGGTGCACTGGCTGCTGCTTCGGGCCACTCCTGCCGAATGTCAGTCACGGCCTCCTGTCCTTCTCTTCCAGTTGAGATGTCCAAATCTCCAGGGCCTTAGAGACCTTGACCAGAG
>VZSE01010377.1:0-47845 GCA_013398275.1 Promerops cafer
CTATTTCTCTGTGCACTGTAGCTGAAGATCACAAAGTGTTTTCAGCTACTAGAATTACTGGTGTTCAAGAAATGAGGTCTGCTTAGTTGCAGCTTTTGTTAGGAATTTTTACGATGGCAAAACTGGTGTGACAAACAGACACCCGCAGTGACTGAATGCTATTCACTTACTTGAGACTCTGTCTGCACCGGTGCAATAGCGTCCTCAAATTCAAACAGTCCGAGGACGATTGGGCTGAGATGCGCCCTGTGTGCTGTACTTGAAGCAACTGTTGCAACTAAGAAATACCGACAAATGCTTCCGACCAGCATGTCACCTTCACCTAGAAAGAGGCAGGACACAACAGAAAAATGGGAAGGGATTTCCTGAAATGATGGGAAGGGTTCTCTAAAGCACCTTATTTCACCGTCTAACTCCAACAAACGAAACCACCTTAACCAGAATCAGCCATGTTCCCTAGGGAAAAGGGAGAAAAAAAAAAAAAAGAAAAAAAAAAAAAAAAAAAAAAAAAAAAAAAAAAGGGGGGGGGGGGGGGGGAAAGGGGAGGAAGAGGAAAAAAAAAAAAAAAAAAAAAAAAAAAAAAAAAAAAAAAAAAAAAAAAAAAAAAAGGGGGGGGGGGAGGCAGGAAAGGAGAGGAAGAGGAAAAACAAAACAAAACAAAAAACTAAAAAAAAACAGGCTGGTTTTCGACAGCTTTACCTCCCTCGGTGAGACATCGGCTCCGCCGCAACTGGTATTACCGCTACTCCGCCGCCACAAACAGGGGCGTGTGGGACCCGCTCAAAAACATCTCCTTTAAAGCACCGTTGTTTGAGACCGGAAAAAAGAAGTCTGACCGGGACTTCCAATCCTGTGGAATAACCGCACCCCCACCCGCATCAGCCTGCCCGTACCTTGTCGCCGCCTCCCGCCACCGCCGCGGCTCCGAGCTGCCGACAGAGACAATGAGCCGCTTTCAGACGTGGCTGAGGCGCCGGGGCAGCAGGAGGAGCCCGAGAAAAAGCCGATCCGCCCCGCTCCCGGAGCATCCCCGGGCGAAGGCGCAGCCTGGCAGAGGCGGGCCGCTCGCCTGCCCCGCCCAGCACGAGTGAGACCGACCCGGCGGGGCAGTGGCGCCCGCCCCGCAGCCAGGCACGTGCATCCTGCAAGCGCCCGGCACGCGGGGTCCCGGCTGACTCGCCGGAACCGGCTCGTGGCAACACTGCCCGGCCGCCGCAGCGGCCAGCGCCCCGCCGCTTCTCCTCCGCGGGGGTCCCGCGTGCCTCGGGCCTTCCTGTCGCACCAGCCCCCGACCCCCGGCCTCCGCCTCCTCCCTCCATCCCGGCCCAGCATGCCCAGGCGAACAGAGCTCGGCGCGGCCGCGTTCCCGCTCGCCTCGTGCGAGTGGGACGAGAGGATAATGCCCTCTGAAAACGGGCTGCTTGGTGAGTTACAGCGAGGTGGTTTCTTTTCTCCTAGTTCCATCTCTTAAAAGACTTCTGAAGCATGGCTCTTACACGGCCATATCACCACACCAGTTTATGCTTAGGACTTTTAACTTAAAGCTGCTTTCTTTTTCCTCCTTACAGAACCTTGATTAATCCCAGCGAGCCACCATGTCCTTCCTCAATGACGAGCATTTAGATTGCTCTGTCGTATGTATACAGAGAAGATCTGTGTAGTAGCACTGTGGTGCATGGTACTGGTTTTGACTTCATGTGTTGCTCAGCAAGCTAAAGGAAGAGTCCTTGCAGATGGCTTTCTGAGAAAGGCTCTTCCTTCCTAAACCTCTTAGTGCTGATCGCAGTGGATCCTCAGGTATATATTTTCCCCATGTAGTTCAGTTTGTTGCTTAAACTATAAAATCTTGCCTCTTTTCTATTGCTTGGTTACTTAAAAAAAGTAGAATGGCTCTTCAAGCTTGAGAAAGAAGTCAGAACTATGAACCAAGAACTATGGTCAGTATAAAAAGTGATCCAGGAAGTGACCACAGTAGTGGTATCACAGGGGTTTTTTCCCTGCTATGGTAACATCTGCCTTTACAGCTCCTTTTTCCCTGCATTCAGTTATTAGTCCCAGTCATGAAACACCTCTTTGAAAAGAAATGGAGGGATGGCTTCAGGTCATATTAAACAATTACATGCCACCTGCAAGTAAATAACCCTTTTGATTGCCTCCTTTTAATGTATATAGTTCTTTGCTTACATTACTGCAAAGGATTTTTTCCAGTTTTCTCCATCTAAAGGAAAAGAGAATGTTAAGGATATTTTTCTCTGTATTTCTGGAACTAGACCTAATCTCCATTTTGTATTTCACATGCATTCACTGAACTGTTGCTCTGAGCAGCATCACTTGTTCTAACTTAATGTGAAAGGCTACAACAGGAGAGGAAAGTGAGAGAGGGATTAACAGAGTCTCCCAGTACTGTGGCTTTCGAGCATTAGCCTCTTCCATGTTTCTGTCGCTACCTTAAACAGGCTTCTGTTCAGCTTGGAGGAAGATTCTTATGCATTCCATTTTCACGGGAGTAGAACATTCAAACCCTGAAACTGTGGTCCTGTGGTCTCTCCAAAGATTTCTATCCCTTGCTCGTGTCCACCTTAATGCTTCTGCAGACACATACCAAGTTCAGTCAGGGAACTGACTTGTCTGAAAAAGCAATTATATATTTGGTAAAGATCATCTTCACCATAATGAACTCCCTGAATTAAGTGATGCAGTCACGCAAGCACCATTACTGCTGCAAGGGAGAGCATACCAAATGTACATCAGCTTGAGATACAGGAGAAACAAGCTCACAGCCCCCTTAGTTCATGCTGTGCAGTGGCTAGAAGCACTAGCCACTACCAAAAAGCAGTACAGTTGCCTTGACTCTGGAGATGCTGATACGAAGCCAGTCAACAGTAGCCCTACGCTGCCACACAGAGACTTCAAAGATCCAAGAGGAAATTGGAGACTTCTGGAAAAGGTAGCTCTCCCAGCTGCCATGATGTTGAATTCTAGAGGACAATGGCCAAAAGGTGGCATACTGCTAAGCTGGTCTTTCATATTTCATAGCTGCACCGTGTCTTAATAGTTCAAGAGAACCAAAGACACTTGGAATTTTTTGCAGAATTCCAGCATCTAGAATTGTTTTAAATTCTGTCCTGCCGTGACACCGCTTTGCTAGAATTAATTCTTTCATACAAAACTGAAAACGTAATGGAAATTTTGTTGTTTTCTCTTGTAAGCTTGTCTGGCATAAAAAGTAAGTCCAGAAAAAGAAGATAAAATAATCTTCCCTACGACCACCACCATCAAGAATGAGGGACCCAGTCTTTCAATGTTTACCAGGCGATTATAATTTTTATCTGTTCTAAACTATTTAAGTTCTGAAGGTAATTATTCACTTACTTTGAAACTCTGAGGCTTCCCTGGTAGAATTTTTTGCTAGTTTTCTTTCAATAGATGCAAGGATTCTCTGTTCTACTATTCACAATTCACAATTAATGGTCTGGTGCTACAGTAAAAATGCCAGTAGTAAATGGTTGTGCAAATTTTGCACACACTATCACCCAAAACCTGATATCTCACATCAACCTTGAATTTATTCATCATCCAATTTAATAATTAAATTGCTGAGTATGTATAGCCACAGTTACAGAAGCACATCTCTGACCTTAACTCATCCATGCATTTTTTCACTTCATAGTGCACATAAATGCATGTACAAATAACTCTTGACAACTCTAAGACTGCAGTGAATTGATTTACAAGAAGTAAAAACAGTTAATCTTGTTACTTTTAGCATATTATTTTCAGTTTTCAGGATGGTTTTTGAGGCACGTTCCAGTTGCAAAATAATAACTAGGCTCTTCTCTACTGTCAAAAATATAAACTCCTCCAGCTCCAAAGCAGCGTTCCTAAAGAAATTAGATGAATGAACATGTATTTTAAAAAGGAAGCACAAACAGAGCATACTTGGAACATACTTACAATATTCTGATCTTCTGAAGTAAGAAGTATATAGAGAATAAAATCAGGTAACTATTTTTGAATGGCATTTCTATAGTGTTCTCAGGCATCTCTTCAGGACTGGTGCTGTTTGTAGGACAGTACTGGAGATACAGGCAGAACTGGTGATACTGGAATTGTAGTCAACACCTGATTCTGGAACAAAAACATCTTAATCCTACCAAACGCCCAAAGAAAGATAAGGAGGATGCTGACATACTGGATCCAGGCAAATTTAATGATCTCCCAAAATCCTGGCTGATATTTAAAGAAAGTCAAGGAGTGTTCATAGAAAAGCTTCTGATGCTACCACTGCAATATCTAAACAAAGAAACTCACAGGCAGAAAGGCACAAACCTTGTTAAGACATCAGTTGGTGTCACAAATGCTAAGCCTCTGAACCATAGAAACACCTAAAAGCCTTCTAAAAGCTGGAGAGAACGTCTGTCTTGGAAGACATTTAAACCAATTCAAGTACCTACTTTGTGCCTGAGTCATCAGGAAGTACTTATTGTTAATATTCAGGCAGGTAAACAAATCTTGTAAGAAGTGTGCTCCATACAGATTCTTCTAAATGCAGACTTGTTCTTATGTAAGAAAAAGAGCGAAGAACATAATGAACAAAGAATTATTTTGTCAAAAAAAGAAAAGAATTCCGGTCTGTCTGGACATGAACAGATGTAACAACCTCCCACTGCAGGAGTTATTATTTGGTGAGATGATCTTGCATACAGATTTCTAATGATTTGCTTTAGGTCACAGACTACAGTATCATGCTTTGCGAGTGGCATCTGTGATGGGTTGGGACAGCAGGTACTGCAGAACCAAAGCAAGACGTACTATGAATATTCCCTGAGAGTAGCTACCAAACTGCTTTAAAGGCCGTTTTAGCAAAGCTGAAAAGCAACACAGGTTCCCAGTAAAGAAAGGCAAAAAGTGGTTATGCAAGCACAACCACCTGAAGGCATGGACAAATAGGTATTTCATTAACTCCAGAACTGTAGCATTTGCTTAGCTAACAAAAAAAAAAGTTTAGCAACACATCTAAGAGAAAACAGTTTTCATTTGGCCTGCATGTGGTGAAGGCTCAAATAATATAACCCTGTTATGTCACAGTCTGTGCAGTTTTCAAAGGATATAAGATAACTTCCACTGGGTAATGAATGGTGGCATTAATGATAAATGGCATATCCGTTGCTCTTCCAGTCATCCAAACAGGGCTGGGATCTGAAAAGACTGTTGTCACTAAAATGGAGAGAGGAAACATCCAGGTTAAGGGGCTTTTAGGTATTAATACAGAAGTCATATACCTCACAAAACAGCTGCCAGTATGCTAACTACTACTGTCCTGTGGCGACACACTCAGGCTTACCATTTCTATCCCAATATGCTGCAATGATGTTTGCTAGATCATAGTCACTTGCAAAAGGACTTGTGCCATTGACCACAGACACCTGTTACAACAAGGAGACACTTTAATTATTCGTCCAGTCTTCAAGACAGTAATTCTACTGAGTTTCTTACACAAAGTAACCATGCCTTTCAAGGAATGAACATAAACATTAGACTGAACATCTTGGCAGAATAACCTCTTCCCTCTTGCAGTCTAACAAGAAAACACCAGTTCCAAAGTCTTGCAGTTCACTCTGTGCAGTAGTACAAATAATTAGGGTGTCACCTATGATACTAGGAGGATTAAGAGGTCGGGGGGTGAATTAATGGGGAAGGGAAAAATGTTTCCTCACATTGTATCTGGTATCCAGTCCACAATGGTTAAGTAATTGCCTCTGGTTTAATTTCAAGTCTCCATTCACAAAGAGCTGAGACCCTGGCACAGGAGAAAAAAACTGAAGAAAAGCCATGCTCTGCATCACAAATGTTGACATTCTCTGAAACAGTGAGCACAAAAAAGAAAAATTTAGGGGGAGGAGGGGGGACACAACACACTTTTCTACCTCTTGGTATCTACAAATTTTTCTACATGGATTTGATTTTTCTACAACTCCCAAGTTTCAGATCATCACCTTAGTCTAAACAAGAGACCACCAAATAAAAAATACCATTTTTTTAAAAAAAAGGGGAACTACTTTAGTTAATAGTTAACTAACTTTATTAACTCAACAAAGTTCCACAGGAAGTTCAGTGAAGTCCAACGTCTGTGGCCAATGACAGAAAGATTTGACGAGACATAACATGTAAAATGCAGCAAGGTGACTGAACACATTCGTTGGACACACACTTTAAAGAGCTCAACAGTCAAAATCAAGGGCTTGTACTCTGCAACAAGAACCAAATACAGAAGGTAGGTCCTCAGTTCTTATCAACCACTCAGTCTGAAGGAAAATTTCCACATTTACAGTGGAATAAAAAGTGTCGCGAGTATCGTAACTCTCTGTGATGCTAATACCTGACCAAATACTTCAGCCCAAATTTAGGACTGTTGGGCCTTTCTTCCGGGCCTCAGGCTTAAGAATGTTTTCTACACCACATAGCTATGCTTGCTAAGGTTGTCCATCTGCCATCAGCAAGACTCTCTAAAGAAACAGCCTAGTCTCCCTAGGAAGACAACTTTTTGCCTGTGTGGCTGCACCCAATGCATCTCTATATTATTGCTCCTTTCAGATGTATTCCTGGGTTCTCTGTGTTTTAGTCTTTGCTTTAGGTATTAATTGCACTGCCACTTGAGGTACAATGGCAGCAGAATTGCACTGTCTTGTCTTCCTATAACACTTTCTTCCTCGTCCCAGTTAAAAGATACAGAAGATCCTGGCAGATGATAACCAATGCTTCAAGAGCTGTTAGGCAAAATCTAAGGAGTTTTAGGCTGCTGCAACAGCCTGACTCTCCACCTCAGAAAATGAACTGGTTATGTCAAGACACAGCAGTGTGTAGGAATGCACATCCTTCTGCCTATTGCAAGACTCTCAGTTATTTCCAGGTGCCACCTGCACTGATACTCACTGTTGTGCATTTCTGTCGGGTATGGTGCACTACAGACCAAGAGAATATAGAGCTTAAAAACGACAAAAAAAATTCCTAACAAAGTGTATCAAAATACTCAAGACAGCTAGACTAGGAATGACACAGCAGAGGAGGAGAAAATTAAATATTTTTCAGTAAAATACGTATTTTAGATAGGAATGTCAAATGCGGAAAGCTTATTTTCATCTTTTGTATAACCACTACTGGAATATTACAGTGGGTCTATACGTCACAACAAACAAAACTAAAAATGCTCACATAAAGCTGGTACGAAAAGAGTAGAATCAGCTGAACGCCAACTACATGCTCTGTTGGTTGTAGTGGAAGTTCCAGTTTAAAATGCAACTGATCCATTTTGCCATCTTGATTTTTGTCCTCTTCTCTAGTCTAAACAAATTTTTTTTAAAGACAGGAATTTCTGTTAGAAAGAAAAACAAAAAAAGTAAAACCCCAGGGGACCTTCACAACTGCAGCACGCGCATACCAAGGAAGCAAATAAACTGCATAGTTAGGAATGCAATAAAAAGCTACTTGACTATTTATAGACAGAGGACTAGAGACAAACAAGAAGCCTACACTGTTGTCTGTTATACCATGTCTCATACACCCCTCCAGGGAGTGGAAGTTTACTTCAAGGTCTTTTCTGCCCTACACCATTCCAACTGTCTCCCCTGCATGCTACAAAGCATGCCTTAGTGCTGGATCTCCCGTAAGACACAGTGCAAATATATGACTGATGGTCAAGCTTGTGCTTCCTGGCACTGCAGCATGCCTCTTAAATGGCCTCTGTATGCTGATTCCTGGCTGTAAGCCAAGGCTTGCTATGTTTGTGTGCCAGTGTCCAGTACTTCAGCTACTTGCAAATATAACAGGGGTCCTAACAGAGGCAGACAGAAAAATAACTGCCACTGTGAAATCCCAGAAAGAAAAGTGACTGCAAGGCAGAGATTATGTGCTTCTGAAGGCACATACCTGCTTCCAAATCTACTTCAAACTTCACGTCATGATAAGCCATGTGGCCAGGGGAGAGGGGCACAACTAATTTGATGAAAGTAAACTGATGTGTTCACGCAAACCACCAGCAGTGCTTACAGTCGTGGTTTAGTGGGTGCAATATGTAATGTAGTGATTTGTGTCATTATAAAAACAATCCATGAAATATTCTTGTAGAAGTTTGGGTTTTTCCCTATTGTGTCTTTTTTCAGTGTCTGGTTTCGTGTATCGGCCCCCCACCGGTTCTGTCTCTATTTATAGAGACAAATACCTTTCATCAATCAGTGGAGGCCTACCCATTGTATCCCTAGTGCTAATCTTGTCTATCACAAGCAGACTCAGAGTTGTTTGTAAAGACAAGCTTGTTACTCCTATCAATGATTTCATTATCTTTAAAACCCTTTTACCCTAAGTTGCTGACTCTTTCTGTAAATCACTATTATGTATTTCTATTACTATGTAACTATCTTAGAAAATGATGGACTTTTATTGGATCCACTTTTGTGTATGAAGAAACTGCTGCTTATTTGGACTTAGACCCCACGCACAATGCGACCCCCCCAAAAAGCTGCCTATAAAAAAGGAAGAAACCAAGAGAAGGACGGACTGTGGTGGAACAAAGTCTTCCCCGTCCCCAGTGCTGTTTGCTCGTACCTTATCAACGAACAATAAATTGTCTTATTAATTGACCAGTTCGATTCTGATGAGTAATTTGTAACAAAAATTATTTGAAACAGTGGCAAAATTGGTAGGGTTTGGTTAATGACTGGACTTGGGCTTTTTCCAATCTAAGTAATGCTATGATTCAGTAACACTGAGAGGGAGTGAAACGGGACTCATTAAAAATCCAGCAAATCCCGACGTGAGGCACAAGGTTTATACATAAAGCTGCTTGCTACCTGAAGGCAGCCGTGCCTGACGGGCCACCCGCTCAAAAGCACCATCAACACTCGTGCCTTGAGCCGGCTGCCGGTCCGCTGGCCCCACTCTGCAGCCTCGCTTCTCGCCACTGTTGCCGGGCCGCCCCGAGCAGGCCTACCGACAGGAGCGGGACTCGGAGCCGGTCCTCCTGGAGCCTGTTGAACGCTGGGAACGTGCTCCACGCCAAGAAGCTGCCCGGGCCGGACCCGATGGTGGCGACGAAGAGAACCTCGTACCGGAAACGAATAGTGGGCTGCTCCAGGTACGCGCTCTGCTTCAGCCAGAAACCTGAGGGCAGAAACAGCACGAGGTTTCAGGACTGCGCCGGGCCCGGCCGGGCCGCGTGGGGTCCAGTGGCGCTCACCGTGGCTCCGGTAGGCCACCAGCAGCGGCGGCACATAGGTGAGCGCCGTGATGAGCAACAGCACCAGTGCAGCGGCGGAGCAGAGCCCAGCTCGGTAGCGCGTGTACAGCGCGGGATGCGAGAACAGCTCCACGCCAGCCATAGCGAGCGGCCCCCAGCGCTCGAAAGCACCACCCCTCCCGCACTCTCACCGGCCGCCCCCGCCCGCGCACACTGCGCTGCACTGGGCGGGGCGTCGGACTGACGAGACGCCGCGCCAATCAGCGCCGAGGGAGCGGGCGCATCAGCCAATGAACGCGCACCGCTGCCTCCCGGGGCCGCCGGCGAGATAGCGCCGGGCAGCGGGATGGGGACAGACGGATGGGGACACCTGCCGGGGCGACGAAGTCTGTGGAGCGGCGTCGAGTGCCCCGGGAGCGTTGCGGGCGGCTTCGCACCCGGCAGGTGATTCTGTGCCCGGATGCCACAGCCCCGCCCCGCGATCCCCGGCCGGAAGCGCGGCTGCTCAAGCGGTTGCCGGGGAACAGGCGAGCCGGAAGTCCCGCCTGCCGAGCCGCGGCTGTTGTTGTGACAGGGACCGTGACAGCGACAGGCCCGGCACGAGCCCCCGCCCCCCGCACACGGGCCTCGCCGCTTCTGGCTTCGCTCCCCGCCCGCCTGCACCATGAAGTGGATGTTCAAGGAGGACCACGCGCTGGGTAAGGGTGGGTCCGGGCCAGCCGCTGCCCTCTGTCTCCCGTGTCGCCATCTGTCGCGGTCGGCTTCCCCAGGCGGTCGTCTTGTCTGTGGGCGTACAGCGGCTGGCGGCCCTCACCGACGGGTGGTGCGATGCCCGGGGACGGTCTCCTCGAAAAGCTAGAGACCCGCTCGGAGGCGGGAATATGATCGCGATCCCCGCAGGCTCACGGCCCTGCCGGCGCTGCCCTCTCGGCCTAGGACACCGGCAATATTACTACTATGCAATGACTAATTACGAGTTTTGTTCACAGAGCACAGATGTGTCGAGTCCGCAAAAATCCGAGCCAAATACCCCGACCGTGTCCCGGTGAGTAACCAAGCCAGCTTCAACAGAGTACTTACAGGCAAAGGTGGATAAACTGTTTCCATCCTGCCTACTCTGATGAGGTCCTACTAAGCAAATTAATTTTCCTTTTTGTGTCCTTAGATGTTGTAAAGAAGCCCCAAACACATCTAACTACTCCAACATTTCCTCCTCTGCCCCAGTGCATATTGACAAATAAGCTTTCTAAACACTTTCCAGGGATTTTTATGATACAGCATGGTCCTGTACCATAAAAATCCCTTTCTTCTAATGGCAATTATATCCCAACAGACACTTCCATTTTCTTGAAGATTGTGTCTGATCCTTAGAAAGATTATGAAGACTTTTGAAACCTTGACCATCTTCCATCCTGGCTAAATGAGTTAGATGATATCCCTCATGTATTCCATGCCTATAACCAGTCACCATGGTGAATTTCCCCACGCAAGCCCTGTTGTTTGAAGAGCCAAGTGCAAGTGGTGACCCCTCCTTTCTGCATTAATACCTACCAATCTCCTAAATAGCGAATGACCTCTCTTCTTCTCTCCACAATCCCTTTTACCATGTTTCAGTCTCTGAAAAGACCACAGTTCACATACTTACGTAACAGCTAGCAACATGTCCACATTCTCAACTTACTTGCTTGAGTGTAAAATTTCCCACATCCCATCTGACCACATGCCAGTTAGTGCCACTCCCGGCCTCTCACCTTTTGGTAAGGAACTTCTCCATTAGTACAGCCCAGAGAAGAATCTTCATTCCCATTGACTTTCTGCTGCTCAGTTGCACCTAGTCACAAGATTTTCTCCAGTTGCAGCCTGGCAAGCTGATATGATCCTTGCTGTTCTCTCTTGAAGAGAGAACTGTCCCTTCATACATAGACTGCAGCATCCTTAATGACCATACATCTCCACAGTATCCATTTATCCATTTCAAAAATATCCTTGATAACCTTAGGGGAAAAAGAAACATAGAAACTCATAGTGTGAGTCAGAATGACATGCTGCTCCATCAGGAATGGACAGCAAGGTGTAGACAGATACAGGAATTAGATCTCAAACTGCAGCAATCCTTTGGACCAGTATGTGTTTTCTGCTTGATGATTCAAATTGAGCTGTGAACCATTGATACCAAATGGTTGGTATCAATTTAACAGTCAGAAGTGTTTTTCAAACTTAATGTTTCACGTGGAATGCAGAGCTAAGGAATGGAGACTCTGGAACCTCTTGTAAACCCTATTTCCTGACCTGCTGTATTTTTCCTTCAAGAATCAGTCTGTGTAGTACAATGAGCATTGTGTCTTTTTCACAAGCAATACTTAATTATCCTTCCCCCTGTACCTGTTGCATTTTGTTTGGTTTGTTTATTTTTGTTTGGTTTTGTTTGTGGCCATCTTGCTGTCTTTCCTTCCTGTAGTCAATTTCTGATTTCCAAAGCAATGAAGAAATACTCTAAAATGTCAGTTCAGCAGAATACAAGGGTAGCCCCACCAGTGCCAGTACAGGGGAAGGATCACCTCCCAGTCCTTTGCCTAATGCAGTCCAGGACACTATTAGCCTTACTTGTGTCCAGGGTACAGTGCTGGTTCATTTTCAGCATTGGGTCCACGTTGTAGTAATTTAATATCATCAGTGTACAAAAGGTTAGGTGATGTGCGTACTTTCCTGTCACAGGTGTCTTTAAGGCATAATGCACTTTTTTACCCCATGACTGCCAAGCACAGGCACAGGAAGTTTCAAGCCGTTGTGTAGATAAATTTAGGTTTCAGTGCAGCTGTAAAATCAGGTTTTACAGTGCTGAGCCAGTTACCTCTGATTTGATTGTGGTCAGGAAACCCTTTTGTTCATCCCCTCTTCTCACCATTGTAAGCCTGTACGAGCAGGCGATCTACCAAAGCTGTCTGTTCATACCAATCCTGAACAGCCTGACCTTCACACCTGCACTTTACAGGTCATAGTGGAGAAGGTCTCAGGATCTCAGATTGTTGATATTGACAAGAGGAAGTACTTAGTACCATCTGACATCACCGTGGCCCAGTTCATGTGGATCATCAGGAAGAGGATTCAACTACCATCTGAGAAGGCAATATTCCTCTTTGTAGACAAGACTGTCCCACAATCCAGGTGAGAGGCTATTCACTCGGTATTCAGAATAATTTCAGCAAGCCTGCGCATATTAGAGGGTCAGTAACACCACTCTTGGAGGCTCATTGGGTGATTTTAGGAGATGTTTGTCACATCTTAATCTCACTGGAAGTTTTTTTTCTCATGAGTTTGAGAAACGTCTTATTTCTTGAGCTAGGCTGAAAGGAAAGGGGACTGAAAAATATACAGTGATTTTTTTCCATGGCAAAGGGGTGAGCTTTGCAGTTACTAGGTTGTTGCATTTGGTTGAGTGCAAAAACACGTACATCATCAATGTCAAAAAAACAATGATTCTCAGTATAACAAAAAAAGTTGCACATTAAATAGTCAGTAGCAAATGCCGTAAATTATTCAGAAATAAACCAATAACCTGTCACTTTACAAAGAAATTATAACATTACAGACTAGTTGCTGTTTTGTTTTTTTTAAATTATTTTCTTCTATTAAAAAAAGAATAATTGCAATAGAAAGGTTTTTCGCATTGCTTTTCTCTAGGAATAAGTTTCATTGTTTTCTGCTACATACAGAGTATAGCAGAAGCAGCTACTACAACTTTCTACACAAGATACTTTAGTAACATTTAAGGAAATAGTATGTCATTACATGCCTTAGATGTGATTTTAATACTTAATTGTAACTGAGTCTCTCCAGGTAACCCGATACACAATAGGGACCTGTGAGAACCATCCTTTTCTGCTTGTTTTCTTGTAACGGTACTGAGAATGCCTAAATGTCATCTTTATAACAGTACTATAGAATTGCTAGAAGCAGGAAAGAGAGATGCATTGTCTCTTCTCACATGTCCATATTGAGATGTCACATCTCAGCTAGAGAAACAGGGCTTTGATCATTCAATATTAATGTAAAAATGGTAACTTTTTAACCGATAAACAAAACCACAATCTGTTCATGGCTCTGCTCATTTCACAGGCTTGAGTTTATGTAATAAACTTCTGTATGAGGAGAGAAGGATGTCAAGGGTTGGTGATCTATCTACTACTCACCAATTCTCTTCCATTTCAAGTACTGCTTACAAATCTTCCCAGCTCCTCTCTTGGGCAGAATGACACCATTGCTTTCCCTGTCACTCACATCCAGTCTCCATCTTTCAGTTCATTAGGCTTTTCTCAGTTTTGGGAAGTCGAGGAAAGGTGAGCCGAGGAGGCTTCGTTTGTGCATTTGACTGATGTCTACTGCTCCAGCTATCTGTAGATATAGATGGTAGGAGCAGTTGACCAGCCAAGTAATTGCTAAGGTTTCTTCTTGTTTTCAAAACAGAGACCAATTTCCAACAAAATAAGGAAGCATTCTGACAAAGGCATTTGTGAAGAAATACAGAGAATTTACTCTGCAGAGAGTCCAGGATCATTTCTCTAACTTAGAAGTCAACTGCTTTTCATTTATCCTCATTTTTTTGTATTCTAACCTATACACAGACTTAAAAGTTTCAGGTTTTATTAATCCTTGTTTATATGAGGTTCTAACTGTTAACATTGGCAACTTGCATGAGCCAAGCAAACCATTTCTCTTTTTTTTCCCTTTCAAGCTTAACTATGGGACAACTTTATGAGAAGGAAAAGGATGAAGATGGATTCTTGTATGTTGCCTACAGCGGAGAGAACACATTTGGTTTCTGAATGGTGGGTCTTGGCTGCTGTACCATCCTGCTGTGTATCTTGTAAATAGCTGATCATTTTCTGTTCTGACATCCTCAGAAGTTCCTTCTATATACATGCATTTGTAACTGGATTTATTTCTTAATATATTGCTAGGTCTTGTTTTATTAGACTGTTAAGTTATAAAAAGAAAGTTTTGTTGGTTTTCTGCATTTTTTTCCTCATGGCTATGAATTCCCAGAGCCTCAGATCTTTGGGNATGGCATTGATTAAATAATAAAGCAAAGTAGTTGGGCTACTAATACATGAAGAGAAGAGCACACATCTATTCTGTTTTGAGATGTCAGTTTAAGAAAAATAAAACCAATAAATTAGTATTGGAAACACTGGATTTGCTAGATTATCCAAAGCCAGGAGCAAGATGCTGATCGTGTTGAATTGAGCTAGTATGTTCCTCTTTCTCAATTAACAAACAAGTACAATAAAAATTCCTGTCACAAACAGGCAGTGCTGTCATTTCTTTACCTTCGTTTTGGCCAGAAAGTTACTCATCACATTTACTAGATGCTACATGGCTGTTTCTGTTACTTACTAGACATTGTACAGCTTCTCAAACTTTAGTGTGTGGCTGATGATACCAGAAAGAAACAAGGAGCTCTTTGTAGGTTTCAAAACCAATAGCTTCAGAGCTACCATATCTCACAGCTAGTTCTATTTACGGGCAAAGAGGGAAACCCTTGGATTGTGTGGGAGAGGGTGGAAAAAACAGCTAATTGGCCTAATTGCACAGTGCTGGAGCTCACATGCTGATATTTAAGGATAACACTGCGCTGAAGAAGTAGCATCACTTTGACCTTCCTAAGTCAGCAAGGAAACGCTAAATACAGTTTAGATTCCTACTAAAAGTTTTAATTCATTTTCAGACTACGTGGTGCCTAAGAATCTAGTTTTTAAAATGCTTCCAGTTACAGTGGAAATTTACCACTTTCCAAACTTAAATCGACTTCATACTAACTCAAATCCCCATGAACATACATTATGCCTAGAGTTGTTCAGCTCTGAAGTCATTCGCAAGTATTGGCAGAAGGGCTCCAAAATGTGAATGTAGGAGCCTGTGAAATGTTGGCACTACCCTATTACTGAGACTTGTCACAGTAACTGTGATGCATGTGCTTAGTGCATCTGAAAATGTGCTGTTGATCTCAAGTAAGCCTTTCATTAGTCAGAATAGCGCTGCATTGTAAACCACTGCTTTAGGAAACATTGTCAGTGCTTCCATCCTGAATTACTTCTAACTCCCTTTTCACACATTACTGTTTACTCTTAACAGCATTTTTGATTCAAAATGAAGAAAAATGGTTTCACCTGTCATTTTTTAAATTTCCTTTTATTACTGGAAAACACTCTGTTTCCTTTATGCTGAAATGTTACCATTTTTCTACATTTATCAAGTAATATTTTTTCTTAGCTCTTAACAGAGGAGTAAGAAACACTTAAAAATGCTAGATAAAGCTAATTACATGGTAGCAAACAGATGTATCTAAAAGCAAGGGAAGATGTTATGACTGAGGTAACTTTTGGATTACCCTTCATAAACCCCTAAAATCCCCACATAACTGCTCTCTTTAACATCTCTGTATTTATTAGTTTAGATTTAGGAGCCCAGACATGCAAGTAGTTCCAGAGAATGTAAGGATAAATGTTCTATAGCAGTAACTTCACTTTTCATCTGCAGGTACACTTAAAATGGCAATAAAACATCAAGAGGTTTCCATTTGAAATGCGGAGGTGATCTCTTGTAAAATTATATAAAGCATTTGAGCCCATACGATCTTCATTTTCTGTTAACCCTTCAATTTATGAGCTGAACAAAAAATGAAGAAATACCTCACTGTTCCTACAGCAACACCTCTATGTCACTTATCTTTAAGCTAAATTGAAATGTCATCTCCAATATAAATAAACCAGTACTGGATGAATTTAGTATTCAGTAAATATTTAGTATTCAGGCCGAATTTAGACCATTTAGATGGCCTTTCCCCAAAAATTATCTTGCTTCTACATGTATGTATGTTAACTGTATATATTACGTACCTATCGTTGCTGCAGCCGTCTTATGACATTATCAGATAGTCTGAGAGAAAACTCCCAACACCTTTGTTTCCTCCTTGCCACAGAATTCTCCTGCCCTCAGCAGCATAACCCTAGCTCTTCCTTTCTTCTAGTGCTTAATGGATTTATTGCAGAGGTCTTTTAACTCCTAGTGAAAGGCTGCATCTCGTTTTGGGCTCATGGTTTGTTTTTCTACAAATACAGTAATTTAAATAGTCGTCAGTTTACTCAGAATGTACTGAGATCAGTAAGCCTTCCAGCCTGTGTTAAGGTGAGCAGTGGAAGCACACTGTGAAGATCAAAACCTTGCTTTTCCAAAAAGTGGGATGCTAGCATCTGGTCTCATGGAACTGCAGCCTCAAGGTCAAACAGACAGATTACTCCTACCTTTGGACAAAACCATTTGTTTCTATGCTCTGGTTTTGACTTCCTTAAAGATAAGCAGGCAGTCTGTCCTGCCTTCTTACTATGATTGAATACAGAATGACGTCTCTAATAGTGACGCTGTTAAAGTCATCCCACTCAATGATTACAGTATCTTTGTCCTGGCAATTAGGAGCCACTGGTCCCCAAACAAGTTTGGGACAGGCAAGGACCTATCTGGGTAATATAGATGTGCTCATTTTACACATATGGTGGGAATCTTGGTGCCCTCCTATGCTTTGCTGCTCCCACTGCCAATTGTTTGCTTGTCCTCATTAACGATTCACTTTGGATGCTTCATTCCTGCTACTTCCCTCCCTGCTAACTCTGCTCTCCTGTGGCAGTCTCTGCATTCTACTGTCCTCCCCATGCCTTGCCTATCTTTGTTTTTTGGGGTGTCAACTATCCCGGTGCAAAGGAGTGACACAGGCTTGGAACATGTCAATTGTTACTTTCCAGGAGCAATTCTTCCGAAGACCTGCTAACAATGATCCAAGTTTAGTTTGCTACCTTTTACAAAAGCAGAGACTGTTCTTTCCTATCTCTGCTATCTCTTTCCTATCTTTTCCCTTCTGATTTTTAGAGCAGTTTCATGGTACTGCCAACAGCATTTCCCGACATTTTCGAATGAAACAGATGCAGCATTTAAATACTGATTTTCTATCACAGAAATGCCATCCAGTTCAGGATGAGATCCCACAGGCTTAGCCCCTCAGCCTTTTACATGCTGTTCTGTTTCAGCTCCTTCCCCCTCTTTGCACACTCACTGACTTGCTATAGGCTTAAATGTGTCCTCAACTCCATCCAAAAAGTGAGGTTAGCATCAGTGTTCAGCACCTCAAAAACTACTTTTAAACTTGACAAGTAACAGAAAAGCACCAGTCAACAGTTCACAAGTATTTCAGAAATGCATAAAAAATCTTAGCCGGAACAATCCTAACAGCCAGGCTCAAATTTTAGAAAAGAGTTAAAAGAATCAAAACCATATAACTGCTTATCTGAAAACTCTGATGCATGACTACAGAACTAGTCTTATGTAACCCATTTTAATATTGCAGCTGGATAGGAAATGTGAACATTCCAGTCTGGTCAGCAGGTTCACTGCAGACATTGTTTATTAACTATGGGAAGCTAGGTATGGTAAGTTAATAGATTCTGCAAGATTTCAGTGAAGAACAAAGGTAAATTTCAGGAACCCGGCAATCTACTGATAGCTCTTTAGGTACACTACAGAACTCTGCCCTTGGAATGCTGCTTGCTCAATTACAGGAATAGCTACCATTTATCTTCAGCAGTTCACCCTGTAGCCGATGTGCAATGGCATCTGGCCATTTTTTATCCCTGATGAATACTGCAAGTCCCTAATCTCCATAATCCCTTGCCCTCTACAAACAAATAGAATTAATTTCCCCTCACCGGTACAACTGGTATTTCTGCATGTTGGTGCTGGATTTGAGAGAACGGGCATATACGCACAGAATTCAATTGTTACTTCTTCAACAAGAGAACTATTCTTACTTCAACAAGAGAACTATTCTTACTTGACAAGTCAACCTAAGTGTGAAGTAAAAAGGACTTGCTGCTATCAGTTCTCAGACTGTAATGTTATGTGTACTGTTTGGTCCCATATGTAGCTCAGTAGGTTGACAGCAAAGGCTGTTTGGAGAACTGCTGTGCCCATTTTTCAAATCCAAAACTATAGGATACCAAAGGACAAAAAAAATTCGAATCACTAAAGAATTTTTAAGTTCTACATGATCCACTTCTTTCATCCTGCCATTACCTTGTCCAAATATTTTATGAATTGTGGTTTACAAGAGAAAAATGCAAAAGGGGAATGTGCTCAGTAACAGTTAGACAGTCATGAAATTGCTCACAAAAGGCAGTAACTGGGACAGAAGGTTTAAGGAGGATAACACTGCTTCCCCCGCAACTGCTCACAGTGTTGACTGTCTTGCCATGCAGATGTTAGTTGGTAATAAAGCACAATGACAAGAGACCAGAAGAGACATGCCAGAGACTACTTTCAATACTCCCCCAAAGCATCTCCACTTTTGCCAGGCTGTTAATGAACACAAGGAACAGTGACATAAATGGCTGAGGCATTTCTGCTTTTAACTGACCATTTCCCACAGGGGGGCATGGAGATGGACAGTGCTTGAAACACTGAAAAGTAGGTAAATGTTTGCCTGTAATTACACAGGATTGGCCAATTTGAACCAAGTCGTTCAGGAGTTTTCTTTCCTGCCTACAGAAGCAGAGCAGTTGAAAGGTTATCTGGCAAAGTCCTGGAATTGAGATGCACAGGATATCGTAAGTAGTATTATTTGACACAGACTCCTCCCCAGTGTTTTTTGCTTCTGCTGTGGCGATATCTGTGGCTGTGTTTAGTAAATAGCAGCATATATGAAGGATTCCCAGAAAAAAAAAAGACACTTTAACAGAACTAGTTTTTCCACTTAGAAGCAATGGGGCTGGGGGTCACAGAAAATTCTTCCAGGCACCAGACAAGAAGAGCTCAGAATTATGCAAGTAATACTTACTATTCACGAGGGCTATCCCAGCAACAGAAAAACAACCACATTATGAGAAGTGGAAGAAAAAAGCAGCACTAAATTTTTCCACAGTCCTGCTTCAATTTCAATGACATTACTTTCGCTGCAATGACTATGGCTGGTAGATCATATTCTCAGATACTAGGATAGCACATCACTGCTTCCTTTCTTTTGAAGGCATATTGCTTCATGCAGCTCAGAATTCTAAGTCAGAAATGATCCTTTTCTATATTTCAATAAAAAGGGGGCTTCAACTCAGTAAAAATAGAAGTATCCTCTAAATTGCTTTCCTTTTCACTCCTGTCTCTTTAAAGCACATAAACTAGAGGGTGTCTTTTTCTGGCCCCTGAACTGCAGAGGTATCTGCTGTGGACCAGAGCTTATTCCTGGATTCACACAGTTACATGGATTCTCATGTGAAGTGCAGGTATTCCTTGGCATTCTTGACCCAACCCAGCAGAGCTTGGCTACGCAGCACTCTCCAGGCTTCTTGATAATTTAATGCAGCTTCCTTGTAGTCCCAGTAGGTTTTTAGCGTCTTCATCCTGACAGAAAATGCACAAAAATGAAAACAATTCTATGGTCCTATTGAATATGAGGTCACAACATGAAAAAAAGAAATCAAACATCTAAGAACCTGATGATCTCCTCTGAACTCTTCCATGCTACTTAGTGAAATTCTCGTCTAGGGATACTTGGAGACACCCAGGCTCTAAAGCTAGACATCATCATCAATCTTACAAAACAAAGCAAAACAACTCTTCTAGTTGACAACTAGAAATGTCTGTGTTTGACTGTGTGACCACAGGTTACAGAAAACTTCCATGACAGCAAAAACCGCTGAAGCAAAGCTGAAAAGGTGGCTAGGGTGTTTTGAACTGGGTGGAAGTAGCCTTAGTGTGCTAGAAAACTGGCTGGAAGGAAAAGGGACAGAACAAACTGGATGGTTTTGCTTTTCCAACAAAAAACTAACTGGAAGAATGAGACAAGGGAGAAAACAATCTCTTTTCTTTCCCTAAAGCAAAAGAGACTAGTCCGTTCTGGTGTTATTCTCCTTCCTCAAGTACCAACTATGCCCCACAATCTCAGCAGAACAATTGGTTACTCTGCTGACTACATTATACCAATGATTTTCAAAATAGGGAAATTCAGGTCTAGAGTATCTGAACACAAGTGCCTGCAAGACAATTTCATCAAGATTTTTTTTTTCCTTTCCTTGCATTCCGTTCCCAGCCTCTCTCATCTTCCTTTGCCATAAAATCTGTCAGTCACATGTGATATGCGATGTTTATAAATTAAACCCAATATGAAGGGAAGATCATAGGCAACATGACCTTCACCGAGAAAGAGGAAGAGCCAAACTACTACAGGAACCCTAATCTGTGAGATCTAAGATATACTGCACTAACTTCTAAAACAGGCTTTCAAGCTCAAAAGGCAATTATGATCATCCCCCAAAAAACCCCACAGCTCCACCTTAACAGCAGACCATCAGAAGCTGTGTTTGAGGCACTCAGCATTCTGCCATAAATTTATTTCTAAAACACTGTGACATGCAAAGCAAGCCATATTATCTATCCTTCAAACCTTGTGTTCAGATAGGTGCAAGAGTGGAGAACCCGTCTATGCCATTGCTGAATACGGGAGATACATTCTTTCTTAAAAAACCTGCCCTGCACTCTTATCACAGCCAATCCATTTCGCTTTCTCGACCTCCTTCACATTAATCATACTCCGTGAAACTAACCTGTGAGCTGCTCTCAAAAGTCCCATGTAAGGGCCCCACTAGAACTCTCCCCCACCTGGCCTGTGGAATGGTCACAGAACCCCATTATCAATACTGGATTTGGAACTGGAATCCTCCATACTGTGAACTGAGCAGGAAGGAAGAATAATAATACAATCTTAATTGTGATGGCTCCTGACTACAATTTGAGAGAAAAGAGGATTAGTCATTGATTTAATAAGCCCAGCAAGAAAGTCAGGGCAGGTGTATTTTACAAAGTCTCCCTTACATTCAGACAAAGGGCCATACAGCCAGCCACACCTTGTACAAACAGCAATACCCTGAGACTCTCTACAGTGGATGCCATTGTATGATAAGAGAAGGTTTTCACTTCCCCAGGTGGTGACTAAGGCATATTTTTTTTCCTGACAGCAAGGAAAAAAAAAACCCAGTAATGCAAAAAATCTCCTTTGCCACATTACCAGCAAGGAAAAAAAACCCCAGTAATGCAAAAAATCTCCTTTGCCACATTACCATCAAGTGATCTGCAAGCAATACTGCAGAGGATTTTACATAACAATTCAGACTAGCAATAGCACAACACTGTCCAATGGTGTGTCACCATTCCCTTGGCAGTGAGCACAGGAAACATGAAAAGAAAAGAAAAGAGATGGATTTATGTACCAGTAACTTCAAAATGATAACATTTGAGAGGAAATCAACAGAAGAAAACTAGGTATGATAGGTGGCAGTAACAGGTAACACATAAACAACATTACAGTTAGTCTATCTAGAGAGATGAGTGAGAATTGAGTGAATGAATGAGTAAGGCACAGAAGACAGATTGTAAGAATTATTGCAAAGGAAGAAAGAAGGTGGGACAGCATAATACAGTCCTATCTGGTTCTTGGTGAAGTAGCTGATGCCAGCCAAACACCACCTCCTCCTCAGTCTCATCTGAAAGCAAATAAACGAAATCCTGAAAAAACCCAGATCAATGAATGTCATGCTCAACATCTTAGATAAGCTATACTACTATAAATACCTAAATTTGCCTTTTAGAAGAGCCAGCAAAGTTCTGGCCCCAGTAGGCTGTCTGCCTGTTTCAATTTAACAGCACCCACACAGATCCTCTGTGAAGAATGAATAAGAAAGTCACAAAAAGCAGGAGAAGCAGCTTTAGATACACACAAAACCCTTCCCCCCAAAAAAAACCCCAAACCAAACCAAACCGAAAAAAATCCAGAAGAACATCAGAATCAGTTCCACGTAAAGCTTTAAATTCCCCGGTTCCTAAGTCTGACAGTGGACAACAGTAAATGAAGGCAGTGTTACATGAAGAATAACCCTTGTCCTAATATACCCTACAACTACAAAACAAGCTGTTCAGCAAATTTGAAAGTACTACACAGAATGAGCTTTTCTTGACGGTTGAAGTGGAAAAAGGAAACTGGGTGATAGCACAGCTTTACAGCCAACCATTTGTGGGAAGAGAGAACAAGATACATTTGAATGCGAAGAAAATACAAAACTGGGTAACAGTTAAATACACAGAGGTTTAAAGAAACAATTTGAGAGTGTAGGATTTCTTATCTGAAGTTCACTCAAACTCAGACTCCAAGGGGGAAAGAAAAAATCAAAACATCAGAACACCACGTAGGGAAAAAAAAAGGGAAGATGAAGGAAACAGCAACATGAAGACATTTTTTAATTTTGCTTTTTAAGTGAAGAGGAGGAAAAACAAAAGACTTCAAAGGCAATCAGCTGCACAGGCTGACTAGTGAGCTAGCACCTCCTCTGTACAAATAGAGTTTGTGCAGCATAAAAACAATGTCACATCTGTGAATCAGCTGGACTTTGTCAGGAGAAGCCCAGACAGAAAAACAGTAGAGGACAAAAAAGTCAAAGGAAACGACAAAATCAATGATCTAGAAAAGCCCTGAGGTGAAGTGACTTTATGTAAGCAGCATGTGATCAGCATAATGAGTCACCTATCCAACAATGCACAAGTTCACAATCCGTTCTGAGGAAGTTATGATGGCTAAACAAGTGAGGACAAAGTCCCACCCAAAAGAGGCTAAAAATTTTATATTTCAAACTGATTTAAGGACAAAGTATCTCTACCTATAGAATCAGTTGAAAGCATCTCAGCAATAGCATGGTCCATGTTGACATCAAAACTTTGAAACAGTTTTGAGACACTTCTATAGACACAGAAGATAACTGCAATCTTTATTTCAGCAAAACTCAAAAGCAAGCAAGATCCATTAATTAAAGATCCAGGGTGCACTTACTTTGGCTAAGTTCGTTGCATCTACTGTCTTCATACCACGAAAGGCTAAAATGGCCTATCTCCCCTGCTTCCAGTCACATATGCCTCCTACTTCCTTGGCATGGGTTTTATCTGTTTCAAATTTCCATTGGCCAATTAAGTTCATTAGTCCGAGAGAAAACACAGAAGACAAGGAAATTTTTTCAGCCACGTTACCTAGATAACCTGCCTCGTCATGAGATTGGAGAAGTGCTACTGATACGAGGGAGGAAACAGCAATCAACAGCCAGTAGCAGCAGTGAACTGCTGTGGGACCATCCCCATCAGCAGCTACAAGCAGTTAAACTGGCTCAAGACTTGGGATAACTGCATCCCAAAGCTGGTGAAATTATATCTGGAAGTAAGTCTAAAATAAAATAAACCTTCCATGGCAATGGATATGGAACCCTCTACATCTCCCAGAGTCTCTAAGCCAAAGAGAACCAAGTTTCTGTACATGCGAAACTATGCTTTACTTTATAATATACCACCAAATACACAATGCACCTAATGATATGCCATACTGGATCATTACCATAAGTAATTAACTCCAGTCCGATAAACCAGATTTGTTTTTAATAATGTAAAGGAAAATTCCAATTATGGCTTCCTCAGACAACAGCCGCTTTATCTTATCAGAAAGTCTCTGTTTATGCAACATATGCACTGCAGAAAGAGCCCTATATATCCTTACCAAGCATACAAGAGCAAAATGCAGGAGGAGTACTGTCTCACCTTACTAGCTCTTACTCCACCATACGCTAAGATGAAAACTGATTTTAACCTAGACTTAAAAAAAAAAGAAAATAAAAGAAAAAAAAGAGAAGAAAAAAAAGAGAAAAAAAAGGAAAAGAGAAAAAAGAAAAAGAAAAAAAGGATTTTTTTACTCAAACTCTTCCTTTTTGTGAATCAAAGAAGTGGAATTTGATAGAATTACTGAACATCAACTAGATACCAATAACTCCATGGCAATTTTGGGATGCAGGGTTTCAATATCACCAAGGGTAGAGAGCTACAGGCAGCTGATCTAATAGTTCGTGTTTTCAAAAAAGATAAGACTTCCTCATCTTGTGTCTCTTTCTACATTTTTCAAGTATCGAAGTTTAACAATGGACTTATCTAAAATGAGATTTATGAGCAGATACTGTACCATCACAGTATTCTTCGGTTTCATTATGATAAATTCACTCTTCTAAAGGCAATGATAATGTCTTTACCGTAGAGTGTCTGGTAGCTCCTCTTGTGAAATACTTCTCACCACCTTCTGGAATTTATGGAAGAGTTCCACTTTACAGATTTTGGATCTGATATAAAAAAAATTAAAAATTAGAAATTCTGATGGAAAAATAAAATCCTAACTTCACTCCACCTTACAGCTCACAGCAGTGCATCCCTGCTAAACATTTTTTTTATATAAAGCATTATGTTCACTTCTCAAAGAATGTAAAACCTTCCCTATCACTTAACTTTTCCTACCCCATCCAAGCTGCCCGCCTGCCTTTTCCCTTAGTTTTAAATGCTATATTGACAAAAAGCTGCACTGCCCCCATTCTCCCAGCTAGCACTCACCAGCAGTTTGCAGAACAAACATTTTAATATCACACTGTTACCTGCATGAAACTGCACTGTCATCAGTTCACAGCTGCAGTAAGGTTTAGCCAGAAGGACTAGTCCCAGAACAGATCAAACAAGCACAGGACTGTTAAATTTTGTATTATTCAAAACAAATAAAAGAAGGAGCAGAAATATCTGGAACAATGCTGATGTTTTCACAATGGTGATGAGGACACATTCAGCAACAGCTGCAGGGCAGTTAAATACAAAGAGGCTCATCAAAAAATAAAGTGAGTCAAAGTTTGAAAGATCTTTAGAAGATACTATATACATCCGTCAGCTTTGAGCCGTTCTATTTCCCCAAAGAGATGACAACCAGAATCACTGTTTATAAAGTGTAGTTTGGTTTTGAATGGCCCAGCTGTTTCCTCTATCTAATTATCTTTGCATATTTGTCTTAACAATGACTGATTCCGTTCTCCAACAAGTGCAAGCTGATTCTCCAGAAGCACTGAAAACGAAATCAATTTTAAAAAATCTTCCTATGTTGCTAGCATGTATTTTAAGAACATAAAAAATGGCATAGTATCATAGAATCTCCACAAGGATCATCGAGTCCAACTCCTGGCTCAATCCCAATAATCCCAGCATGTGCCTGAGAGCATTGTCCAAATGCTCCTTGAACTCAGATGACTGTGACCACTGCCCTGGGGAGCCTGTTCCAGCACCCGACCACCCTCTGGGTGAAGAACCTTTTCCTAATATTCAGCCTAAACCTCCCCTGTCACAGCTCCAGCCATTCCTCGGGCCCTGTCACTGGTCACGAGAGAGCAGAGAACAGTGCCTGCACCTCTGTGTCACCCCATCAGGAAGCTGTAGCCTGCTATGAGGTCTCCCCTCAGTTTCCCCTTCTCCAGGCTGAACAAACCAAGTGACCTCAGCTGCTCCTTGTACGGCTTCCGCTCCAGACCTTTCACCATCCTGATGGCCCCCCCTTTGGACGCTTAGAGCTTTATCTTCTTATATTCATGTGCCCAAAACTGCCCCCAGGAGGTGAGGCCACACCAGTGCAGAGCAGAGTGCTCTGCCCTCCTTCACCTAGCCACCAGTGCTAGGCCTGATGCCCCCCAGGATGCGAGTGGCCCTCCTGGCTGCCAGGGCACTGCTGACTCATATCCAACTTGCCGTTAACCAGGACCCCTAGGGCCCTTTCCATGGCCCTGCTTTCCAGCCTTGCATTCCCCAGTCTGTCCATACATGCATGTCACCCTGTGCCATGTGCAGAAACTGGCATTTGTCTTTGTTAAACTTCATATGGGTGGTGATTGCCCATCCCTGTTTGTCAAGGTCTTTCTGCAGGTCCTGTCTTCTTTCAAGGGAGTCAACAGCTCCTTCCAATTTAGTGTCACTGGCAACCTTAGTGTACCTTTGAGTCCTGCATCCAAGACATTTATTAGGATGCTGAAAAGCACTGGCCCTAAAACAGAGCCCTGATGAACCCCACTGGTGATGATGGCATGAAAAGATGCTCTAAAATTTAATATTCAAGTTGATCTGTCAAAGTTTCATCTTGTCGTTTTTGGTGGTTTAGTTAATTAAGCATTAACAAAAGCACATACCAGACATTTACCTACAAAATCCTTTTAGTCAGTCAGCCTTACCTTCCTTGGTATTTAATGTTATCTAGCATATTGAAAGGGAGAAAAAAAACCTCAAACAACACTTCCCAGCAATCACCCTGAGATTCCTTGAGAAAAAGAATGTTAAAATACAAGTCTTGTTTATTATTAAGCATCACCAGTCACAATAAGGCTGTGAATTCCTTATTTTCATTATGAAAGTTCCTTTTGTGGAACGCTCAAAAGCGTAAATAGTTTACTTGTTCATCGACATTGTTTTTAATTCTGATTTCCTAAGGAAAGGAGATGTTTGTAATCACACAGTCTTGTAGGCTCTAATAATTTTTGAAAGTTTTAGTAAATTTTAAGCACACATTGAGAAGAGGATCTTAACAATAATTGAGTTCTTACACCTTTGTGCTAACTGTTAGCTAGCAGATGGCTCTCGAGTTTTAGAGCTGATGCACAAATGCTATGTTACAAATTTAAGCCTACTAAGAAAAAGGGGTTAGCTGGTTTGTTTGATCTTTCACGTCTTCTGGAATACTTACATACCGCATATTGAAAATAAATATCCTCCAGTGCACACAGAGCCTGTCTTAAAAGATGCACTAAGTCACCTAGGTCACCTATGTCAGCAATACCCCAGACACCAATACTGGTCACAAACCACAAAGTTCCTGGTCGTCTTCTTTCCACTGAAAATTTGGAAGTACTAGGATATACCAGGATAAACTTCAGTCAAATCAGGCCTAACTTCAAGAAGCTCAGAATGTGCATCTTGCAGGCATATGAATAAATTCTCCACAAGAATTGTCTAAGCTGTACTTATTGTGCTATTAAACCCTTGTCAGGATTGTCATCATCCTCCCAAAAAGTCTGGGAAACATGCACAATATGACCATTGATAAATTGGTAGTATAATCAGCCAACAGCTGAAACATGAACCCCAGTCCTCAAGCTGAATTTCCACAGAACAATGATAAGTTTGGCCACCTCACCCAAAGTGAAGATAACAGAGATGCAGAAATTTGTCTGCAGATGCTTATGAGTAATTCCTCTCAACCCCCCAAAAAATACCTGACTATTTCTTTAACTATGATTGTTGATAGAGGATTTCTTAAAGAACACAGTGCCAAGATGACAGCTGGAAAGGTGACATGTTCATGTTAGGAGCGTGCTGCCATAATTTCAACACATTTTCAAACTTTAAGGCAGAAAGTCATGCTTCAAATCTACATTTTTAATGATCATACATCCAGGACAGCTGGCCTGACTATTAAAGAAAAACAACTCTCTAGAAAGAGAACATGCAATGCACACATTTCCTTCACAGTCATCAACCAAAAAAAATACAAAGGAAAAATTCTGTTTCCTTCAACAGTAGACATCCTTTTAATAAAAACTGTTCACAGTCCCTCACCACCATTATCTACAATGTTCTCAACAGTGACAAAGAAATAGGATGAACTTGTTAATTCTCATTTAACTTTCATTATTCCAGCTGCCCTCTCTCCCTTACACAGCAACACTTCATTTTCCCCTGCTCTCTACCTTCCCCCTTCTTCACCACTCTCTAGATTTCCTCCTGCTCTGACAACATCACATGAGCTGACAAAGCTATGTAAGCTAACAAATAAAACATGTGTCTAGATATTACAACACTCTCACACCTGCTCTGATGGCTCCCAATCCCCTTCTTTGTGGTTCCCTGGCGGAAGCCATCTGAGGTGACATCCAGAGGTTGCTCAGGGACTGCACTCCAACTGATAGCTGTAGAAGAAATTGTTATGAACAAGGGAGATGCTCATATCACAAAAGCAGAACCTAACAGTTCCTTTCATTCTATTTGTTCATGTGCTGCTTCCCAAAATAATTCAAACTAGAAACAGGACCATGGTTTTCTAGGGCCAGAATTCCAGTATCTAAAAGAGTGTTTAATTTTAAAAAATGAAAACACACACACACACAGAGAGAGACACAGTTTTCATCTTCATTAGATCATTTAACAATCCATGCCTCTAAATATCTGGTCTTCAGCTTTGTAACTCTCCATTTCTTAGGGGGATTCTACTTTCTTTTGTGCATTCTGTCCAGACAACGCATGAAGAAATTTCCAAGTTAGATGGCTTATTTTCACATCAGACTGTGAAATACTGCCCTAAACTACTTGCACCAGTCACTCTATGTTTTCCTTCTTAATTTATTGTCTGCTGTTATTTTATTGTGCACTCTAAGTAGTTTCATGTTTGATAACTGACATACACCAAATATTTGTAGACTTTACTTGAAAAACATTATTAGGTAGTAGTCAAATAAAAATAATTTGTTGAAAGAGATAGCAAGTGCCCACAGCCTTAAACGCTACCCCTTAAACCCTGAGAACTTTGTAATCATCTCAGACTGTAAACTTCTTAATGCTGAAACTCCACATACAATAACTTACAATTTCTAAGTAATGAACAAAGCATCAGCAGCATGTCAACAGAAACTGACATGTCCAATCTGTCCCTCCATAGCATAACAGCAGATTCTTCAACTTCTACTATCATGGGACAGCTTCTGTTTCCTAAATTCTCCATCTTCTCTGTGTTCCAGGCAAAATAGTTGCACATGCACTCACTCTAAAGACCATCTTGTTATTCAAGATGCTCAAAGACTGCCTATTGTATTACAATACAATACAAGACCCTTGTATTACAATTCAGCTGTATGCTGCAATTGTTGTATTCTGCTAAGTGCCAATTGTACTTACACAGTGATTCAAGTACAATGCTGTATCACTCTACTAAATTACAGTCCTGTGTAACATGAAATAACATTAGACACATATGACTGGTATTAAATCCTCCACATGAGAAATATCAAAACATCATCTGGTTAGAGGATACATGCGAAATATCTAAACATCATCTGGTTAGAGGATATCAGTTTCTGACAAGCAGATACAAAGTTACTTAAAAATTGAAACATTGTCCATTCTTTCACTTTTTCATAATTATCTCAAACTTCAAAGCACTAAACAGAAAATATATTTTCTTAAAATAACAGCTGAAATGCTCCTATGAAGCATCTTTCAATACTCTGTGTAACAGTCCTAAATTTAGAGTTTATTCTGATTTTTACTCCTTCCAGAAAAGAAACCACCTGGCATGAAACAAGCATGCTAAGGCATCATTCATCTTTATTTAACAGAATGACCTGAGAAGTGTACAGCAAGAAAGACATACACTGAATTTAGTCACAGCTGCTTTCAGGCCTTTTTTGCTAACTCAACTGGCACTACTATTCAATGACAAAATTTGTTTCCTATCTCACAAAATTTAAGTATTTTCCTTCCTGGCACTTGTAAATAACTCCAATGTAATGAATGTGAATTCCATTAAGGAACCCTTTGTCTCCATTCCATCATTAGCTCTATTGTAATAGAAAAACTTCCAGTTCTGGTTCAGACAGAAAAGTATACAACAGCAGAAGGCAGGCATGTCCAAGTTAAAGAAACTGCTTAGCCATGCACATAGAGTGCCAGTTCCTTTTTTTTTTCCCATATGAGACCACATTGCTAACTCACACGGAGATTTAAGCATTGACTCATCACCATGACAAAAAAAGCCATGCCCAAAATATCTATCAATACAACTTTTACACTACACTACTTTGTATTCTTTCTTCAGTCACAGATTTTTGGAGCAATTACAAACGTAACTCAGCATGGCAATTCTTTTGTTCATTACCAAGGAGAATGCAAAACTAACTGAAACAAGAAGTCTTTTGTTTTCTTCTTGTACTCAACTTTTGTTTCCCCTGGTTATTTTCTGTCTGTGTTTACATTATGAATTCCTAATGACATCAACCAAGCGTTTATTCAGTCTGAAAACTCCCCACTGGAAACTAGAGGCTGAGATAAATATTAACGATTAAGTCATGACCTGCAATTAATTTCTTGCTTTTCATACTTTGCCGCTAGCATACTGGCAAGGAATGATATTCCATTCCGAACAACCAAACCCACCTCATTCCTATTTGGACTTTTGCACACAGTTACGCAACTAGCCCAAATTAACTCACCTGCACTACAAGGAACAAGTTTTGTTTTGACATTAGTTTGAACTTCCTGAATTGCCTGACGGCTATGTTCAAATTGAAGGTCTGATTGCAGCAGCTTAACATCCTGAGTGAGAAAACCATCTGGTAAAGATGAGATGTGCTGACACCTAAAGTAAACATACAAAACTGCAAGTTATTTTCAGTATGTTCTTCCCAAACAAGACCACTTTGCACAATTTCCGTTTGTTATCCAAAATACATTTCTTTTACATTAAAACTGAAATTGAACATGAGTTAAATAAGTGAGACAAAGAGGTTTGGAGGCATTTTTCCCTTCAGAAAAATATTTATTAAATAAACCCCAAAGCCACATTAGGTTCTTAGGACTCTGTCCAGCCTAAAAAAAATTATGATTAATTGGTTTTTAAAAAGATCTAGTTAAAAAGCTATTATAATCAATTAAGTATGCAGGACAAAAACTGCAATATAGTTCTGCAATCACAAAAAAAAAATAAAAATCATGAAGTATTTACATAGGCAACTGCATTACATCAGGAACTGTTATATGAGCCAAAAGGTTTATAATCAAAGGCTAAAAGCATACAAAATATACTTACAGTTCCATGTACAATCTTATCTTTATTACCTTAAATTACCGTTGCATACTGAATGACATTAGGATCATATGAGGAAAAAAAGCATGTGTTTATTCACTACAATATTTACACAGAGCAGGAATTAAGACGGAGATTCATATTGTCAGATCCAATAGTCTGAAAGACTGCCTGACTGCACTAGGACTAACAAGGCTAAGCAAATTCTTGTTACGTGTTACAGAATGAGGAAAGGATTATCCAGAAAGCTCCACCAGGTATGTCACTAGAGTTTCTCCATTAACAGACTTATGATCTCTTTTATAATCATCCTAGAAGCATGCAGGGGTACAGAGAAAAGGAGTTACTAAACAAAGTCAAACCGTTCATATGAACTGGTCTAGTAAATGCCACTTAAAAATAACGGTTCAGCTCCCTGTTTTTGTCCTTGCTCTCCTTTCCCTTCACTCTGCCCAAATCCACTTACTCTCCTCTCCTCTGCTCTACTCTACGGATTTAGCCTTCCCAAGTAAGAAAAATATCCACTTGCTATCCCTGTTGCTGGGATAGTTTTCATCGACTGAAGAATCTGAGGAGAAAGCAAGCCAGTGCACAACAGGTAACTTTCCTCATTTTGCAGCAGTGCACTTCATCTCTCTCATAGATCTCCCTGAGGTGACAGGTTGTGTTATGAGAGCTCTACTATTCACAGCAGGGAGAAAGATCAGCTCTTGGATGTAACAGAGATTAAAGAAGCAGACAAATTTTTACCACCATGAAAATGCATGCAAGCTTTGCCTCTCCAGTGTAACACAACTGTCTTCTTCCAGCTGACCAGTACAAACTGTCGCATACTATGTGTCCTGAAACACTTCAGTAAATCAGAGAACAGCTGAGGTGGGAGGGGACTTCTTGTAGGTCATCTAGTCCAACCACCCCTCCTCCAGCCAGGCAACCTACAGCCACCTGCTCAGGACAGTGTCCAGATCGCTTTTGAGTAACTCAAAGATGGGAGACTCCACAACCTCTCAGGGCAACCTCTGCCAGTGCTCCATTCACCCTCACAGTAAACAAGTGTTTACTGACATTCCAAGGGAACCTCTCATGCTTCATTCAGTTTGTGCCCATTGCATCTTGTCCTAGCACCAACACCACTGCAAACAGCCTGGCTCAATTTTCTCTGCCACCTCCCTTCAGGTATGTATACAAATTGATAAGATGCCCACAAGCCGCCTCTTCTCCAGGCTGAGTAGTCCCAGCTCTCATATGAGAGATGCTAAAAATCCATTATGCATTTTTGAGGCCCTTTGCTGGCCTCTCTCCAGTATGTCCACATCCCTCTTGTACTGAGAGGCCCAGAACTAGACACAGCCCCTCAAATGTGGCCTCACCAGTGCCAATCCAGGGGAAGGATCATATCCCCTGGACCCGCTGCAATACTTTGCCTGAAGTGGCCCAGGACACCATTAGCCTTCTTCGTTGCTAGAGCACACTGCTGGCTCATTTTCAACTTCACGTCTAGCAGGAACCTCTAGTCCTTTTCTGTGAAGCTGCTTTCCAGCCAGGCAGACCCCAGCATATATCGGTGCATGGGACTGTTCTTTCCCAGGGGCAGGTTTTCACTTCCCCTTGCTGAACTTCATCAAGTTCCTACTTTTTTCCAGCCTGCTGAGGTCGCTGTGGATGGCAGCACAATGCCCTAGCTGATCAGCCACTCCTCAGTCTTGAGTCTTCAGCACAATGTCTGGGCATACAGTCTGCATCATTATCCAGATTAATGGATTAATTAATGAAGATATTAATGAAGATATTCATTAATTAATTAATGAAGATATTAAATAAGTTTGGACCTAGTATTGATCCCTGGGGTAGTTAAAGGCTACTTACACCTTTAACTACCCCAGGGATCAATACACTTAGCCCAATGGTCACTACCTTCTGGGCCCAGTCATCCAGACAGTTTTCAATCCATGTGTCTGCTCATCCAGCTCACACTTTACTAAAGTTCTAATATTTATATGACACGTGCTGTCTTCCAAAGCCCACTGTCTCCATAAGCACCACCTGAGGAGAGCACTTACCTTTCAATAACTGCTCTCCGCATAGCTTCTTGGCTATACGGACACTTCCCCACTATAACTGCTGACACATACACTGGATACTGCAGAAAATGCATCAGAAGAGCTCCTTGACACCCTAACACATTCCAGCGAGCCAGTTTATCACTGCAGGACATAGAGCATGTTCTGTCTCCTCGACCTGGCTTCACTCGTAATAATCCCACACAGTGGTACCCCAGCCCAGGTATTCGGGCATCATCCAGCTCTCCAGGTACACATTTTGCTCCAGTTCTATGAACATCTACTACCTTTGGTCTCACTAAGCCAGTCTCCTTATTAGGTGTTTGCATCTCTGCAGAACATTCATAGCTCTTCTGATTTGCGTTGTCTTCTCGTTTCACAGATTCATGCTGAACAGCCAGGTCTTCAGTGATTATGGAAAAACAACCACCATCATCAGTTTTAATTTTCTTGATTATACCGTTCCTTGCCATCTTCTCTGATTTCCTTTTATCTTCTGGACACAAGTGATTATGGTTACTTCTACATTCTGCTGATTGTCCAGCTGCATGACCGCCAGTCACTGGCTTAGAAAGCTGGTTCTCTGGTTCACTGATTGGAAAAATAGAAGCATCTCCACCTGCAACAAAAGAAATAACATAAAATTGGCCAAAAAACCCCTATTGTGACTAGAACACATCATACCAGTAATATTAGAACTACTAGTAGCTTTCACAGATCTGCACTCAGGAAAACTTAACTATGAGAACACATTTTTGAAACAACATTGTCCTGTGCAACACTGAATCAAATCTCACTGAAATTTGAGCCAATATATGCTTCATTTCAAGTTCTGCATTCTATGTAAGAAATAATCAAAAAAGCAAAATATACCATCTATAAAGTAAAAGATAACAAAGGCATTTGACAGAACTACAGGCAGTGCTGAAGACTCACAGGAAAACCAGCCTGATCTAACCAAACAATATGAACCTCAAAAGAATAATGAAAGAATAATGTCAAGTAAGGGTGAAAACTTTATTCTACATCACTGAAACAAACTCAGAACCAAAATTCTGAAGCTCAGTTCAAAGCAAAGCAAGCCTGACAGGCCTGCTGATTTATGTGAGAGATTTCTCACATTGTGAGAAAAAAGAACGGAATGAAATTATTCTCACAAATAAATTTGAAGACGTAATTTCTATTCTCAAATGCACTAATGAAGAAAACCAATACTGCATATTCCAGCAATGCACTCAAAATCATGAAAATGCATGAGCAACTAACTCACTCTGAAGTACTGATGAGGCGTATTTTCAGAGTTCTTAAAACTCCTTTGCTCTGTAACAGACTAGCAGTTGAAGAACACACCAGTGAGAGAACATGGTAAACATCAAGGTGCCCGATACATTGGTAGACCATGAGGCCGCATTCCTTCATTCTGTCAACAGATCTTCATCTTTGTGGTGCTGTTTTTTTTAAACACACAAAGAAGGTTCTCCATGACAGAAGTTTCATCACATTGCCTAAGAAGTTTTGTGTTGGGGAGCTAGTGATGTTTCATGAATGGGGCTTTTTTCCTGTCAGGAGTGTAGTTTTGGTTTGTTGAGGGGTTTTGTGTGAATCAGTGTTGGCTCCTCTACCTCATTTTTCTTGGTTTTGGGTTTTTTGTTTGCTTGTTGGTTTGGGGGTTTTTGGTGTTCATTTGGGGGTTTTTTACTTTGTTTGCTTCACGGGGTTGGGGGTGGTTGTTGGTTGGGTGTGGGGTATCTTTCGTTAGGTTGTTTTTAGGACCGATGGTAAATGCCTGTATTTTTTACTAAAATTTTAATCCAAGGAGATAATGTGTGAAGCAAAGCAATATGGCAGGACCTCTAACAAGTATGTTATTTTCTGAAAAGGAAAACAGCTATTGTTTAAAGTGAAACATTCTACTATATAATGAGCAGTACATCAGACCTACTGAGTTCTCCTGAATCACATCCAGTGAGATAAAATGCCAAATCTATCTGTGGAGCATCAGTCAAGTACATCTTAGGGCACATATTGGTAACATAAGTATCGTAACATCAGTAACTCACTCTCAATCCAGACCAAAGAGAGACTAAAGAAAGACAAGGGGCAGAAAAGATTCTACAAGTGGGAGCAATGTACTTGGCTCACTCCAGCATACTCACATGGGGTATGACTGGAGAAGAAAATAAATGTGATATTTGGTTTGAGTTTCCATTTCCCAGTTTCAGTTCCCGGACTAAAGATACATTGCTGATGGGAAGCTGCAAGCCACAACTGATGGAGAAGATACCTGTTAGGCAGAAAGTTTTCATGAAACATTGACTTCATTTTTGATGCATGAGAAAACAACAAAACTTAGACGCCATCTAGTGCCTGTTCTTTCCTGATGGGAGTCTATCAGGAGCCAATCAGAGCTTTTACAGAGAGATGGCATCCAACACAATAAATGTGAACACCTCACTGGAGCTTTAATAACAGACCTCAAAGAGCTGGGTTCAGTGGAGTTAACATTAACCATCTCAAACTGTATAGATAAGGTCCTCTCCTCTCACTGTGTGTGTTTCTATCAGCTCTGCAACTCATCTGATTCTATGAGACTCAGTTTAGCGGCAGCAAATTTCTGCAGAATTACTGTTCTCCTAGATCAGTTCCCTGAACCAGTTTATCCCATGTAAACAAGAGGACTGTCATGTGGGAAAGAGCAAAAATTCTATCCTTGACTAAGAGTCATCAGACCTGCATTGACGTCACATGAAATCAGCTCCTAATTCTTCATACAGAGGCTCCACGAGAACAAGGAAGATGCAAGCTTTTGTGAAAGGCCTTAACACTACCTAGAAGTATAAAAATTAGGCTAAAATCCTGCTAACAACAGGAAAAAGCATGTTGCCCACACAGAAGTAATGCAGTCTTTCACTACATACTCATACCTGAAGCTACAAAATTTGGCTATTTCAGCAATACGTCAAAACTATTTGTATCACAACAACCTCAGGTGGCACTAACAGCACTGTTACAGCATTGAGTAAAACTTCACTCATGCCTCACCTCTGGAAGCTCCTCTTGGCCACAATTTCAGCATGGCTGTCATTCAGAATGTCTCCTAAAGCAAAACCCAAATGCAAATACTAGATCATTACTAAAAAAAAGACAAAACAAATAGAACTTGACATAGGACAGTTCTCCATATTTGTTAGTATCTGAAGGTTTACCATTGGTTTGGGAGTACTGCAAGATATTTAAACTTCCAATCACCACAAAAGGAGGTCAACAGCCTACACATATGAAGGATAAAAGTACCCAGTCTGCAGCAAGTCAGAGACTTGTTTGAATACCAAATTTTAACTCTTCTGATACTGGAAACCCTTTGAGTTGAATAAACACTACCATCCTTCAAAATCTTCCTGACTTTTGTTTTCAAGGGTAAATCTTGATATTCTCAAAACACATTCTGCTAGAAAATTTCAAGCGTTTGTTAAGCTTTTGGTTGAAGTTTCTTTTTTAACTATGTCCTACAACTTGAACTATTTTTCCTGCAAATAATTCTGATACTTACTAAGTTTGCACATCACATCTTCAGCTTTCCTACAGTATCTGCCTGTTATTGTATGTAAAGGAACAGGAGATGCAGATCATCTTTTATTTCAGGAGTAAAAGGCCAAGTGACAGACATCCTCCTTAACAGTTTTAGAAGTTTAGAAGTGATCTAACAGATAACCATTAACATGACCTACCATCAAGTTAAATATGTTATCATAAGAGGAGAGTATTTTCTAAATTTGAGATCACTGAAGACAAACAATGGCAAAACAAACTAGGGTTACTTCTTCCTAGTCAATTTTCTACTTTGACCCTTAATACCTGAACTGTAAATGGTACAACAGTTTAATAATAATTTTCCTAAATCAGTCAGTAAAATGTCTGTATTAAAACTCTTCTGAGGTGGCCAAATCACAAGAAACATCAGAAAAATCTAAGATACAGAATCTAGTTTCTTCTCTTTTGTGTCACTAATTAATTTCAAAATGAAGAACATTATAGAGAACATGAAGTAGCCTAAACCAGACACAGGCAAAACCTTTTCTCGTATCTCAGTCTAGTCCTCCTCTGAAGTCTAAAGAGGGTAGAAAGCCCTGTATCTACATATGCATGAACACTTTTCCCCCTCAGCCACCTTTTAGCATTCATCACTACTACAGCTTCTTCCCTGTCCTAGCAGAGGAGACATAAATCATGAATTAGAAAATGGACACACAGAGCAAGGAAAGTCTCCTACAATACACAGCAAGAAACGGTAGTTGTGAGAAGCCATGTATCTATCCCATACATCTATTGTACAACACTTAAAACTATCTAGCAGTAATATGTAGTAAGGAAGAAAAACCCTGTTAGTACCTTCCTGGTGGTTAGTACCAGCAGTGGTACCTCTTGAATCAGACCCCAACAAAACTAGACTGCAACAGGTAACAGAAGCACAATTATTTAGCTTATGTTTTGTTTTGCTTTTACTTATGAAGTCTTTGAGTATGCAGACTCAGGGCCTAAACTACACATTTCCAGATATAAAAAGTTAATTCACCTCTGAGGCAGCAAGTGCAGCAAAGCTTCATGGCAGCCATTGTGGCTGCCTAAGCTCCTCTCTCGTTGATGAAGGAAGGTCTGCCTTACATTTCTGGCTTCAATCCAGAACAAGTCTGAGCAGAAACCCTTGGACATTTTCATTGATTCTATGACACCAGCAAGAAAGAAGGTAGCATAGGTAGTCTGTTCTTGAATTTTATACCATACTTACCAGTTTTTCGCATTTTGTTTTGGCCAATACATTTTGTTCCAGTTCCCATAGCAACAACTTCCTTAGTTACTGAAAAAGAAACAACATTAACTGAAAAAAATACCATGTCCAACTATTGCCAGAAGCACCGCTCTAATACAGTCATTCTGGTAAGACAACACCCATAGCACTGAGTAGAAGGGAACGTACAGAGAGGCAGACCATGCAACCTTACAGAAAGGAAACAGGATCAGATCGAGATCCGAATACAGCAGGCAGAAGCACCAGTGCTAGGAAAAGTCTACGACTGCTTAGGAGGAATGCTAATACAGGCTTGATATGCTAGACAGCACACAGCAGACACTGCCATAGCATTCCTCAGGCACATAAAAAATAATAAATATGGGATACAATCTGCCTGACAACATTGAAGTGTCACTAAGGGAAAAGAAGATAATGGTGAACTAACACAAATGCAAAATGTAGTAACCTGTTACAGGACAGCAAACCTTTCTAGGATTCTATCAAATTAAACACATCTTTTCAAGAGTTTATATTAGGAATTCAGGTCCTGCCTAGACTTTCATCACATATTGAACAGCCAAATTAAGGCTTTCATTGTCTTGTTTACAGTCTGGGAAAAACAGCATTTCACTAAAACCACCTCTTTCCAGACAGAAGTTGTGAATCACAACAATCGCAAAGTTTACAGTCAGAAAGAGTAAAGAATTTGGGTGGAGACTGAAAAGGAATAGGAAGGTGTATGTTTTTTTTAAAGGCATCTTTAAAAAAGGAAGTAAAAATAAAGCATCAAGAACCTTCTCTGCCCATCCCTTCTCTCCCACCCCTATCCCCAAAACTCATTCTTACCCTGAAAGTTTCCTGGACTCTCAAGAACCTCTCTTTGGGCTGCAGATTCCACTTTGACAACAGCTGCCAGGGAAGTCCATTCCCTGTTTGGATCTGGTTTCCCCTGCTTAGGAAGTCTGGTCCTATAATGCAGGTAACATAGCCCAGCAATTTCATCAGCTGACCACATGGCTCTTGATTCAAGTGCAGGTTCTATAGAGAATTGGATTCCATCACAACACTTGAATAACAATCCCTTTCTCTTCAAACCCTACCATCTTGTTCTGCATGACACTTTCCTGCACCACATTTCAACAACAAAGACCTAAATGCATCATCCCTTTCAGGACTACTTACAGGAAATAACTTTTTCCAAAACACAAGAAATAAAAAAACAATGCTAGAACCCTTCAGTGCAGCAGCAGGTGGGGCTGCTGGGGTCCCAAGGCTCCCACTATGCAGCAATCAATCGCATGCATCACGCCGCCGTCCCGGTACGGTCTCTGCAGCACACCTGAGGCGCCTGGCACCACCCGCCTCCTTTCGAGGCCTCCCCCTTGCCGAGAGACCCGAGGCGGCCCACGCTCCGAGGGCGCTGCCGCCGTGCTCGGGCGCACCTCCCGCCACCCCGGCTGCAATCCCCGCAGGCCCCTCCCTACCCGCCAGGACACCGGCGCCGCTGCTCCTCGCCAGGAAGGGCGGCGGCAACCGAACCTCCGGAGGCCCCGCCGCTCGCAGAGCGCCCCACGGCCCGCGCACGCGCAGCCCCTTCTCGCGAGCGGCAGCTCTTGCGCAAGCGCACAAAGACTCAGACACGGGTGCAGAGAAAGCTGCCTTTATTGAAGGTATGCGCCGCTCCGAAGCTCAAGCGGAGGTGCCCTCGCCGCGCTGGGGCTTCGCGCGGAGGTGTCCGCGGCGACCTGGAGCCTCACACAGAAGTGCCCTCGGCGGGCTGCGCCTCCTTCTTGCTGTCCTCCGGCTTCATGGCGGGGAAGAGCAGCACCTCCTGCGAACAGCGATAGCGTCAGCGGCCACGCCGACCGGCAACACCACATCCCGTGCGCAGGTCTCGCGAGAGCTGGCCTAGCTCCGGCTCCGCTGCTCAGCCGCGGGCGTCCGAGAGCTGAGCAAGCGCACCAAGGAGCTTTTCCCAGGCGGGATTCCGCGTCTTAAAAAATCTCACACAGCTCCATTGTCAGGCACTGGTTTCGTCGAAGAGATTCCAGCTTTGCCGAATCCCATTCCCTGTTCCCTGACAAAACCAGCAGTAGGAAGGCACTGCCACTGCTTATGCTTACCTTGATGTTATTGGAATCTGTAAGGAACATGGTCAAGCGATCAATTCCCATGCCCCAGCCAGCTGTAGGAGGAAGACCGTACTCCAGTGCGGTGCAGAAGTTTTCATCAATAAACATGGCTTCATCATCACCTGCAGCTTTTGCCTAAATGAGGAAATTAATAGTAAAACGTGAGTTGTACGGAGCTAGACACTACCACTCCTGTTAACCCCTACCAAAGAGCAGGAAATACTGCTATTTGTAGCAGTCATGTAACTGATGAAACCAAAGCCCAATAGAGCCGTGCAAATGATAACAGACAAAGAAATCTCAGCACTCGGAGAACTCTGGAGGTCCTTTGTACAGGTGCTCCCAAAATTGCTGTAGACTCAATTCCTTTCTGACCTGTCAGTTTCCTATCTTGGCGAAGGCCCAGGCTCTTTACTTTAGTAAAAGCCATCTTTCAGAGCCATATCATCATCAGTAGCTGCTCCACAATAGGGGCTGTTTTTTTCCTCTCAAGTAAAAAGACTAAAAAACCTTACACTGAGATGGTAACTAATGCACCTGACCCTGACAGCCTCCAAGTGACAGAAGTCATAATAAAAACACAGATTAGCCAACCATGTAAAATTTTTTAAAAAGCCAAAAGTAAGTGTCAAAACAACAGCAAACATTTTTGCTCAGAGGTTCAAGGAAGACTTTGCAAAGACTGTTATGGCAAATTTTTTTCCTTGAAATCTTGAAATGCAAACTGTCATCCTTCATCTCAGTCTCCACCTGAACATTAAATTTTGAGGCTAATTTTCATTCAATACATATAATCATATGTCTGCAAAGTCTGGCTATAATCATGAGAGAGAACTGCAGCAAGTATATACACAACAGACCAAAAATTAAAGTTATCTGTAATATTACTCATTCTGACTGAACATTTTGAAATTTATTATCAAGTTAGTTAGTTAGTCAGTTAATGTAAATCTATTTTCCTGGCTTTGACAATTGTTTAAACCTCTCATGCACTGTGAAGCCATTAGAAAGAATATGAAGATCAGGAACTCTATTTCTGCAGACTGCATCATTTGAGCTCAGTCATGTGTGGCCAAGCATGCATTCATGGATGTGTATACCAAATTAATAACAAAATGAGTTTCAGTCACTCCTTTCGAAGGCTTACATAGAGAAATCTACTATTATAAACCTGCAAGCCTAATCGTTCCCAATGTGCACCTGTTAGTCAACCTAAAATATTAGTACTCTGTTCAGAAAAATTAAGGTATTTCTTAGCATTCAAACTCTTACTGGACATGAAAATTTGTTTAACAGCCTAGAAGTATAATGTTTTATGACTAGATAAATACTTAACTGGGGAAAAAAACCCCAACCTTTCAACCTGGGAAAGACACAGAGAACTTTTTGCACACTTGTGTTTTTCCAGATTAGTACTTAGGGTGGCATAAAAGGGAGGATATTCCGAAACAAAACTGCACTAAAAAAACCTAATCAACAGCAGTGTTTCGCCTTGTTTACCTTAAAGAGCAAGGTTCCTCTAAAAGGAATTGCATTCTAATGACAGGCTTTCACTTGAGTGAGAAACACTCGCTCACAGTAGTAACAACTCTTTTCAGCAGTAGGTACTAATGGCAGATTTGGGACAGACATAGGAAATACTCTTTGCTTACATGCCTGTATTACATTCACTATCAGCAAGACACAATACCTTGGCCTGATCCTCAAAAAGCTGACGCTGTCGGAAAGGATCATTAAGCTCCGTGTATGCATTGCACACTTCCTTCTTCATTACAAAGAGTTCAAAGCGTTCTGTTAGTCCTGGAAGAGAGCGATGCCTATGCGAAGTAGACAAAACAGACATACCTTAAAATACTCATAGAAGCAAACAACACATACATTACTTAGGGTCATTGCTCACACTTAGCACTAACAGCTGTCAAAATTTCAAAGTACTAAGCATTGACACACCTCTTCCCTGGATGATGGGTTTCACAGCTCAGGAACCAATGTCTATCTTGGTTTGTGTTAGAATTCCCAAACTAGTACACAACATCAAAATCTCTGTTTTCACATACGCAACTTTTTTTTTTTTAATCAAGTAAAAGATTTGAGTTACACACTGACCATGTGCCATACTCTTACCATTTGGCAAGTGGACTCATGACCTGTGGGTGATCACAGATGAATGTAGGGTTGATACAGGTAACTTCCAGGAATTCACCAACTAACTGGGAAAACAAAAGCCAAACAATGTAGGGTTGATACGAGTGACTTCCAGGAATTCACCAACTAACTGGGAAAACAAAAGTGAAACAATTATGCACTTTCCTAGCACTGCCCTCACCAAGCATCCTAATTTCCTCTCTTCTGCTACTGAAGAAGGATCCTACCAAAAATCTGGAGAGTTTCCGAAGTATTTCTGGTTACGGTAGTGTCTTCATCAACAGAGAGTGTGTCCTAGTCAGGTAAGGAGAAATGACACAGCAAAAACTGTATAATAATTCAATTTGCACATTACAGTAAGGGCCAATAGGAAAAGCATCGAAAGAACAGCTATCAGACAATATTTGGGTACAAAGGAATACGGCCGATAGACCGATATGGTACTCCTACCCTTTTGGTCAGCTACATACAGATGCACACATCTCACAGACAGAACTGACCTAAGATAAAGCAAGTCTGTTTTAACCACAAGAGACCAGTTATCCAACTAAAATCCCCTCGTGCTCAAGTTAAGCAGACATAAGTAAACTACATTTTGGTGTAGACGACATGAAAGAAGATTTTGACATAGCAAGCTTTCTCACTGTAATACAGCAAGAGCTGAAGTGCATTGCAGCATGTTTTGGTGCAGCTAAACCTTTTCTTCTAAGCGACTTCTGATGACACAGAGAGACCCTCAAAGACATTAGGATTATAAAAATAGCACCTTTACTTACTTTGTCAAGAAGCCTGGCTGTTGTCCTGGGAGGTGGACATTCAACATTTCTCTCCACACAAAGGTTATCAAAGAACCTGCGAGTTTCTGAAATTGCGGATGAAAATTAGAACAGCCATCCCAAAAACCATTTATTGTTCTTACTAGATCCTTCAACATTTCTTAGAGTGACTTGTAAGATCTCAATGGTAGACATCATTAAACACCTGCCTAAATGTCAATCTACAGAAATAGTGCTTGGTTTTAATTGTTTACAGTAAAATAGTAGTTATTTTATACTTCAGAAATTTGACAACAGTTAAGCACACACCACATAACTGCTGGATATTATTATTTGGGGGCTGGGCAGGAGAGAGGAGGGAACTGAAACAATCACTATAAATTATATGAACTTGTTGCCTTATGTCTCTCACTTCCAGGAATAAAATAGCACATAATTACATTTTTAATAAAGTCCCAAATAATCATACACCCAAGCTACAATTACAGGCGTGGAAACTCAACAAGAGAGAAGAAATAAGAAGCAAAAAGCTGGAACTCTTCAACAGATCAAGAACTCCATACATCAAGCCTCTTGAGTATATCCTTTCACATATACTCAACAAAGAAAGAGCCAAAAGTGTGAGATCCTGCCAAAGATGGCAAGGAATGAAGGCTTCTTTCTGGACTCAGGTAAACCAACAAAACCAGAGGAAAGGAATCCCATGTGTTAGTACTACTTCAGAAAAAAACAGCTGACAGACTGCAGCCTGACAGACTTGCAACCTTTTGGCCACTTTCTGTTAAGAAAGAATTATAGGACATTCATACTCAGCATCTAACCTTCAGTTTCAAAACACTCCGTTGATGGAAACGTCACTCCCAGGACCTTTTCCAGATCATACACCATGCTAATTCGCCGGAATGGAGGAGTAAAATCTATCTCATAGGCCTGTCCATCTTGACCATCTGGATGGTAAGTGATCTTGTAACTCCCAGTAATATGTTTCACCATGCCTACAAAAGGAATGTGAGGTTTAGAAGAAGACTATGCTACATAATAACCAATTCTTCCAGAGATTCTTACTCATTTTTTAATAATATTGCATACTTTACCTGAAAGCAACTTCTCCGTAATTTCCATTAGGTCATGGTAGTCTGCATAAGCCATGTAAAATTCACAAGTTGTGAACTCAGGGTTGTGAGTCAAATCAATTCCTTCATTCCGGAACTGACGCCCAATTTCATATACTCTGTCCAAACCACCAACCACCAACATCTAAACAAAATGAAATTCTAGTAAATACACTTTCTCAAAAGAACCTAGGAGAGCCCAAACACATGCAACTGCAACACAACCTTACAAATCTCATTCATGAGGCAAGTCTACCTTTCTTCCAAGCTACATTTGCTTTTTTTAATACAGTTTGAAGAATATAGGCTTAGCTATGAGAGGCTTGCATTTTACCTTATGGTATAGTTCTGGAGCAATTCTCATATATAAATTCATATCCAGTTCATTGTGGTATGTGATAAATGGTTTTGCCACAGCTCCGCCTGGAATTACATTCATCATAGGAGTTTCAACCTGTAACAACAAAAAAAGTTTCCCTGTTTTCCTGAAATCTGTTTCCAAACCAGAAATGCCTAGATCAAACAAACAGAAAACCCAGAACAGCTAGTTTTGATGAAAAATCTGTATTTCACTTATTGTTCGGCATTTCAGTATTCGAAAACAATTCTGAACTAAAGTGCACTGAACAAAACTGCACGTTTTTCATGCAGTCAATAATAAGAAATTACTTAATTCATCCGTTACTCTGAAGAGTCGTTCATATTTACGACAAATGTGAACCTGCTGGCTTCATGTTATCAAAGCCAGGAACAGTGCTGTGGCATTATCACAGAATCCTCTCTCTACACTGCAGAAAATTAAATTCAACAAGGCCAAGTGCAGTTTCCTGCACCCAGGTCAACACAATCCAATTCTGCCTACCGGACGTAGAACTAGCTTTTATCTCCAGAGGCAAAACAGCATTTCAAAGATGTTGTTTTCACCCTGATTTACTGAAATATGGAAAGGACAGTAGTAGTTTGGACTACTACCATGATAAAAGGTTCCTGAGCCATAACCTCACCAACTGATGAATAATCTTAACTTTACAAAGACAGGAGGGGAATTGCTCCCATTGCATTAAGCTGATAAAATACACCATGCTGAGGCAATTATTGTCAGTTCTGTAAGTACTTTGTATATGAGCCTGAATATAAAACATCCTTGAAGCTAAAAAGTTATAAACACACTCAGTATGCAGGGAGAGGCAAACACTGATGCCTTACCTCAAGAAATCCCAACTCATCTAGAAAGCTACGAAGGTAAGTGATGATCTTTGCACGGGTTATAAATTTCTGCCTCACATAATCATTAAGAATTAAATCCAAGTATCTCTGACGATATCTGGTTTCCTGAAAAGAACATGTATTTTTAGAACGAGCTATCTAAAATACCATGCCAAAGGAAAAAATACCAAAATAAAACTAATATTCCTTTGTTGACTGATAATATCAGCCGGTAACAAACATCATCCATTCAGACCTCTCTGTTGCATTCTTGCCCATGGCAGGGGCGTTGAACTAAATGATTTTGAAGGTGCCTTCCAACCCAAACCATTCTATGGTCTGTCACACTGCCTCCGAGACTGACAGGTATGACAAATACCTTATCTTTGAGGCCAAAATGAAGATGAGGCAACATGTGCAGGCATGGAGACAAGAGAGTGATTTCATAAGGAATAATACTCAGTTCCCCTTTCCTTGTTTTCCCAGGATTCCCCTCTACACCAATAATGTCCCCACGACGCAGCTTGCAGTTAACACGGAAATATTCTTCCTCAGATTTGTAGAAGCTGTAATTGCAAAACAAATGTAAGCACAATTGTTTAAAATTCAGTATTCCAAACTGTCCTCAAGTGTCTCACAAGACAAAATCCATTTTAAAAAAATATATAGAAGTTATTTTAACAGGAAGTCAACCACAACATCTGAAGCAAAACATTACTTGGCTGCCTAAGCCAAACCACAGATGAAATAGAATACTCAAATACAGATATCTAGACCCCAGAATGCAGTGCGGTTTAGAATGCTACTGGGAATACCTCTACTTGCCTGGAATTTGCCATGACCTGCAGCTTGACTCCTTCACCACGAAGATCATAGAAAATCAGTTTCCCTCCAGCAGCACGCTTTGCGTGGATTCGACCTAAATATCAAAGTACAGCAGACATCAGGAAAAGAGTCCCTAGCAGAAAGGATATGGGGCAAAAGCCACAGTACTATCACTTAGAATCATCAGCTCTGAACTATTCAGTAACTGTGAAAGAGAAGGAGTTAAGTCTCAAAATGAAAACTACCGCAAAAAAGACCGTAAAAACTGGGTCCCAGAACCCATGTAACAACCCGATCTTATAGTTGCAAGGGATGTTGCACAGGTCCACTCAGTCTGAAGGTATGTCCTGAATAGTTTAACACTGCTACAAGGCTTCATGACTGCGTAAGAGATCAGTAAAACTCGAAAAAGACCAACCCATCAATAAAAGCAGCTAAGACTCTACATCCCAGATAAACTTTTACCTGCTACTCTCACTGTAATGTTTGTCAGGTGATCTCCTGGCTGCAGGTGACTGTACTTGTCTATAAAATCTGAGAGAGATAAGTCAACATGGAACTTGTGGGGATAGGGATCTTCATTGGAGCCCTTAAGCTGTTGGACCGCATGGCTACGGATCTTGTAGTATTGCTGTCACCAGAAACAAACAAAATTAAACTATTAGAATCTGAAAATATGTTACAAGCTGTGAATTAAAATGCAGCTGCCCTAATGTAGGAATATACATCTCTCCCCTTTTAGATATTTAATTACCCATGAATAAAAAAATCAAATGCAAGTCAGCAAGACTTTTTCACAGAACATCTAATAAGCATGGGACCAGATGCTCACATTTGGATCCAAGCTCTCCTCATCAGTACCAGCATTATCCTCAGAAGTCACGGAAGGCTTATTTGAATGCTTTTCACTTTGCTCTTTCTGCTTTGCTTCTTTTTCAGCTGTTTTTCTCTCAGCCTTTAAACGTCTCTTCAGCTCACTGCAAAAGAGAAGGAAACCGAATGCAGCAAGTACTCTTAATACTTCTACAGGGAAATTATTGGCAGGATTCTGCCAAAATCTAACTGTACAAATAACCCTGTCACTTCTCTTACTTTTCCCAATAGTCAAAATAATTCTTAAACACGTTTAAACGTTTTCTACTTTGAACTCCTTCAGTTCATCCCATACAATACAAACACTTAGAGAAAGTGAAAGTGAAATTAAACATAGTTTAGACAGACCTTGAGGACGCCTGCCTGCGTGCTCAAGGACTTGACGCACTCCATTTTATCCGTAAGAGCCTATCAGCCCTGTGCAACGTGTAAGTCAAAGAAGGCAAACTCCCCCCGAAGTAACGCAGGGTTCCCGAAGCCACCTTCGCGGTCCAGCCTATTCCCCCACGGCCCTCAGGCTCCCGCCGCGCTCCTGACCCCGCCTTCCACGACTCCGTAAGGAAAGAAGCGGGCCAAGCCAGACACAAAGCACCGACCTGCTCTGGTCATGAAGCGCCTGCTGCCATCGGAGCGCGGGCGCGGCCCTCCAGACCCAGCTGCGGAGCCGCGCAGCGCCGGGGCTCAGCATGGCGCTCCGACGGGCGCCTTGACGGAGACACGCACCGGGTCAGCTGGACACACTTCACCTTCACCTCCCCGGCCCGGCCCCACCTGATCACCCGCCCACCCTCACTTTTTGCTGAGGTGCGACTCAATCTCCTCCGCGCTGCACTCGCGCTCCGCCGCCGCCGCCATCTCCCCGCTGCCGCCACCGCCCTTCCGCCCTTCCACGCCTGCGCACGCGGGAATGGCGGCGGGCGGGGCTGGGGCGG
>VZSE01010377.1:47883-210582 GCA_013398275.1 Promerops cafer
CAGGCCGGGGCAGCGCGGTCCCGATCGCTGTTCCTGTGGGATGATGGGCGTCCTATGCGGTTCTACCTGCGGCCCGGCCTGGCCAAGCTGCGCCTGGCGCCCCTAGTGCTGGCGGGCGGCGGGCGGCTGTGCCGGGTGCAGGAGCCGGGGGCCGTGCTCCTGGCGCAGCCCGGCGAGGTGGCTCCCGACGGGGCTGTCTCAACCGAGTACGTGACGGAGTGCGTGGAGCGCAACCAGCGGCTGCCGCTAGAGCCTTTCCTGCTGGCCGCCCGCGGCCGCCTGGCCTTCACAGAGGCGGAGGATGCGGCGCTGCTCCAGGCGGTGCGCGGCCAGGGCACGGTGCGGGTGAGCGGCCGTGCGCTGTGGATAGAGCTGGAGCGGAGCGGCCTGACGCGGCACAGCTGGCAGGCAATGCGTGACCGCTACCTGCGGCACCTGCGGCCGCGGCTCTGGGGTGAGCGAGGGCCACAGCGGCGGGGCAGGGTTGCGAGGGGCGTGGTGGCGGCGACGAGCGTGGGTCCGGGCCCGTCTGAGGCCCGGCAGACGATGCCCCCGTGTTTCCACAGAGCCCCCGCAGACGGAGGATCCCACGCAGATCAGGGGTCTGTTCGCGGCAGCTAATCGGGAGTTCGAAAGCACGGAGGTGAGCGACCGGGGCCAGCCTGGGGAGCAGCAGCCTCCACCGCGCGCAGTGCTCAGGGCAGGCGTTTCCCGGTGTCACAGCTGGCGCAATAGAAACTCATGGTTAACACATGAAACGAGTTTGCACCTCGATATCCCTTCTGCTGTGGCTAAACTGGAACTTCCTGTGAGCTGTCACCTATGTGGTTTGCGATAAATGGTGCCTGGCTGGCGCATTTTTTTCTTGATTCCCTGCCCAAGTTAGCAAGAGGTTTATGTGATGGGGGTTGTCACGTTAAAAGCTGTATTGGCAAATGGAAGTCATCCTTTCACCTCAGGCAAAAAAATGTTACTGCCGTTGCATCAACATTTACTTTTGCCTTTTATGCTTAGTTTGTTCAAATTCTTCCTTACAGTTCACTCACTTCTGTGATCATGTGCAGCTTCATTAACAGATATGGCTTTGCTTCAGTCACTAACTTTTACTATGCCTAGTAATTTCTGAGGCTTTAATATACTGTAGAATCAGAGTAAAAGGTGGTTGGTTGCAGTGGTAAAAGATTTGCCAGAAAACACCATGTCTAATTGGTGATTCCACTTCTCTTACTGTTAGTCAGAAAGTGACTCTTCAGATGTGGCAGAACTTTCTACACAAGATGGAGTGGGAAGGTCCCCAGGAGAAACAGCATCTGATCTGAAAACTGGGCCAGAGAACTCTGCTTTCCCTGACATTCAGTTACAAAGGCAAGAAAGACCAAAAAGCACTTGTTCTTCTTCCAGTGTGGTGAGACAGGTAGTAAAAACTATGGAGCACTTCATGGAGAAGTTTGCTGTGGACCTGTTCACTGTTACACAGGCCTTTCTGAAAAACAGCGGTGATGTGGAGGCTACTTCATACTTTCTGCAGACAGGGCAGCGCTTGGATGGGTACCCTGTATGGAGCAGAGAGGATGATTTAGAATTGCAAAAGGATGATGAACATGTCAGAAATAAATTGATAGCCAAATTTGGAGGTGAAAATGTAGCAAAGCGGATAGTATTTAGAGAGAGTTAACGAGAACATTACTGATCTATTACGGTTGTGTGAATGTAATAGTCATTTCAGAAACGCAGTGGAAAATTTGATTCAGAAATGCTTTAATTTTTTTGTATTAAAAGCCCTGTTTTGCATCTCTACGTATCTAAGAGATGCAGCTGCTTTAATGCAAAAAAAGTAACACTTGTACCAGGCCATATATTCTAGCTGGGAAAAGTACACCAGCTTTCAGGGCTATGAGTAATAGTTGAAGTAGGAAATGAAAGTTAAGAGAGAACGATCAGAGGTTATGTATCTGTCACCTAAGTTATGTTTGAGAGAGAACACCATTGCTAGGATACAGTCATAATCTGAAAAACTCGGTACTTCTAGCCTGAAATTGTGCTCTGGTCACTTATTGTAATGTTATTTGAAGTGAGTCCTAAAAATCTGGAATTCATTCTTTTGGTGAAATAAAATGGGCTGGTAAAGGTGAAGATTTTTTTTTTTTTTTTTAAACCTCTCTAAAGAGTTAATGTTTTGGGTTTTTAGCATATTGCACTGTGGCACTCAGAAAATTAAGGTGAATGGGGAAACGGTTGATGTTAAGCCAAATTAAAATTGTACTGAAAATAAAAAACAATAAAATGAGACTGCTGTTTTTAGGAAGCCACTGCAACATCTGCAACATCTGCAACATCATTTGAGGAGTTAACCAATGTAACGAAACAAATGCTAAAACAGCACTATGCAGTGTTTCACTGGACTGAAAAAGTGAGAATTATTATGGCACAGTCATGCTATTCCGACTTTGAACAGTTATTTGAGATTCATGTGGAAGCCTGACAAGCACTTAATGAGAGAGTGCAAGACAACATAGCAAATAAAGTAATAATACCGTTTTAACATTAGAAATGTTACCAGCTTGGTTTGAAATCCAAGTTCCAGGTTCGCGAACAGGAGACCTATCGCCTCTTGCAGCTGAAAACTCCCATTCTAACTTGGACTGTGTACACATCTCAGCAGCACCATAGTGTTGCAATGGTCTTGTTTAACAAAACTGCTCTAGAATTCAAAGTGAGAGGTAGAACACATTAAATAGCTGCAGTATAAAATGGTCAGATTTACTCTATCTTTTTATAATTCAGAGTGACTTATTTTAAGAGTGAATTTGTCTTATTGGAGCAGTTAGTCTAAGGTGCATTGCAAACTTCTGAGTCCACATACAGTGTTTTTTTTCTTTGCAGAGCCTTATGGACACATTGTCTAACGCTGAGAATCTTTCCATGTGTGCTTGGTGCACTCAGTATGTGTAGAGGAACTCAGACACAAAGACCAGAGTTTACTCAAGGTTGTCGTCTTTCTTGTTATGAACTCCTGAAAGGCACTGCTTTTCCACAGATTCACTTGCTTGTGCATGCACATAGGTCTAGGTCTCTTTTACCAGGTTAAAACCTGGAGGACCCAGAGATGACACCATATTGTATGGTTCTGCTTCTGGTTCTGTCTTTTCCCATGATAAAAATCCTTGTTTTCTGTGCTTTGTCTTACCTACAGCACAGTTATGCTCCTTTCAACATGCTGGAGACAGTTTGGTTTTCCATATCCATATCAGGTTCCTGTACTATCACGAAAGGTCAGGAAGATTCTTTTTGTAGCTCAGAGAAGTTTCTTTCTATTATTGCCTGGAGCAGCAATATTTGTATGCCTAGAAAAGTGAGCAAAGTGGCAATGCACATACAAGAACTTTGAGTTAAAGACAATTCTACAGCCAGAAATTCTGGGTCTGCAAATTATTATCTGGAATTTGGGTATTTCCCATTTGCTTCCTTTTAGTTAGCCAGCATTCATCAAAATCAATTAATTTCTATGCTTTCATAACTAGAGTTACCAATGAAAAACTGATTGTATGCACCAGTTTGAAGAGCAACAGACAGGAATACCACAGAGTCAGCTTTTAAATGTCCTTTTGACTGGAGACATCTCTGTCTTATATTTCATTGGTATAAAACAGAGTTTACTCTTTTAAACTTGTACAATGTAAACTTAATGTTTGTTTCTAAACAGACTTCTGTGATCTTTATTGCATATGCCAAAGGACAGAGTCATAGTTTTACACGTCATCATCAGCATCTTGAGATTTTGGGGGATTTTTGTTGAGTTTTCTTTTTCCTCCTCCAAAAAGTATTTTAAGTTATCTTTGCTCGAATTAAGACAACTTCAGATTTTCATGTGACCATACTGGCAGCAGACTTTGCTGTTTCCAGAAAAAAAGAAAATATTACGAATTGTTGTATTGAGGAAACGTACCTAAAGGACTGTAATAAAGATACACTGAAATCAACAATCCTGCATTTTTTCTGATTAAGCTTAGGAAGCAGGCGTGAAAGTACTTTTCACAACAGTGCATTAGGGAAACGCATCATATGTTACTTTTATGTCATTTTTTTTACTGACTGGAAGCACTGTGAAGGTTTTTATTCAGGTGAACACTTGATACACAGAATTGATTGTGTCCACTGGAAATAAGTATTCATAATAAAACTTAAGCTGTTCAAGCTGACATTGGTTAATGTAGAGGTAAGTAGCAATGTACTGAAAATAATCTATTTTTGCTCAGAATCCGGCTTCTTGGCACTTATAGGAGGAAGCTCTTTACTATAACTTCAATAAGACTGGGCTTTTAGCTGAAGGTCTATTCAAGGTCTACTGAAGCTCAAGGTCTATTCCTAGACCTATGTTAAGGTCTATTTTAAAGGGACTATAAAGAAAAACAGTGGCTCTGTGCTCCTGTGGTGCAGTGCAACTCCCACTTCTCTATGTCAGCTTGCCTGCCCTAAATTTGCATAAACACAGTGTAAAAGAAGATACCTTGCTTTCAGTGAACTTACTACCATGAGGCCAGTGCTGCCTGCTCAGCATGGATTTTGTCCTTCAACAAGATCCCTAGTAATAAGACTATTATTTCCATAATACAATATCCCACCCTTTTCAGGGATTGGAGGTTTAGCTCTAGGAATACAGATACCCATATTGCTAAAGTAGCGAGTGTTCTGTAGACGTGGGTTAAAAGGAGTCTGCAGGCATTTCACTCCTCCCCAAATCTAGTAGCAAGTTTTTCTCCTTGACTTCTGGGACACTTAAAACCAGGTGAAAACAATTCTGTTGTTCAGGTTTGGACTATATCTTCCCATTGGAGGTGGGAGAATGGCATCTCCAATGGACACAGTGGAGAACGACGGAGTCCATTAAATCTATTATTTTGTGCTCCAAGACAAGAAATACTCTCACCAAATATTTCAATAGGATAACTTCCCGATCTCTTGGTTTCTCCAATCCATTCCCATTAACCTATCTTCTCAGTTCCGGTATTTATGCCAATGAAATCTGTGTCTTTACCTTGTCTTTAGGCTCTTAACCTTAGCATGAATTCTTCTGCCACCCATGTGGGCTGTGGGAATTCACAGGAAAACAACTGTTCTTGGGTTTGAAATCTAGAAGACAGAATTATTTCAGCTAAAAAATAAATGGATTCACATAATCCCAGAAATGGTTTCCCACATGAAAACCCAGGAGTTTTTATTTTCAGCAATAGCTGGTTTATTCCATTTTCCCATTATACAGTAAATGAACACAGACATTTCCCCACCTCTGCCACCAAGGCTGGATACTCAGGCACACAAATGGAGCAAAAGGAAAACTGGACTTGAAAACTCAACCATTCAAAAAAAAAAAACAAAAAAAACCCCAAAACCAAAAACAAACCAAAAAACCCACCAAAACCCAACATCTTTCCAGAAACCAAATGTCTGGTCATCCTTGCGTCTCTTCTGGCGCTACGTATCCTGCGTGGCAGCATGTCAAGTAATGTTTTCTTTATTCAGCTTCCTTTTATATTTCCTCTTCCTTTGCAGTGCAATTGCTCCATGTGGTTTCCCCAAGTCTTCAGCTGTGGTCTGTAGGGGGTTTGAGCTTCTGCTATCTGGTCCTACTCCTTTGGCATTCTGTATGCTCTAACCTAAACATAATTAATTTAGAAAACAAACTTGCATTACTTTAGCCTCCATTGTGGCTGTATCTCCAGGGGTCTTGGAGAGTGACCCTGTGCTGCTAAGAGCTCTCCTGGATGTAGTCAGGATTCTTGTACCACTTGTCCTTGCATGCATGCACATCCATGCACACCCCTACACTTCTATGCCTGCACCTCTGTCCTCTTTTGCTCTAGTCAACTGTTCAGCACTCTGCAGCCTTCAGAGAGTAGGTACAGAGACCAGCTTTTCTGCCTTCAAAATTTGATTTGCAGAGGGGTTCTGGGCAAATAAAAGATCCAGAGACATATTTTTCTGCTCTTCTTCAGACTGAACAAGCCGGTAGCCCAGCAAATCCATTGCATCTTTGCACACATTTTGCACTTTTTCTATTTTCTGGAAGGGAAGTGTCTTTCTCCAGGCCTGGGATACTCTCAGTGCATCTCTTGACCCAATATCAAAGGCCTGTGCTCCATGACCCTTCCCGTGGGTGATGTTGTGGACCCACTTCTGAAGCTCTGATGTGAAAGGGAGTTCTGCAAACCTGTACATCTGAGCAGCCCTTGCTAGCGGGTCTCTGACAATGTCTTCATAGCGAACCAGCAGATACCGGTCTTTCAGGAAGCTTGGAGCGGCCTGACTTCCTGCCTTGTATATCTCAACGTGGCTTTTGCAGATTACTTGCATTGTGTTGTAGGGTCCCATTTCTCCCTTTGTTTTCTGAGACCCCACAACAATGTTACTGTCACGTTTCAGGTCTGCCATTGTATTCTCTCGGGACCTGAACACAGCCCGAGGATCACGTACCAAGTGAATGATTTTGAGGTTCAGGGATGGATCAGTGAGAAGAGGATAGAGAACTTTCAGGTCAAAGAACCGAACTTCCTTGATGGCAACGTGGCTATAGGTTTTACAAGCTTCCTCTACCTTGCTGAATGGGTACTTGCCACAGATTGTTTTGCAATTGCCTGCAGTGATTATGTCACTGCGACTGAATGAGTCACAGGCAGGTGGGGAGCACAAGGCTCGGCTTGTCTCCCACTGAAATAGATCAGACTTTTTCTTCTGGCTAGACATGTAAGCATCAAACACAGACATGTCACACAGAAAGACCGACCTGACTAAGTCCCGCACTGCCATGTGTAAGACTTTGGCACTGTTCTGGTACATCTTAACCCAAACGTGCCATGCAGGCTCCATCAGGTAGAAGACACTGGGGTGCTGGCTGAAGATTTGTCCAGTGAAGGAGGATCCTGACCGCCAGGAGGAGAGAATGAGGATGTGGACAGAAGAAGGTTTTTCTTCCATGTGGGCATTGTTGCTGCAGGGTTGGAAGTGGATCAGAAGGAAGGACAGAACTGCCAGAATCAGGAGCACCTGCACTCTTCTAGACTTCACCATGTTTGCAAGGGACCTGCAGAGACAGAGGAAATTCAGCATCACAAGATGATGAAAAAGGCAGGATGTGGTGCATCAGGCTCCTGTGCATCCCTCTGCAGGCACAGGGTTTTGGAAAGCTGCCACACTCCTAGTGACACTGTGACAACCACCACACAAGGTGTCTTTGCAAAGGACATAAGTACTGCAGGGCTGAAGGTTTTCTGCAGAAAAACTACTGTTTGCCAGTAAGCCGTTCTAATATAGTCTTAGAAGATACTGAAAAGCTTGTCTGCACTTTTATCAAAGTTTAGAGCTAGTTGAGTGCACTGAAATAAGTGGGTACAGACAAATGTGTACTTCACGTGCATAATCCCTGCAAATGATCCTGGCAATTTTTAGGAAGGAAAGATGCAAAACCTTGCTTTTTGTGGGGAATTCAGCAGTTCCATGTTTTACTTTTAAACACCTACTCTGACCAATATTTACAATTATTTTTATGCCAAAATGCTGTAAACACACAATGTAGGTTTCCTTTTGTTTTGATCATAATCCTTTTGAAATTTCAGGAAACATTCATTGTCACCACAGGGAAAACTTCACATACCAAAGGAAGAAGCTTGGCCCTGTAATAAATCCAAGAACAGTATCTCCTCCACAGACAGAACTTTGTAGGCAATTTTGCTAGAAAGACCCATCTTTGTGTAGGCAGGCTTAACTGCTTACCTGCCCAATTAACCCCCTTCTTAGCCTAACTCCTTTTTAAAGACTGTCACCTGCTATCCCCCCTCCAACCCCACTTATCCTATAGGTCTTTTATGAGAAGACGTACAATAGAATGTGTTAGTTGAACTCAAAGGTCTGCCCAAAGCTGGCTCCTTGTTTCATACACTAAACCTCTCTTCTGCCTTTGGAGGATGACTGAATTATTGGAAAATGTCAAATAATTTTCATGCCATTGGGGACATGGCATGAAAATGCCACAGAAAGAATTCATAGTCTGAATACCAGCTGGCACAAGAATCTGCAGGAAGTACACCACTGAAGATGGGATCTGAGGCAGACAGAATTCATTAAATTTTTTAAAAGTACATTAAAGCACACTTTGACAATTACTCCTGTGTTGTGCGCTCTCCTTCTGTCCCCCAGCAGTGCCTGACTGTGCCTCAAATACAGGTTGGGTGTCTGCAGCATGGACTGCCCCTGGGGACAGGCTCCTTGGGCAGCAGTGAAGCCCAGGCAACATGGAGTGCTCCCCATCACCATCTGCCGGGTTGGCAGTTTAGCTGTGCCACAGTGGAGACACCTCTCTTGCTAGTGCAGATGCTTTGTATTTTCCAAGGTGAACTAAAAGTGAAAAAACTTTTCTGGTTCCTAGTCATGATCAGCCCTTCCAGGGAAATGCACTGCAAGACAGGACAGAGAGAGCAGGGCTTTTAGGGCAAGATGTTAATCCCAGGCAGGGCAGCATCCGAGCCCAGCCCCTTACAGCTTTGTACACTGCTTTTGTGCAGTCCACAATTGCATGAGACTCAAGCAGCTATTCCCATGCAGAGCAGCAGCCCCCCTACTCAAGCAGCAGAGGTATAAAATGACTCAACCAGCTGCAGTGCAGACACTGTTTCCCTGCTATATGCTTGCCATGTCATCTGGGTCCTTAGTAATTATGAATGTTCCCAAAGTTTCCCTAACCTCCTCCTTATGCCGTGCCTCAATTTTCCTCTGCAGCAAAGCTTTCAGACTAATTAGCACAGGGGTGCCTCCTCCCATGATTTCATTTCCTCTTGTACTGATGTTTTAGATTTTCACATACAGTCACTGCTGCTAACCAATGAGGAACAGTACTAATCTGTGCCTCCAACATACATGCATAGATTGGCTTGTTTATCTGAGTTACCTGCTGTGCATTTGTGTTGAGCTTAGGGTTTATAAGGCAGCAATTATAATTTCTCAGAGTAAGGAAAATACCCAGCCCGATGGGTAAGTCTGGTTGTTGCCAATAGGTGCTACCACAATATGAATTTTACTTTAGTAATGTCTTGCAAGGATGGGGCTGTGCATTTCGTGAGGGACCACATCATTCTTGTCTCCTGGACAAGAGGCCCTCTGATTTTTTTTGGTTACACAAATGGCCTGTAGTGTTCAGGTCTGACAAGGAGCTGAATCAGGTTGCTATTTGGACCAACCCTAAGAAGAGCTGCAAACAAAGACTATTGTAAAGATAAGTGATATATCAGCTTCTTCCTTCCAAATGAATACAAGCAGTGTTTACCAAAAGTCCTGGCTTCCAAATGAACTTTGATGATATCACTTCCATCTGGCACCATTAATATTGTTATTCTAACGCCTGACAGAGTTCCTGGAATATAGCCAGAAGCTACTAATTGAGAAAAACTCTGTTGAGCAGACATGAACAATGGCATGAAGGCAGATACCCAGGCAGATTTAAAACCACAGAAATAGTTGTTTCTTTGGAAACCTACATGTGAATTGCCTGAGTATGAGAATGGAATCAGGTTTTTTTTCAGGAAACAAGAGTATACTTTTATCCCAGGGTGGGATAGCTGAATGTTTTAGACCTTTCACGGAATGACTGCTTTTGATAGAAATTATCTCATGTGAGACCCCAGTTTCAACAGCTTCTTCACTCATATAAGAAACGGTGATGATTGTTGCCATCACAAGTCTGTTCCACAGAGAGTAGAAGGACTGAAATGAATTGTGTGCCTGATGAAGAGGAATGAAAAGAGCAGTATACTATACTATCTAACATGCATTCCCTAGTATGAGATAAACACTAATAATAAAACCTTATTTTTCACCACTGTATTTCTCAGTCATGGGAGCTGGGATGTTTCTAAACTAAGGTCTTAAGCTTAACCACATTTTCTCTACAGCAAACATCCACAGTCACCAGTGACTGAGTTAATTTCATATTGCAAAAGTGAAAATATGAAGCCCTCACAGAGCTGGCAAGTATAGATCAGCCCACAATGATTGAGACAATCTCAGCTGCAGAAAAAGAAAAACACACTTACTGTGTGCTAACAGAGATGAGCCAAGATTTAGCTGAGAGCAGAAAGAACTGGAAGAATCTCAGGGCACAAAGGATGCAATATAGAAACTACCGAAAAATACCACAGTCCAGTGTCAACATGTTAGTATCTCCCACAGCAAAGGTATGAAAATACTGCCTGAGCAGCTTGTTTCAAAAAAAATAAGCAGAGTCTTAGGCTTTTCTAGAAACACACAGGGGCCTTGGAAAAGCTTGATCCTGGCAAAGAGCAAGTGTTACAGCAAGCAGCAAGCAGCCCAAGGGAAATGTATCCATGAAACACACTCAGCATTGGGTGCCATATCCCCAGATTACAGGTTTATTGAACATGTGCATGTCTGTGGCAGGTGTAAGACAGTTACAGCCCAAAACCACCTTGTGCTGTGCAAACTAATGTTGAGTGCTCTGCCAGTCTGAAGGAGTTCTCCAGACATGTACAGGTTCCCCATTGCTGTAATGGCAGCAGTATAGCAAAGAGGATCTGGCACCAGAGAAGCTCCTGTCACTGGTCTTTGATGGCACTGATGGTTGCTCATAGTTTTTTCAAATGCTGCTTCAATTTGGCCTGGTCAGTTTCTGCAGAATCAGAAGTCATCTGCCCATTCAGAGGTGAGCAGCTGGCATGACGGTCACTTGTGGGAAAAGCTGAGCAGGGGCACTGAGAAGACTGTCTGGAGAAGTGGGAACTACCCTCTAAGCCACACCCACAGCTTCTATCTGCAGAAAATTGTCACAATTGGCTGGCATCAAGAGCATCCACGCTAGATACCAAGAAATGGTTGAAAAATCTCACCTTAACAAGTCCTCTTGAAGCACCACCAGACCTGATTCAGCATTCACACACGTTCACTGCTGTGGTACACACGCCTCCAGGCAGTCACACGAACAACTGCGCATTCACGTACAGGCACTCTGCCTTCATGCTGGGGTCTCATACACATGGGTACTTAGCTCCTACCTACACCTGTGCCTGCCCTTTCCTGTCCTCTTCGTGTACATCCCAGCTCTAAGACTGACTGCTCTATACTGCCCGCCTACTTTGACCAGCCTTGGACTAGAAAACTCCACCCTGCACTAAGCAAAAGGTATGGAAATGGCAGTTTCTTACAGGGGTGTGAGTGACCAGGTGCTGCCAGTAAAGGAACAGGGTCAGAAAGTTCATGAAGGAGATTGAGAGAAACTTTTAACTCCTACTGCAAGCCCCAAAAAAGACTGCTGCCTTTAAGAGCAGGAACAGGGATGTCTGTAGCGTGTCAGAGCAAAGGACAAACAATTTGCAAAGAGGACCAGCTTGCCCACCATGAGTGCAGAGATAGGGCATACTATTGCTCTTGCTGCTTGTCATGTTGTCAGCAGATGCAGATTGACGTAAAATCTTTTTGACTCTTCTCTCTCTGCACCTTGCTTGAATTAAACATTTGGGGGCTGGGAAAGAAAACTGTGTGAAAGGACAAGCTGTGAAAGGAGCAGCTGGACTTGGCCTGTTAATGATTCACAAGGGTGCTGGAGCTGCAATGGGACTGTGCCAGGTAAGGTAGTGAAACAGTGCAGCACTGAGCTCAAGAGAAATACACACAGAGACAGTTGCTTTGGGACATTCCTATTCAAGATCTCATAGATTCTGCCACACAGTCTGGAGAGATATAGCCCTCTTAATGGTGTCCTCTTTGTGTACCCAAGGACCTCACTACTGCTCTCAGCACAAGTGTAGTATAGGAGACAGCAAAAGAAAAAATCTGGTTAAGGCTGGTGCTTCCAGCAGGAGGGACAACCGGAATGGGGCAGGTCATGTTCCCTTTCACTTGTTGCATTGCAAACACAGATGGTCAAGCCCTGGTAACCCTGGGCTGGGAAACAAGGTGAGAAGTTGGCAGTGGTTCAGGTAGGGCCCTGTGGAGGACCACGCAATGTTCGGTGCAGCCTGGATTTCTGCTATGTGTTTCCATGCCCTGCACTGACACACAGGATTTACCTGTACATCATTAGGTGTTAGAAAACCTTTGTAAAGGCCACACCATTTGAGTGGCTCTTCCTGAAGGATTATTCCTCCCTGGCAAACAGCTGCATGAACAGAGATGTATCAAAACTTCTGTTCCAGCTGTATGTAGTTTGCCCAAGATGTGCTGATCTCTTGACATCAATATGTAGGCTTTATGACAGCACTGAATACTACTGTGCAGTCATCTTGTCAAAGGGTTGAGCAGATTTTTCTACTTGTATAGACACCACGTTCCAGTTATTTGTCTGAACTTTCCACAAGGCATCCTCTGTGGTATGAGCAGTTGCACAGAGGAGGAGAATATGCTCTTCCTTAGATTTGAGATTTGGGAGGACAAACTGGGCTGGCATACTGTATTTCCTGAGACCTGCACATTGTGACACTTGGAGGAGGAAGCCTCTGGCTCCTGAAAACAAACATTATGCTCCCCATATGTCTGACTCAAAAGCATTATGATGCAAAGCAGAAGCATACGGGGTCGGAGTAATCCCAAGCACAAATATAGGCCATGTGGCAAATGGACTGATATCAGCCCTAAGAAGAAGGACTTGGGGGTGTTGGTGGACAAGAAGCTTCACATGAGCCAGCCATGTGTGCTGACAGCCCAGAAACCAGTCATGTCCTGGGCTGTGTGTCACCAGCAGCGTGGGCAGCAGGACAAAGGAAGAGATTCTTCCCCTCTACTCTATTCTGGCAAGACCCCACCTGGAATACTGCATCCAGCTCTGGGGTCCTCAGCACAGGAAAGACACAGGCCTGTTGCAGTATGTCCAGGGAATGACAAATTTCTATTTTCTACCCTCCCTCTGTGGACTCAGAAACTAGTCAGCTCTGTGAACTGCCCATGCAATCACACTTTGTATTTCTTACACCCTGAAGAAGTAAGCAATATGTACTGTGCTCCCAAGCATGCATAAACAGATCACACCCGACCCAGTGCCGCAGCAACAGAAGTAGGCTGAGGAGTAATGCCAATGGTATAGACTAGAGTTTAACTCCACAGTGCTTACACTGGAGATGCCTCCCTACCTGAGAGCAGGTTGTTGACAGCTGATGAGAGAACCAGGCATACCTATGGCAGTGAAACCTGATCAGCTGTAAGGTTTGACTAACCCCATGCCCTGTCTTCTGCCATCATCTAGAGGAGATGCCTAGGGAAGAGAACAAGAAAACCATTTCCTCCCTGAAACCAGGGATCTGGAGTACACAATTCACCTCTCTGAATGCAGATGTCCAAGATAAGCTAGTGAGTGATGCCCTGGAAGCTCCTTTTTCTTTCTGTTGGCTGTGACAAGAGTGGAGAGTGACATCTGTGAGTAGACACAGAAGCTGTCTAAAATCTGTTCAGATCAAGCTTGTCTTTGCATTTTACAGCACCTAGACGTTCTTCTATTCACTTTTCTAGTCTTGTTTTGAACTTAAGATACTTTTTGCATCAACAGGATTTCCTAGCAATATGAGTACATTTAGCTGCATGTTGTGAGAACTACTTTCCTCTGCTGTGAACCTACATATAAAAACTGTATTTGGCATAATCACAATTTTTTAAATCAAGAGACACAATGAGTAAGTAATTTCTCCCTATTTGCAGTCTTCAAGCTATACAAGTTTTTAATATCTGCTCTTATGTGCCCTGAGGAACACAACTCATACCAGGCTGCTATCTAAAGCAGCTCATGGTAATCATGCTGCCAAAATCTCTATCACTTTCAGGTGTGTGATGGGATAGTTCACATTTTCTGCATGTCAAAGGTATGATGCTGGGGAGCTGCTGTAATAATCAATGCTGTGACTATGCATTAGTGAATGTTTCCCTTTCACACCAGAGGGATTTCAGTTGTTTTCTAGCTTACACTTCTGAAGCTGTAGAGGAAAATGAAAATTTATGGCTCTGCAAGACTGAGTATGACACAAAGCTGCAATGTCGCTGCTCACACAAGGGCCATGCATGGTCTCCTGTGCTGATTAGTGGATTTGAGTACTGCTATATTGTGTTTTGAAATGCACAGGAAAAGCCCTGCTCCTTGCAGTAAAGAAACTTCAATTGCTCATTACTTTCATTGGGATGAAGGGAACAGAAGGGAACTCTGCTTTCAGAAAAGAGCCTTTTTCAGTAGGGATGCTGTATACAGTCACCCTGGTTGCTTTAGAAATCATCATTCATAGCGGATGGAAAGAATGCAGCAGTGAGGGAAGCTCCAGAATACATAGGAGCAGAGGTGCAATGCCTATGTTAAATTCCAGTCAGAGCAAGTTCTTTCTGAGCCAGAGCAGATGTTGCCCTGTATGCCTTCCAGAACAAGGAAAAATGAGACAAATGACTGATATGATGTCCTATATGGTGGCATCTCTCCAAGGACAGGCTGATGTGCCTGTGGCTTTTTTCTTGTGTTTGAGGTAAGTTTTAAAGTTGTATATTTATTTAGAAGCAGATTGAGACAAATAGACTTGTCTGAATTGGCACATAGGAATCCGAAGTTGTGTTAGGCAAGAGCAAGGATAGTGGCTGACCTTCCCCCTCTCTCACCCTCACACAGCTGCAATATCATTTCTTGTCTTCATTGTAATACAACACTCTAGTATCAAGTGGTGAGGGAACAGGAAAATGAGATAACACGAGAGAAAGAAGGAGGTCACATAATACTTTACCAACACATTACAGAAATGCGAAAAATAGTAAGGAAAAAAAGTATTTATTCAACTTTTGAATTAATTTCACTGGTCAGCTTCTGCCTTCTTTACGTACGTAGGCAGTCTAAAACCGGAAATCAGCACAGGAACTGAAGTTGGAGCAGAACAGCTAGTTTAGAGTTGAGAGAAACAACAGCAACAAGCAGACCTGAAGCATGCATAGCCCATGCAATGCACTGGAGTGCAAAAGACCCTGTGCTAGCACCAACTATTTCTGTCAGGTATCCAGCAAATAAGTCATTCAGACTTACTGACAACACCTCTTTGCTTTGGCAAAGCTTCAGGGAACACTGACCCAAGACAAATAAGGAAAACAAAGACAATATATGACAAAGCAAAGGGCTGGGATAGATCTGGGCTCCCAGCACTGAAAGAGCCCATGCCAGACAGCCAAACCATGAGGAAGATTCCAGTGCTTCTGCCCTTTGGGAGGCTTGCCCAGTGCTGGGACCGAGGCTGAAGGCTAGTGTAGAACATACAACCTCAACCTTGTTCTGAGCAGTTGTTAAGTTTAGCTAGCTTGGTAGGCTAGCTACTGGAACCCTGCTGAGGTTGTGTCTTGTGTGGCTGTCCTGTCAATGGCATGACTGACCACGCTAAGCCTTCCTTCTCCTGCGGAGTTCCTCTACGCTCTCACACTCTGGTTTACAAAATCCCTCCCAGTCGCCTCAAGTAAGTACTGTCTCCAAGCCCACTGCTGCCACCTCCTCTTACATCCACAGTCTCTTCCTGGCCACTTCTCATGCTCGTGGAAACCTATATGTGCCTCTGGTGGGTAATGCCACCAGAGCAGGTCAGCTCCTTTGGCCCCTGACAGAGCAGCATGCCCTGGGAGAACAAGGTTATGTGCTAGGCCTTACATACAAAGTTTTTCCCAGACACCTCCCCCTGGGGTTCCACTGCCATGCAATGTTCAGGCCTTACCTGAGCTCCCAGAAAGGCTGGGCTCTGGTTCACCAGGGTCTCCACCATCATCCCCCCGACTGCTTCCTTGCAACCATTCTGGATCCAAATCAGTGAAAACCACATCATCCCACTGCAGGTGTACAGCATGGCTACATGATAGTAGAGAGCAGGTTAGTGTAGACAGGCTCTTGCAGCCAAAGGCCATGGCCCCAAGGCAGGAAGACCCTCAGGCCCCCCCCCCTCCCCCTCTGCTTACAAACCTGCTGAAGGCAGTCAGGGCTACTGGAAGAGGGAGTGGGTGAGGCCAGAGCCTGGAGGTGAGATTCCTAAAGCACCTGTGGGAACTAACGGTCTCATTGCTGTCAGGTGCAATTTGTCCCAGCTTGCCTGCAGTGCTAGTTTCCCTGTCGGGGTTGAACCTACTGCCAGCCTCTTTGGAAGCTGAGGACTAGTACACCTCAAGCTGAGAAGTTCTTTTCTTTCCCAAAGAGAGCCCTAGGCACGAGGTTGCCTCCTTGCCTAGGTCCCCGTATCTGAGGTAAATCACCCTAATCCTAAACATGGCCAGCCCAGACAGCACAGAAGAGAGCAGATGCACAATGCAAGCCTGTGCCAGGGTATACCACTGTTGCTCCCCAGTTAAGACAGGGAAGATGGCTGTGGATCGGTGTGAGCTGGCACAGGCAGGATGCAGGAACAACCACAAAAACACAGATGAAATGCAGAGTAAATTTATTTCCATTACCTCACCAACCAGAGGATCCTCAAAGCAGGACCCAGGCAGAGGCACACAAATAGGGAGGCCAGCACTGTGGAGTCTGGTCCATGCTCAAGGCTCACCAAGCCTGCTGTTTTCACATGTATATCAGGGATTATTACAGGCACAGTTTACCACTGAGATTTGATCTTTACCACAGCAAAGCAGGAATGTCAAGCATGTTCAATGGGGTGGTTCTAAGTCTAGCACAGGCCTATGTTATATAAAGACAGATGTACCACTTACCAAACACACAAGACTAAACAACAATTAGTTGTTAAAAACAATGTATGTGTTTTTCTATATGTCACCTGCAAGACACTTGAGTGTATTTACAATCCTCCTTGTCAATCTTCCCTTATTTTCCCACAATCGGTTATAAGGGCACTGGGGCAGCTCTGCTAAAGCTCTGCAGATCTTGTCTGAGCATCTCTGAAGAGCAGCTTCAGACCTGTGTCTTGACTTCTTCCTTGGTCTCAATGCTGAAGGGGTTTTCTTTGGCACAGAGTACCTCCAAACTCCAACTTAGGCCAGTTTGTATGGCTGGCAGTGTGCTCTAACCTACGCCCACACTATGACGCAAAGCATCTGTGAGTATAATACCTGAAAAATGATACCAGCACATTTGTGGTTTAATGCTAGTTTGCTATTGCATCAGGGAAAACCTAGGTGTGGTCAAAAGGATACGTTTACAAAAGATGACAATGGAGGATGTGGCCTTGAGAAATCAAAATATCCTGAGATTTATGAGGTATATATATGCCTATGTCTCTGGCTCTCTCAGCTTTCCCAGTCAAATACTGCTGGGTCAAAAAGAAACAGGATTGTGTTAATTACTGCAGAATATTTGCATGTTAACAGACATCTCTGAGGGGACTCTGAAGGAAAAGGGGTTCCTGAAGAAAGAGCAATCTCAAAGGATCAGCTTTGTCTAAAACCAGGATCTGTTTATTAGTAATGGGGATTAAAGCCACAGAAGGTACATGGAGAAGAGTTGAGGGAAGCAGATGGTACTTGAAAGCTCTAGTAGGTTCCAGATGGCATAACAATGCAGCAACATCATGCTGTAAATGTCTCCTGGTCCAACAGACCCTTCATACACCACTCTGTTACTTGTTAACGTTTTTTCTTAAGCAGCTCTGGTTATTCGGCTCTGTTCGAAGGTCTAATGGCATGAAATCTCTGAAGCTGTGTACCATTCACCCATAGCCCCAGCTTCCCTCTCTTTTTGTTCTGGGATTGCTTTCTTTGAAAGGAAGAGGTGTAGCATGGACACTCAGCTGACATGTCAAAGACCTTTTCATACACTGCTATCTTTCTCATTTAGCCCTCCTCTCTAATGAAGTACTGGTACCCATATTATCTACTGGGCAAGGTAAGGGGAGACAATTAGACAGTTATAGAACCTGGCAGGACTGGCAGTGTGTAATCTAGAGCTAGCTCACTTTTCCTGTCATTGGGGAGGCAGGGTTGACCTGTGGATCCCAACCCTGTGGGAGGACATGTGAACAGAGCTGCAGGTGGCAACATGAAGCACTCCACAAGTTGCCCCTCTGACAGTTCCGGAAATGGGTCCTGAGCATCTCACCAGAACACGTGTTGCAATCAGCATTACCATCTCCTCCCATTTCCACTGAATAAACAGACAACAGGCCACTAGTTCCTTATTACTTTATGGAGCTGATGTATTGAGCAATCAGTAACCCTGGTACCGCTGGCATGTCACAAACACCACATATAGCATGGGCCATGAGGTGCCACCCCATGATTCACCACTACAGCAGGGAAGGCATGCCAAGCCTTGAGTACTTTGGCATGGCTGGCTCCAGTCCTGGGGACAGTTGCCTCCCTGCATCATCAGCAAGCACAACACCCACTGCTCTGCTGAGGTCCACAGTGAGGGAGGCCGTGAGGGCCAAGGAGAAGGTGCAGACAGGACTGTTCTGTGGGGAGTGGACAGGCTGCCACAGCAAGCTGCCAACATCACCAGGGCAGGAGGAGCTGGCTCCAGTGTGCGTCAAGCTTGCAGGCTCGGGGTTGCTCTCCTGCTCTCAGGGTTGGTGGGTTTCTTTGGGGGGTCTGAATCACTCTCACCATATCCCTGCTGGTACACAGGATGGCCCTGGGCAGGCAGGGACATGCCTGGGGCACTGCAATACCACGGGGTGAGCAAAGGTGACCCACACAGGGACTAAGCCCAACCTAGCGCAACAGTAGGACAGTGCAGGACTGGCATGTCAGAATCTTTATTAATAAAAAAAGTTATAATAACTTACTCCCTTTATCACGCAAAGGGCTCAGTATAAAGAGCTCTGGCCTCCTAAGGTAACACAGGGAAATGAGAGGTGGGTACTTTTCTCTTATCCTCCAAGACAGCAGCCTTCTCCTGTCCCGAAGGGGAAGTGTGGCCAGCACAGGAGCTACAGGCAAACAGGGCCTTTGCCACAGGGCCCAACCCAGGAACAACCTTCTGCCCCTGCCTGCAGCTGGTTCACAGGTAGCACAGACCAAGATGGCACAGATGCTCAGTCTACAGAGACATGGGGGACTGGAAGCAAGAGGATGTGCAAGCTCTAGTGGAGGAGGAGAGAGAAGTGTCTTCTTTCCATAATGCTGAGGAGTCTGTGGAGCACAAAAAGTGAGGCAGCAGGACAGTGGCTGCTTACAGGCAGGGAGAGGTGGGGCTGCCTGGAAGCAACCTTGCCTGCCCACCTGCTGCCTCATATAAGGTCTAGCCTGACAGAGGCAGGGGGCCAGCTGTAGCTACTTGTCACACTCCAGATCCTGGGCCCCCTCAGCACCCTGGTAGTGCATCTCACAGAACTCCTGAATGCGACTGCAGGCCTCCAAGATCATCTCCTCAGGCACGGTGATCACTACGCGAAAGAAGTTTGGGTACTCAAAGCACTGAAATGAGAAAAGATGAAGCTGGCAGATTACCTGGGATAGTGCCAGTTTTAGAGCCCTGCCTTGGCACCATGAGCTGCATCAGCACATGAATATGGTCAATGTAGAACAGCAGGGCTTGGTTCTTGCTCCCTTAGACTGTTTTTCCTGTTCCAAGCAAATCTCCCGTCTCCATCTGTGTAGACATGCTGCTGTGAGGGAGACAGGCCAGAGGACTTTGTGTGAACTGTGCAGACCAGACTGTGCAGGGAGTAGGCTGCAAGGAGTTAGCGAAGGAGAGGGCTGAAGAATATTTAAGGCCCTGTCCACATCCAATGTTGGAAGTGAATGCAAGGCACAGATGTTCTCAGCCTTCCCTGTGTCTGCAGGGGTGGGGGACTGGAAACAGACTGAGGAAAGGAACATAGGTGGGAGCACTCCTCTAAGGGAGCACCTTCAGCAAGGAGGTGTGGGGGTATATGGAGTTCAGGGATACAGCTCTGCCAGCTTGAGAAATACTGGGCAAGCCTGGAGTTGGGAAGATCCTCGCAGCCTGACTGAGGGCTGTTAGTGAGCCAGAGACTGCCACACACGGCACGGGGAGCTGACAGCCAGCTCCTACACAGTTACAGACCATGGACACTTGCATATACAACTCCCAGCCTGTCCTCAGAGCTCAGGGATGCAAACCCCTACAGCTTCTCCCACCATGCTCTGGCCTCGCAGCTCCTTGGGGCTCTCAGTGTTAGGCTCACCGTGGCTGGCAAGCAGAACACAGACTGCTCCGAGATGAGTCGCTCAGTGAACTCCACATCATTTTCAAACTCCGGAAAATGCTCCATCTCAATCTCAACCTGCAGCAGAGGGATGTAACATGGCAATCAAGGGCACCAAAACTATCTACAGTATCCTTGTTTACACACATGGCTCAGTGACTTCCCGGTCAAGTGCAACTGTCTGCTCTAAATTTTTGCTCATGATTTGGGCTGCCTGGGATGCAAGACAAAAACATATAAATGAAAACTGGGCTTCTGAAAAAGCCTTTGTTAACTACCTAAAGATGGAATTTCAGTTAAATGCTGCTTCAGTAAAAAAATACCGGATAGAAAAGACACAGTAATTAGTTAGAAGTGAAAAGGAATAAATCGAGACAGAGATTGGTAGTGAGCTTAATACGCATTAATAATCCTGTCATGCAAAAAAAGAAACCCTAATGCTTTGGTTTAAAATAAAAAGAAATACAGCAGTGTCTAGAATATCATGAACAAAATAAATCCTTGAAGGATGACATAATTGGTAAAATGATATGAAAATGGTAAAATCTTCAATAAATATTTCTTTTCTGTATTTGGAAAGAAGGCAGCTGTCCCTCTCTCTCACAAAGTCAGTGCTATTCTGGCCATTTGTTTATGGAAGCCTAGAATGGTTTGGATTGGAAGGGACCTTAAAGCTCATTTAGTTCCAATGCCTCCACTATGGGCAGGGCTGCCACCCACTAGATCAGCTTGTTCAGTGCCCCATCCAGACTGACCTTTATAATCAAAGAAGATTTTAAACACCTCATGAAAATATTCTTAAACAGATCATTTGAGAGATAATTTGCATACAGGAGTTCTGAAAGAGCTAGCAGAAAACAAAAATAAACACATGATTTAATTTGAAATAGATGGCCAGCTACTGCAGAAATACAGTAAGTGTGAAAGAATCTTAGAGCTGTGCCTCTACATAAAAAGCATAAGCAAAATGACCTGTGGTAGCTCTGGGTAAAATTGGAAACAGGGTCAAGTGATAAGGATTTTCCTCTAGAAATGAGTGAGATAGATACTGCAGTATTGTCCAGTTCTGAGTCCACATTTTAAGAGTGAATGAAAAACTGGAGACATTATGAGATGGAACAAAATAAAAGGAAAGAAAATGTGTTAAACTGTAATAAATTTCTCAATTGAGCTTGATGAGATGAAAAAGGAAATTTCAGCACATTATAAACTTTAAAGCAAACAGGTATGGGAAAAGGCAGAAGAAGAGGCAACACCACAGGCAGAAGACAGACATGCTAGTATGAAGAAGGCTACATCTTCTACAGGAGGTATGATAATCTGCCTTGTTTTATAGGGGCTTCCGGTTGCCAGCTGGCTTCATATCCAGGTAAAACAGCCTTGTCTTGCAAAGTACAAGTCATGGAGTTCTGTGCAGGAGCAAGAGAGTTAAGTGTACTGCCCTCTGCTCTGTGAGCAGTGAACAGCATATCCTAGCCTTTTAAGCTGACCAAGGGATGCATTTACTGCATGGGGCAACATGAAAATGCACTGAAATGGAGACCTGGTGGCAAGTACCAATCTGAAACACTGACTAGCTCTGGCAACCAGACCTAGTGTGAGTGTTGGCAGTCCTCACTTACCATCAGGTACATGGCTCCAGCAGGCCTGACAGGCTGAAGGCCAGGGATAGCTGATAAGGCAGCATAACAAAGGTCAGCATTAGACTGAAAAGCAAAAAGGAGAAATTTCAAAACAGGAGAAATTCCAGGAAACAGCTCAGTGATTGGAAGCCAAACTCTGGACTGGGGCTATGAACAGGTTTGCCTACTGCAAATAAAGGGACAAGAAATGCAAACAGCATGGAAGATCATGGCCTTGAGTACAGCAGGTGTTATTGAGTTGAGCTCAGAAAGTCAGTGCCAAACTCCCTGATCCCCTGGGTCAGCAGCTCCAGCTGCAGAGCTAGGCTGCCTGACCATTATCACAGCCAGTATTTCTGCCTGTTACAATGTCTCCTGCTGGAATTTGATTTGTTGGGTCATCCTAATCACAGACAAAACTGCACCTCCAAGTGAGGGGAGGAGAGGAAGAATGATGAACTAGAGAGAAAGGTCTGTGAACAGACCTTCTTGATCTGTAACAGCCTGTTTACCTTGAGGATGCTTAGGGTGTTGTGGTAGAACTCAGGTGGTGTTCGGTGCAAGATACGCTCCAGTGCTCCTTGGACAATTGTACAGGGTCCTAGGATCCTTTGACTTAGTCTAAGAAGGCCGTCCCTGATCTGAGAAAACATATTTGCAGCTTAGATGATACTTCCCTAAAGAAAAGGAACAGCTCCAAGGCTCACTTCCTGTATTTCTACAGCTGTTCACACCCTTCTCTTCAGTGAGCATACAGAGTAGTAAAGAACATTTGTTTGACTATATGCTAGGTTTAGCAGACTATTTACAGTGTCATTCTCTGCTCCTCCATTGCAGATTGAAATGCCAGCAGAGACAACCTTTGGAGCTTCCCAATCTGACTCAAACCAGGCTGGAATATAGATAATACAAATAAAGCCAAAGCTGTTCCAAATACAACTTCGCATTTCCCTTTGGTTTGTGCCCACAATCCACACTTTCAAAGCCAGGTAAGGACAATCAACATTAGCTTTTCTGCTCACTCATTTGGTCCTCTCTTCTCCCTCTTCCTCTGCAGAGAGCCTTCTAGGTGGAAAGGTCACTGCAGTAGATGGTTGTCCTTGTTACACAGCTGAAAAATAGCCAGGTAAAGTACTGGCAGCACTGCAAGGTGCTTTGTTCTTACTTTTAAGAGAAACTATGTAAGAGCACATAGACACCACACATGGACTCCACATGCTGGATAAGCCATGCAATACTTTCAGTGCACAGTGGAGATATTTGAGAAGCTGGAAGCACAGAAAAAGGACAAGGCATATATTAATGAGCAGCAGAGACACGGAGTGAGTTACAGTGTAGATGTGGGTAGAAGGCCATGTCTAGGAGCAGATGGAGTAAGGAAGGGACATCAAAGAGGGGCAGAAAAGCAGGTAAGCACAATTGGGTGACACCCACCTGAGAGCAAAAGAGCAGTACCTGCCTGTATCAGTTAAAGACCCGGTGATCCACATACTGAAGACTCTGCAAGACTGTTGCCATGACAGCAACACAGCGGTTCTCACCTCATTACCAAAGATGTCTCTCCTGTCATGAATTAGGATCCAGCCCATCCGCCAGCCAGGGACTAGCCATCGCTTTGCCAAGCCACCGCAGGACAAGATTGGCACATTGGTGCTGAGAGTTGCAATGGGTTCACACTTGCAGTCAGCAAAAACCTATGACCAGGGACTGTGTTAGGGCTGTCCCTGCCTCTTACTGTGAGAACTGGGCGTGGGTATGAGGCTTAACAAGAAGGGATGCAGGGAAGCAATGGGAAATCAATGGTGAAAACTCACAGCTTCAAAGTATGAACATGGTTAAGTGCACAAGCATAAAAGCAAGCTGTTTGGGAAGAGGAAGGGAGCTGGACATGAGAGGTTTCCCTAGGACTGTGCCCCAAAGGACTGGGAGCTCCAGACATGGACCCAGGCACAGGGAAGTGGAGCTGTCCCTCACCTCTAGAGACGTGGCTGCCATGGCCAAGGGTTAGGTGCATCAAAAAGGACAGGCATGATTGGGAGTGTGAAGGACTGCGACTGACACTCACCATGTCTGCATAGATCTCATCAGCCAGGATGGGCACACACTGTCTTGATGCCACTGTGGAAGAGAAGGCATTCAGCCTGGCCACCTGCATCCTCCATGGGAACAGACTTGCACTTTGCTGCAGGGCCTGGCAGAGCTCTGAGGGAAGCTCTGTCTCAGGGCACAGGGTCCCTACCTTCCTCCTACAGACTGTTCATTTGGAGAGCCTGACCACTGGGGATCTCTGCCCTGACTGAGCCTAGTTCTGCTCCAGTTGGTGGGGACTGGCAGCACAGCCCTCCCTGTCATGACAGGGCTCAGGAAGCACAGGGCTCCTATGAACACTTCCCGTGCAGAGCCACAGGAGAGAAATGAGCAGTCCAAGTCACACAGAGCTTTTGAGGAAGACACATGCTCTGCATGTTCTTGCCTAGATAAGACAGCACCTCCACACTGAGCAAGCACTCATTCCTGAGGTGGAGTCAGTCAGAAGGTAAGCCCTGGGCCAGGGTGCTGCAGGGATTGAGACATGAGCAATGGGGACAGACACTAGACTGCAACCATACCCCAGGCTCCAGAAACACACAGGCAGGCTCACCTGCCAGGATCTCCTGGAGGTGGCTCTTGCTGAACACAGAGCCACAGGGGTTTGATGGGTTGTTCACAATGAGGCAAGCTGTTTTCTCATCCACCAAAGACTCCAAGTGCTCCAAATCAATTTCCCAGGCCTTCTCTGGCTAGTGAAGTGAAGAGAAAGGGAAGTAAAAGCTGAGGAACTGGACTTGCCACACACGGTCAGGTGTGCCAGGGCAGCCAGGGTTACTCATGTTGCCTTTACCCACTTCCCAGGCAGGGCCAGGGTATTTCTGAGAGGAGAAATGTCAGGGCTGCCCCTTCCAGGCCTGCCACCACTTACCAAGAGGTTATAGAGTTTGACCTCTATCCCCATAGACAATGCCAGAGTCTTGTAGAGGGAGAAGCCAGGCCGTGGCACCAGGATGTTCTGGCCTGGGTTGGCCAGCACTGCCAAGGCAAGCTCTATGGCCTGGCTGCAGCCACTCGTTAAGATGACATCCTGCAAAGAGCACAGAGAGGTCAGTGGGAAGCACAGCCACTCTGAAGTACCCCAGACACACAGGTGTGACACAACATCCAGGCTCAGCTCTGCCACGTAGAGCTTCTCAGCCAAAAAGACAGTGCCAGAGCCTGACTGAAAGCAGGGAAAATTCAGCTGGTGGAAAGCGCAACCTCCTCCTGGGGAGGGTGGAGGTGAAGGGCTCAGGGAAGGGATGAGAGCAGCAGGAGGCCACCTTGGGACAAGGTGATTTGGCTAGCCTTTAGTCCTGTAACTGGGCAGGGAGGGAAAGCTGGGGCAGGGCACCCATGCCCCATGGTCTGCAGGCAGCAGAAGCCTGTCTGCACTGCAGTGGGAGCGCCTTGGCTGGGCACCAGTACCTGGGCCTTCAGTGGTGCCTCTGGGCAGTTGTAGTATGCAGCCACAGCTTCCCGGCAGGACTGGTAGCCTGAGGAAAGAGGAGTCAGACATGGAAGGGAGGTTTTTAAAGATTCCTTCCTTCTTGTTACCAGTACTGTTTCTTTCTTCTTAGGAGTACAAGGCTCACAACTGCTGCCCAGCTGGGGAAAGCCCATTTGGTGGTGTTCCAGGGTGGCAGAGACTGTCCTGCCTCAGGCCAAGCATCATGCAGCCCCAAGGCTGGGCCAGGATGGCCAAGAGCAGGGACGAACCTTGGGCAGGAAGGCAAACTCTGGCCCCAGCATGTCCCAGGTTCAGAACTGACAGGAGCAGAGTGGAAGGTAGCCAGGGAGTTTTCTGAGCCAGAAGGAAGCCAAGCGTGATGACATGACTTTCATTGTTTAGTGATGGCACTGGGGCAGCCCTCCCTGTCACCAGATGGAGGGTCCCATGATACAGGCATGATCTATGCTCTGTGTATGCTTTTGGCACTAACTGCATACAAGGCTCATGGTGTCAGTGAAGTCAGGGAGCCCAAGGGGACTCCTGGTTAAGGCAGATCAGAAAGGAGCTTGGCTATAAGCCATGGCAGGGACACAGTCCCAAGCCCTTCTGGGTTCTTGATACCCTGTCTGCTCCAGTGGCTGGGGCAGCAAACAGCTTCTGCAGGAGCTCTGGGCCTCAAACAGCCCACACAGGAAAGAGCACCCAGGTGGATCTGGGGGATACACATACTTGTGTGCTCCTGTGACTGTTGGTGGGGACAGCTGTAGGGTGCTAATAGAAACATGTCTGTGGGCTCCATATACCTGCTGTGGAGTAGGTGCTAGCACATGACTTCATCCAACTCTCACAGGATGAGCTCTGTCAACTTACCAACAGATGGAGCATAACCATTGTACTGTCCTGAGTCCAAAACCTCCTTCACAGCTCGTGTGACCTCATCATTTGTGGGAAGGTTTCCAAAGACCGTCGGGTCTCCTTTTCAAAGATTGAAAAAACAGTAAAGCTCTCGCTGATCTGTGACAGGCACAGAGCTGTGTGGTTGTCTGAGCTATCCCTTGGTGTTCGCACAAACTTTGTGCTTCACAGCCCTGCAATCTGTCAGCCACACAGTTGATCCAAATACCTGGAGGCTTCAGCCACAGGACTATGCTCACCTAAGGACAAGGAGATCATGGCTTTCTTTGGGTTGGGTTCCACCTTCATGCTGTCTACGATGGCTCGGACAGGATTGAAGGTCTTCTTTGACATTTCAGAAGCCCTGACAGCCCATCTTGGCTTCCGACCCTTCACCTTCCCTGGTGATATGGTGTTCCCAGTGTTCTTGAGATGGACATCTAACATAGGGGCATGATCTCCATGGCCATTCACTTGGATCAGGTACGAGTCCATCCTGAGAGCTGTCATTGCAAAGTGAATTTCCTGGGCTTAGTTAACACACGTCAAACAAGGAACCTGTCCATTTGCGGATGCAGCCCATAAGTAAAACTTCCAAAAGCTGCAGACACTACCTACTGCCTATGGACAAAGCAGCAGCAGCAAGTAGGGCCATATTTGGTGCCAGGATGCAGTGGAACCCCATGCATAAGTGAGAGAGCAATACAGTGGCAAAGATTAAGGCACTTCTGTGTGTTAGCTGCACCATTGCCTAGCATGGACCTCCTGCGCTGAGAAGAAGAAAGCCCCGCTGAAGCTAGAAGCCAAGAATTAGCAGCATGTTGTAGTCACTGCTTGACTGCAGATTCAATATCCACTGACAGAAGGACCACGTCACCCACGTTTTCCCCCCAGCTATCAACTTTCACACCTCAACCTGCAAACACAAGGGTCGGCCCACTATGCGTGTTCATATCCAGCATGTTCCTCAAGTCTACAGACAGAAATGCAGCACTATAAATCAAATATCAGATGCCAAAAAGGTCGTTCTTCTTCAATGTTATCAGGATGCACTGGGCAGTGGCAGGACAGAGGTTAGACACTTGCTTCTGTCAGCAGAGAACAGGCCAGCCCAGAGAGCCTAGAGCAAAAGGCAATGCTTAGGAAATGGAGCAAGACTGGTACGGCTAAGAGGGAAATCCAGAAGGCAGCACTGCCTCAAGCAAAGGGCCTGTAGTAAAACCTGAAACTGAGTAACAAGCAAGGCACAGCAGAGGAACAGCTGCCTTCAAGACCCAAACATGGACACGAAAGTGACTTACACATCCCAGCATGTTACACCCAGAACACGAGCTAGACCAGGCAGGAAAAGCCTAACTTAAAAACTGCTGATGACTCAGGAATTTCCACCTCCGGTTTAGGGATAGGGCACAGAAGAGGCAGACCTCCTGAGACACAAAGTCTGTTCTTGCTGATACTGGCACACTACCTTGTAATCCTACCACAAACTGCTTAGGCTTTCCATTCTGTCCTATTTCTCTGCTCCACTGAAAAGCAATTCAGTGAACAGTGGCCCTTTCCTGATGGTAGTGACATAGCCCCACACTTGCAGATACAACACAGCTTCCCCTTCCTTGCCGCAGAGACTGAGCCAGAAGGGCTGTAGTGTTGCCTGGTTCAGGCAGGATTTGCTATCTGAACAAATTTCTCACAGTTTCAGTGAAGTTTGCACCTAGAGATGCCCCATGCTGCCGCAGTTACTCTACCAGCAGTGCCTTATTAGGCCATTTACAGCAACCCAGGCTGATCTAACAGGGTCACAAAGCAAGACTTCAGCTTTTCTGCTGAAACCTTCTGGGTTTCCTTTCCACCAGAAGAAAGTCAGCTGAAGAAATATACAGCAGGGCTGCACAAAAAAACTGAGCCTAGAAATGAGCCATGTATCTCAGTTCAACAGCTGGGCTGTGTCCCAAATACACAGTCTATCCTAGCAGAGCTCTTACACCACCCTGCAACATGGTTCCTCTGAAAAGGGGAGCTGTAGACACAGGCACAATAGATACCTTCAATGTAGGCAGCCAGGGAAGAACTCCCCACTACCCACCTGAAAGAAGCAAGGCACCAGAGCACAGCACTTTACCTTCTACAGCACAGACAGGGAGACACCAACAAGCTTGGGGGTCCAGTCCCTAGTTTTCATCCAGGACAAATCCCCTTGAGAAGAAACTCCTGTGAATTCTTGCCCATGAAATAATCCCCAAAACTGGGCGTTGAGACTGAATCATTTAGCCATTGGCTTACAGAGAGGGCTGCTCTCCACACCCAAAAATGACCTCTCCTCCCCTTTGCAACTGTAGTCACTTCAAACACCTGGAACATGGCTCTGCATTAACTCTTTCTGGGGGCAGCCTACCGACACAGCTTGGCTTCCTGGAGTGCCTGGGCTGCCATCCTTTGCTACCACTTTCCTCAGTCTGCAAACACTGTTGGGGGCAAATCTGCAGAGTCCAGATATTCCAGCACTAGCACCTTGTAATTCACTAAGAGTGGACTGATGGACCGTAAAGCTTGAGGAAGCCATCAGTCTGTCCTGACCTAAGAGTTTCTGGGATTCCAATGGACCAGCTGACAAACACCAGTTTGTGGCTTCATTACAATTGGGAGGCATCTTCCTCAATAGACTAAAGGGAGGAAAGCACTTCCCTATCCAGTGTTTTGGAGGTGCCATGACCTGAAGGATTAAAGTAAGCTCAAGCTGTCATTGGTTTAGAGGGGTTTTTTCCCTTTCCTTTTTTTTTTTTTGGTTGCTGCAAGACCCAAGTAAACTCATAATTCTGGCAGCCAGCAGAAACTATGCAATTCTTCCCTCTTTGATGGTACTGAAAACCACAGATTGTACCATTGACAGAAGGCCCTTTTTTGCTAAGTGATGTGAACCTATGGCTTCCTGCCTCTTAATTCCTGCATGGCTAGGATAAATGAGAGACATCTGCACTCTTCCTGCCTTCCTAGTGCTGCTCCAAGTCTTCCCTTATTGCCACGGCAGCAAATGGCCAGAGTGTTGCTCAGGAACAAGAGGGACTTGCCAACCTTTGAGCAAACAGACTGCTGATGCCTTCACTGCAGAGGCCAGTGGTCACTGTGAATTTTACTTGTTCATACCTGCACCTGAGTTGGAGGAGAAAGGACCTTGCATTCAACCCATGCTCACTACACAACCATCAGTAAGGCTGCACCTCCCCAGGTGTAAGGAGTGACCCCCTTCCCTCAGTGCTGTGGCTGGGCTGACACTGCTGGGGAGCCATGACCTGCTGTTGACCCCAGTACTGCAATGGGCATTTCTGAGGCCACAATGGGGGCCAAGGATTCAGGGCTGGAGGCAGGTTGGAAGGCAGTGGAGTGCAGACAGCAGGTCTAGCCAGGATCCTTACCCCAGACTGGAGGGCAGACTTCTCATTGCAACCAGCCCCAAGGCCTTTGGACGAGGAATAGCACCTTTCAAAACCCTTTCACAGAGAAACATCTTGTATTGAAGCTGTTTGGACTGTCTTCTGCTGAGGGCTGCACAGTTTCTCTCTTCATTTGACTGAAACCTGACATGAGTAACCTTTGGAAGTTTAAGCAGGCCCTCTTCAAGCACCTATGGGTTATTTTCTCACTTCCCCCCGCTGGCCCCATCTCTTGCCATGCTGCAGCCCTGGCAGGGTTAAACATGGCACTGGGAGGCCTCAAGGACGATGCTGTATGTTCTGCCTAGCAACAACCCCAAAATGACGCAACTGGAGCTCTACCTGTCATACTGCACACAGCAGTGGGGTTCAGGGGAGGCCACAGTGGAAGCCTGTTGCCAAGTGGGGGGAAAAATGTGGCTCTGGAGACATAGGAGGCTCAGTTACATAGGGTTGAAAACCTGGTGAGAAGCAGGGTGAGGACAGAAGTGTACAACAGCATCAGTGGGTTTCTCCTGCTATTACAATGCCCTTCTCTTGCTGCAGTCCTCCTCCAGATGCTTTTACATGGGGTATGCAGCCCCCATCCTCCCACCTCTTGCTCTGCACAGGGCCTCCCAGGACCAAAGCATGAACACACAACTCAGCACTTCGTATTCTAGAAACATGGCCAAGCCATCCTTCTATGGTGTGGTGAAAGAGGCAGCCATACCCTGCAGGATGCACTTCCGCCAGCAAGGCTGCTGTCTCTCTGGACTGTCAGGCCCTATGCTCCCCACTAGCACCCCACCCCACTGACTTGCCTCCACACTCTGATGTTTGCTCCTCTGTCCCAGCAGGTCAACCCCACAGGTATCTTGTGCATACCTCTTCAGCTCCCTCTTTCTTGTGTAGCTTGAGCAATTGATTTTTATCTCTTCCCATTGGAAGGATAAACTAGTGATAACTTCAGCATTTTTTATGGTACCACCTTTCTCTGGTACCAGGGCTCCCAGAGTCCCATTTCTGTGAGCAGAGGTAAAGCCAGTAAGACCAAGCAGTTCGGCTTCCAGGCTGAGCTGCAGTCACAGACCGGGACTGACAAACAGCTGCCTGAGGGGAGCACAGGCTCAAGCACTGCTGCACTGACAAACCTGTCTCTGTCAGGCTGCAGGTAGGTCATACACAAGGACAGTTTTGCCAATTCAGGATGCACTGCTCCAGGGACAGACACCCAACTAGTACTCTACATAAAAATCCACCAGGGTTGGTGACAAATCACTTCACTTGTTACCTCTGTATATTTTGCTTTTATTTCCAGCAATTTATGTCTGCTCCTTTCAGACACTAGTACAGCGCCAGCCAGTTCAGGTTGTGTGCGTATCCTAATCTCTGTTTGGTCTCTGCATTCCCACTTGAATCAGCTTTTGATAACCAATTATATGATTTTTTCCTTTATCCTCTTTTTTTTTTGTAATAAATTTATTGTTAAGGTCTCAGATGAGCAAACAGCAATAAAGCCTCCATGTCTCTCACGAATGTTGTGTCTGTTTATTTATTCTGACAGCATCATTATAACACTGCAGCAGGTCTTCTGAACACAAGGCACAAACCTTGTCCCTGACAGGTCAGGTCACACAGGCACTCTGAAAATGCATATATTCAGAGTTAAAGCTGTCTGACGGTGTATGCAGGGCTGCTGTGCCAAACCTGCATGTATCTGCATGAGCCTCTGATCAAGTGATGGTGATGCTTGTGCCTCCAGCAATCTTAATTGCTGAAATGGAGCATAGCACCTGTTACCTCTCTGCATAATCAGAGCAGAAAAGTCAGCTCCAAAAAAGCCCAACTACGTTCTCCAAAGCTGAGCAAACCCTGTGTTTAAGAGCCAGAAAGACGGCACAATCCACAAAGAGTGGCTCAAAGCCAGTAACGGGGTAATTAAAAAATTTACAGTAGCTACAGTTTATCTATCTGCTTGTATTTAGGATGAATTTTGATTTGATCTCAGAAATAAAAATCTGAAATACACTGAAATTGCACAGTCTAGCTAGAGATGCCTGTTCTGGAAAAGCATCCTGTGTACTGCAAGTGGTTTGCAGCATGCTCTGGCCACTTGTGTGAGCTGGGCTTTGGAAAGCAGAGCACTGGCATCTAGGGGCTGTCTGGTCTCTGGATTTCTTTTGGAAGGGGAACCAGGTGGCTCCCACAGTGCACAAATGGAGGGCATTACAGCAGGGACAGTGACCCTGCCTAGGCTCCTGCTAGAACTCTCCTCTGCAAGCCCTGGGCAGATTGAACACAGCTGTGTTAACACACCTTAATGAGCACCATCTCCCACTGTTTGCCATTTCCCTCCGTCAAGAAAACCAGGGAATATAAACACCAAATGCTTTCACGACTACGGCATCTTGTGTACCTCTCACAACACCAGCACCTGAAAATGCACTGCAGCAACCTGATAGCAGCTGTGCTGGGCACAGCAGACTGCACTTCCCAGCCACCAACCACTACGGTGCTGGGAGGGGGCAGAGTCCAGCAGGTACAGGAGCCTTTGCTTGCTCAGCCTGGGCACTGAGTCCATAGCCAGCACACTGAGAGACATAGAGTGCACTCCAGGTTTGTGGGGAGTTGGAAGCACCAGTGAGCTACAGGCTCAACAGCCACGATGAAAGACTTGCAACTCCTGTTACAGATGCTGAGAGGAATGTTCCACGAAGTGTGAGTGTTACTGGTTCCTGAGTACAGGCACAGTGAAAGAAAACATCTTGTCCAGACTTGTGTCTGTTTACATCCAGGTAAATATTATCCAGGTAAGTGCATATCCTGTGTTTGACTTACAACTTCAGAGACTTGAGCTGTTGCATGACATGTCATGGCAGCTGTCCTCCAATGGCCTTGGAGCCACTGGGACAGTGATCAGCCAGTGGGGGTGGGGTGGAAAGGGACACAGTGGCTTTGTGGGGTCAGATGACACTGTGAGCTTGAAGTGGGTGGTGTGGGCAGCACCAGCACTTCCTTTTCACAAGAACACAGACAAGCCAGCCTTCTCATGACTGAATTAGAGCCCCAGTGATGGAAACCTACTAACTGCTGACTAATCCATTCCTGCAACAACTGCTCATCTCCTTATAAAATGGTGGAGCTGGAGTGTGTGTGAGAAACATTGAGGGTGCCTAAAATACATCCCTTTTGATTCAAGCTAAGCTCTCTGCTTCCTGACCATGCCAACAGCAGAGAGAGTGAACAAAATATTTTCCTGCTCTTGACAGCAGTTTTTTACAAGTTTGCAAGTCGTCTAGACACCTCTCTATTAACAAGCTTGCAAGCTGCTAACAGATGCTTGTTATTTCAAATTAGATGTCTGTCTTTTTCTCATAGGTTGTACTTCTAGATATTTCTTTTGCTTTCTTCTGAATTCCCTCCAGCTGATCCACTCGCCTCTGGAAACACAGTGTGCAAGACTGAGGCCAAGCCAATGCTGAAGTGGGGGCAGAAGAATTTCTTCACACGTCCTACATGTGACATTCCTGTTCATACACCCTAGAAATGTTAGTTTTTTCGCAACAGGATGACATCGTGGACTTGAGTTCAGTTTGTCATTCACAGTAACCTCCAGTTCTTTTCTACAGTACTGCTCTATCGTCATCATGCTGCACTCATTGTCCCTGTGATTATTTATTTATGTGGGACAGTCAATAAATCTGGTTGTAGTGTTCAGCAGTGATTGTGCTGCAGCTCCCAGCTGCCTCAAACTGGAGATACACGAGGCAGTTCGTTACTTGCTCCTACCACTTTACCCTCCAAGTTCCCAGGGAGGGCACTGAACCAGGTCAGAGCTCTTGGTCCACGGCAAGCCAAAACAGACCCTTCCCTCCCTTAGCGCAGCAATGATGTCAGAAGTAGCCAGAAACAAAGAAGCCAAAAATAATAAATAATTACAAAGAGAAGCCAAAACAGTGGTGAAGATTAATATTGGTGTCCTCGGCTTCCTATTGCTCTGTTCTGCTGACTGGTATTTGTTGCAGTGAGAACAAGAACCCAGAAGATGATGCTGACCAAGTTCAGCTATGGTACTTTGAGCAGGAGTGAAGTGACACAAAGCATGTTTTTAAGATTTCTCATCATAGCAACAGAAATGAAATAAGACTCACTTCTACAGTATCTTGAAGCTCATACCTCACTTTTTAGCAGCAAACACTCTAGTAAAACACTGAACACATCTCCAACAGAGCAAGGCTTTCTGGCTCTGTCTTTGATCAAGTAAGTCACACACAAATCCAAAGAAAGCTTTTTCTCAGTTTGTTGGATGACCAGCAGCAACACTCTGCATAAGAAACACTTATTTCATCCCTTCTTGTGACCCATGATTATTCAACTTATTTTTCATGTCCCTTTCATGTCAGTTAAAAGCTCTACTAAGAAAAATGGCCATGTGCATGACCCTGAAAGTTCACAAAGGGCTGCTAAAACTTTTAAACCCATCCAGCTAGGAGCCCTGCTTTCTGGCATGTCAACATGAGTGATGCAACATACACAGATGAAAAGGTGTGTGCAACAGCCTCACTGCTGAGCACCTGCACTATCTCCTCGTCCTAAGCTCCCTATGGATTCTCCATTTTCTAACTTAGTACATAACTTCTGTCCCCTCTATCTGAACTGGGCATTGAAACAATGGGGTTTTTTGTTTCCTTCTCTCTTACCTCAACCTAAGTAAATTTTAAGATGCATTTTCAGATCTCCAGTCCTTTGTGGAATCAGGTGAAATGTTGAGGAGAGTGTTTTCCCACACTGCTGAGGTGTAGTTTATAGGCTTTTCACCACATAAGTCTACGGGGTTATTGCTGTTGCTCCTGTAGAGACAGAAGGGTGAAACAATCTTACTGTTGCCACCAGTCTTACAGATGGAAGAAACGTGTTTTTGCATCTTAGAGACAAATTTGCAATGTGCGCCTCTCAGGGCACATATTCAGGTACTGTGTCTGAGACCTTACAGTGTAACTGTTCTCCCAAAAATGTGTTTTCCTAAATGTAATGAAAGTATTTCTTTGCATTTTTTTTTGCTGTAAAAGCAAAGGGCTTTTATAGGCAGTGTTTGGTCAAACTCTTGAATAAAAGCATTTGCTCTGAATGTGGAGTTTTCTATATTTCCAAACTGTCCTGCTTTTTACTTTTCTCCCTCTCCTGAATCTGCTTACCAGCCCTGAGAAATGCTGACACTTGTACACGGGTGAGAGCCTGGACACTGGCCTTCACTCCAGCCACCACCAATAACCACAGGAGTAATTTGTCACCTCCTCTGCTGGTGGGTGATGGCTGCTGTGCTAAGGGGTCTGCCAGGATGGGAGGACAGACTGGCAGCAGGACATTATATTATTTATTGTCAGTAAAAGGGTCCCATCATATAGTCTGAAGTGGCCTTCAGCAAAAAGACACAAAACGGGTCTATTTGGTTCTGTATGGCTAAATATAAGGTAACGTATCTGAAGAAAATTACCTGAACATGGTCTGCCAAGCGCTGAACTGGAACCTGACAGTTGCACTGCAGGACAGATCCCAAGGTGTTAGTGACTGTATCTGGAGACACAGGCTCTGTGCTGGGGCAGCTGGAGAAGCAATAAAATGCTGTGCATTGCCAGGACAAGACAGAGACGGTTGTTTTGCTGTGATGTAAACTGCTGGTGCACTTGTGTCTTGAGTGCTGCATAGAGGTGCAGTCACTGCACCACAGGACGGGTTCAGGGGAGTTAGGGCAGGCCCAGAGAGGCTGGGAGTGGGGTTGCATTAGGGAACAGAGAGGCACGGACAAAGTTTACAGAGGCACGAGGTGGCAGAAAAGCTGAATTAAGAACACTCACCAAAACTCACAGCACAGGAAAAAGTAGAACTTGTAAAATTGTGAAAATGTAATTAGTTAAATTTAGTCCATTTCCAATGGGTACTAAGAAGCATGTTCTGTGGCAGATGAGAAACCTCGAGACGTTATCGCCACAAGGGGCTGCGCGGACCCTGTCTGTGGAAGCGAAGGCCAACAGCTGGTGAACCGTGCGCAGGTGCCGGAAGACCGCGCACCTGCGCCGAGGAGCTGAGCACCTTCAGACGGGGCAGGGCCCGGCCGCGCCGGAGCTTCCACCACTCGAGAGAAGCGCCGGCGGGAAGGAGGCGAGCGGACGAGACGGAGTTCACTGCGCCGGCAGTACCCCGGAGCGGCCCGGTCCGGCCCCCCGTCCCCAGCGCCGGCGGAGCGGGGNAGGAGAGCGGGCAGGCGGCCGCGAGGGGTCCGGCTCGGCGCCGGGGCTGAGCGGACGGGACTGGCGGCGGCGAGGGGCCTGGACGGGTCACTGCCATCCCTGCCATCATCTCTCCTTAGCACCGTACCCGGACCAGAGGCAGAGGGGCCGCGGGGGAGCCGGGCCGCGCCGGGGTCGCTGGAGCGCCGCCGCTGCCTGTACCTGCACAGGGGCCGGGGTGAGCGCGGCCGGCGGGAGCCGCTCCCTCCGTCCTGCGGAGCGCAGCGTCTGGCCCGGCTCCCTCCCGGGCGCTCCTCTGTAACCGCAGACTCACCTCGGTCTCCCCTCCAGCCTGGTGCCAGATGGTGGAGGTCCTGCTCGCCGCCCTGATCCTGGTCTGCAGCTCCGTGTCCTGCGGCTCGGCGGGAGGATACACCGGCCTCCCCGCCCTGGGGGGCATCTACTACTACCAGTACGGCGGGGCTTACAGCGGCTTCAGTGGAGCGGATGGGGAGCGAGCCCAGCAGCTTGACCAACGTTTCTACCTACTGAAGCTGCCCATTGCAAGGGCAGCGATGGCCGTGGGAGGGTGTCTCCTGGTCTTCCCTTGTGTTCTTATTTTGGTTGGTGTTCTGCGAGTCCCGTGGCACTTCCCAGCATGGCTGCTAATTGAATGCACCCTGTACACAGTGATTGCAGTTGGCACAGTGCCTGCTTTGTACTATTTCCTCCATTCTCTGCTGAGCGTTTATAATTCATCAGTGTGCAAAGAGAGAGAGCAGCTTTATCAAAGCAAAGGCTACCAGGGCTTCTGGTGCAGCCTGCATGGGGCAGAGATTGCTGCTGGCCTCTTGGGCTGCATGGCTGCCATGGCATACCTGATCAGTGCAGGCCTAGCTGTCAGAGATTACAGGACACTTCATGAACAGAAACAAAAGCCACTGCAATTATAAGAACTTTCAAATGATTCCTCCACTCCAGTAATGGTCTTGATTCTTGCCAGTCTCCTTACTGAAATGAAGCAGTATGCTTTCCTTTCTTCTGGACAGTGCAGCCTTAATGCTACAGAACACTCACCAAGCTGGCATAGCTCTAAAAATGGTAGAGTCAGGCTATTCCTAACTTGAATTTGCATTATTGAATTATTAGGGATTCAAAGCTGATGCAGTGGGTTGCCTCTGCTTTGCAGGCAGCCCTTCCATTCCACTCTTCATTCCACCCCTTCTCCAGTGAGGCCTTGCTACAAGTACTGCCACTAGATGCTACTGCCAATGAACAGCTTTTTGTAGCTGAAACTGTCTTTACAAAAAGCATGTGACGCTGCTTAGAAAAGAGGTCTTAAAAACAAGTGATCGAGGCCCATGGTTGTGACAGGTAAATATTGCTTCCTTGTAGGTCTCTTGGAATTAATAGACCAGTGTGAACATGTTATTTATAAGGCCATGAAAAAATCCTGAAAAAACCTCGCAAACTCAGTCTAACTTGTGATACAGTGCCTTTTCAAACTCCTAGAGAGGGTGCATTTTTGTATGAAATGGTCTTTTTATAGAACTTGTATACAAGAGTTTTGCTTAAAAAGATGCCCTGAATTGGGAAAATCAGACAAAAGCTTTATGAGATCAAATGGGTGATTGAATATAGAAGTATATTGTTTTCAAAATACATTTTCAATGTACAAGTTGGAGAAATGATATGCTGCTCTTATTTTTTTTTTTTTTAGAAAAACTTTTATAGGAAGTGTAACTGGGAAAAGTAGCACTAGAATCACCAATTTGCGCCTCAAAATGAAATGCCACTTCAGAGCAGTGTCCACTGTGTGCATTGCTCATATGACGATGGAACCACCACAGTCTCACAGATGAGTTCTGCCCATATTAAAAAACCTAAACATACCAGAAACATGCTTTGCCTTGGACATAGCTCTTCTTTCAGTGGCACCAGTGACTAAATCCTCACAATTACCAAAACCATAGAACACTATTAGAAGTAGAGACACTAAAGTAAAACAGATGCCAAATAGGAACACACTAGGTGCTTTAGGGTTCATTTGATTTCTCCTGCCTTTTAGCATTGAGGGTCTCAGCACAGAGATTTACGTGGACAGTCCATTGTGGTCCTGTTTCTGTTAACAATTCTGTATTTCTTCTTGTTGCAGCTACTTCTAGAGCTGTACAGTGCTACTGAGAGCCAGTTCACAGGGCAGGATTCCTCTAGCAGGAAACAGAAAGCTGCCCTAATAATTGGTAAGCCTAATTCTACCCTCACAGTGTTCTGAAAGAAGTTTTTGTGTGGAAGGCTGATGAGTAAAGTAGCACATAGAGCTCAGTGAATAACCTGCAGCACAGCTGCTGCTAGACAGAGCTGCCTTTGACTGGGATATTGCAGAGATTTCTTCCAGCACAGTAACAGAATCAGAATAAGCTGTTAGATGAAAGTAAAAATCTTTATTGCTAAGTCAGCTGAAAATTCGATGCAAAAATACTCTTCCTTCCTGAACTTCTCTATACATCTGAATAAAGAATCAATGGATTAGTGTTTTTCAACAGTCCTACATTATTTGCCTTTCCAAAGCAATACATAGGCCACAGTGCTGAGGGTGCATTCATTGGACAATCTACTCCCATACACAATAAAAATAGGGATCATTTTAGGTGCAAGCTAGAGTGGAATACAGAAAATATTCTCCTTTTTAAAAACAAAAAAAAGCATGAAAAAGGATAATTTAGTAAATGGTTGGTACACTGCAATATTTAACATGCGCCAGGTCATATGAGTCATTAAAAAAAGGTAACATTTTAAAATGTCAAAAAAGGAAAAATACAGTTGAGTCTTCTTTAGAGAGCAATAGAACAGCAGACAATGATTGCACAAGACCAAAGAGGTGAACTGCCTGAAGAAAGGCCTTTGGCAAGTGACACAAAAGCCACCAGCATCTATCTGGAAGGAGTGCAGAAACCCCACAGGTCCAAAGCCTTAGGTGTGGCTGAAGGTCCTGTGTACCACAGGAAAGATTTCAGACTTCACAGCAGCTTGTCCCCAAGAGAGGGAAATACTTTCTCCTTCTTGGAACAGGATGTTACCCTCCCATCTAACTGAAGATTCCAGTCTGGTATGAACAGTCTGTGATGCTGCCTCCATTGGGCCTGTTCCTTGTTCTGGGGGCAACTTGGAGGCTATCTCTTACCTTTAACACCTGGGCCCCAGCTACCCACCACTCAGTATAACCTTTATGGGTTCCTTTTACAGAAGCCTTTCTGGACAGGAAGGGATAGAGCAGTGCCTTCAGAGTACAGAGTGCTGTGGCTGTGTGCAGTGTGGCAGGGACAAAATAGCCTGAGGACCTCAAGGTGAGAACCCCTCTCTAACAGCAAGTCTGCAAATGAGTGGGACATTCTCGGTAATGTGGTTATATGATGATCATATAGGAATCAGGGAAGGGACTGGAGAACAGGAAGATAACTGGGAAGACACTTTCTATACTCTGCTATGAGTCCTTCAGTAGACTCGCCCTTTCATACCTGTTCCACCTACAGCAGTGCTCCTTGGGAGCTTGAAATCTAAGGTAGTGTTAATAAATAAGGTAGGGGAGACACAGAGGGAGACAGCGAAGGAAAAGGTAGTGGAGGGAAGCACTCTGTTCTACGAGTTGTTCGTACCAGACAGATGAAGATAACCCAGCCACACCACTGTCTGGCCAGTGTCAGAAAAAACCCATTTCTTTGGATGACAGTGACCTTGAAGCACGTCTTAGCAGTTGGAATCTTGTGTTAGAAAATCCAAGACATTTGTATGAAAAAATGATGCCAGTATCTTTGCTGACACCCAAAACTGGCCTAGGAAAAGCAGCACTTTTTGTGATGAACAGGCACTATTTTTAATGCATGAAAAAGATTTTGGATGACTGGGGGAAAAGCGTCACAAAGCCATGGCTGAGATGCAAAAGGAAAAGCTTAGTCCTTGGAAGAAGCACATGGAAAATATGCAGAAGCTGCTTGAGGATGCCAGCATTTGTCTGAGTCAAATAGAGAAAGATTATTCGGAACAGGTAAAGTCATCTCAGCCTGTGCTGCCCAGAGTTCATAATACCAGCTTCAGAGAAATCTGTGGATTCTGCCTGGAGTGTAAGAAAGATAACAAGCCATGTCTTCCATGACAGTTCACACCCATAGAAAATAGGAGCTGGCTGTATTTAAACTCCCTTTCTGCTTCAAAACCAGAAACAGCACTGGAGAAAAAGTCTAAGTAGGAATTCCTTCTGCTCCTTTCTGCCACTACCTCTGAGAGGTGCAGTTCAGAAATCTGCATGCTCCATTGCAGAGCTCTGTTTGCCTTAGTCCTTCAACACTGAGCTAGGGTAGAGCCATTCATTACTAACTCCTTGTGGCAATTCTGCACGCAATACTACTGGTTCAGACCGGCAAGGACACACTGGACTTTCCACATCAGTGCAAGAAATAGAGACTTGATTTGCATTAATAAGTTCCACTCGGTTTGTCCGAGTCTTACTCGGAAGTAAGGGTTTCTGCATCAGTCCCATACTGAATGGAGGCTGTTCTACAACCCTTTCAGATATCAGAAACTGTGAGGCTAGGCACATTATTACACATTAAAACTATTACCAGTGACAGAATCAAAAGTTGCAGTCGAATACATTGAGATGAATCTTTCCTGCATACTTATGATAACATGAAAGAGTTTTGGGGTTTAGCATTTGAATCTTTTCTGCTGTTGTTCCTCTGCCTAAAGGACTCAAATGCTGTTGTTTCTGCAATTTTAAGAATTAGCTTCAACCTCCAGTTCCAAATGAAACAGGCATTTAAACAACCAAAAACTGAGAGTTTAAACTTTGGAAAAAGTTGGGTTGTTTCATGATTACACTGCAACTAGCACAAAGTATATCCTAAAATGTTGCTCCTCATGCATGATAAAAATACCTTTTTTTCCTAGTGAGAAGAAGTTCAAGGTGCTCTGAAATCTCAGTAAAACTCCATTAGATTTTGTCAAAAGATCTATATTGACAGAATTCTACAAATAGTCTGCACAGTATTTCCTTCCGAGCAAGGCCCAAATTTCATCCAAAAATAGACAACTCAAGCCCCTCAGATCTCTTCAGAAGAAACTTCTAAGTTTTCCTCATAAATATAATTAATGAAGAAAAGGCACTAGCCCACATTATAGTCAGGATTATTGCACCGCTGACATGACAGGCACAGCTGCTATCCAGCTCTGTCAGAAAGGAAGACAGATGTGCATGTTACAGAGGCAGTGGTCTCCACAACCCTTATACAAGATGATGACATGGGCAGCCAGCTTACACCCTGCACCAAAAATCCTAATGGAAACACAAGGCATCTGAGTTCAGACTGGCCAGTTCATCATTAGTGGGACTGTTTTAAACATCTTTTTCAGTGCTGATAAAAATGTGAATAAGATGAAAAGTTTGATTTTTGCTTTTGTGCTGAAGGCTAAGCAGGAATAAGTACACTTTCACCTTGTTTGTGGCCAAATTGGGCACATACCTTTAAATGCTGTTTGCTGTGTATTTGGAATATGACTCCTGTTGCCAGAGGCAAGCAAAGATGCTGCAGCTGACAATGCAGAGGTTTATGTTGACGGAAAAGAGCACTGGATGCTTCTGCCAGTCTTAGAGGACCACACCGCTGTTTACAGCTTGGCTCTTCTGACTGAGCACTGAGACAAGCACAAACTCCTGGCTTTGTCCCATGTCTTCTGGATACAGAAAGCCTCTACTGTGAAGCATCCATGATGAAGGTGGCCAGGTTGCTGCTCAGGTGGGTCTGTGCTCTGCAGCTAGAACCACTAGATCTACACATTGCCTTAATCAACTAGTCCTGAGCTGATCTTTCCTATGCTCCATATAAAACGCATGGATTGGCACCTGCTTATCAACTCAGCTATGTATTTTCTCATCTTGCACAGAATGATCCCACCATAACCTTCACTCTCCCCTACACCAGTGCACATGAGAACAGTGGTACCCTAAGTCCTCCACTGCCCTAAGAACATCCACTGGGAAAAGTCCACAGCATACCTGCTGTGGAGTGCTTTCTCCCCTAACCCTAAATAATAAAGTGCTGGGCTGAAGGGAAAAAGAATAGCTTAAGTGCAATAAATAAAAGTGCTTGCAATTAATGTAGGAAACCATTCTCAGGTCAGCTTCATTGCAACTGGCTGTATTCTTTCAAGGAATAACAGAGTCAGGTGCTGGGGGGGGGGGGGGGATACTCCATCAGAAATATTCACAGGACTCTAAACACTGAGCATTTCTCCCTCAGCAGCCTCCTCACCCCACACACATACACCAGCCCCTTTCCTGCAGGGCTGGCAGAACCCCAGGGTTCAAGGACTTAGCAGACAGTCCCTAACACAGAGCTCAGCTGCTGATCTGTGTGCTCATAGAACAACTGAGACCCTACAGTGGTTAAGTGGACAGCCCAGACATTGGCCTTCCTGATTCTTCCTCAACGCCATTAAGGAAGCAGCAGGTGCCTGTACTCCTTGCAGATCCCAGCTCCCTCAGAGGGCAAGACAGCCCTTATGAAACAGAGCTTCCTGGGACAGACAATGTGGGAGTGGTACTTGTAGGGTTACAAAGCTGTGTCAAACTCCTCTGGCAGGGGTGCTGCATGTTCTTCTTTCAGCTCCTGATCTGCTCCACCCTCCTGGTGCTGCTTCATTTGTTCCTTCACTTCCTCTTCCAGATCAGGTGGAACCACAAATTGATCTTCTGGCTCCATCTGGGATGGAGCAGCAAAATAGCCTGTCTTCTTCTTGGGTGCCTCTGTTGCTACTTCGATGAGGTTGAGGCTCTCCTCCAAGGGCACTATGGAGCCATTGGAAAGCTTCTTTCCATAAAGACAACATGTGGAAAGAGATTTTTGGAGTTCACACTTCTCCTTGACCCCTCTCTGCAAAGTGTTGCTGTTTACACTGTTCTGCCTCCGAATGATGAGTACAAACCCAGAGTCATCCTCTGGCCCTGGAGCAGAAGAGCTGTACTCTGCAGCAGGACATTCTAATTCCAGACCCTTTCCTTTACAGCAATGGATGTCCACCTCTACCTCCACTTTACTGCCATTTGTCATCACACCTTCCACAGGCTGCTCATCATCACTATCTAGACCATTGTCAGACTGGTTGCTAGAGAAGGTGGCACTGGAAGGTTGGCGCTGAAAGATGCTTGAGGGGGGCACGGGATGTAGGCTGCAACGTCGTTCTTGTCGTGGTAGCACGCTGCCATCGAGCCCAACAGCACTGTGTTCATCTGATGCAGTAGAGCCCACCTCGCTGCTAACCTCAGAAGCAGACAGTTCACTGCTGAACTCTGAAGCAATTCCACTGCTACATGAAGGTGTTGCTGGTTTGGTGGTGGTAGAACTAAATCCCCCAGGGCCTGTCAGAGTGAGGCCGTGCATCTCACATGTGCAGTTGTCCTCACTGATGTTCAGACATACCACCATTGCACCAACATTGTCTTGGCAACCATAGCTTTGGGCTAAAGTGCAAAGTTTCTTTGCAGCAGCTAGTGGGTGGTGTAGGTGCCGCACAGCTGAGACAGCCTCTGCATACGAAAGGTGTTCCCAGAGAGCTTTGTTCCCTAGAAGGAGCAACTCATCTTGTACAGTCAGTGGAATGGAATTGACATGTGGTTTGGGCAGGATCCAAGGGTGCAGGTACGTGCAGCCCAGCATCCGAGTACAGCAAGTCACACCATTGACTTTATTGTCCTGCAGACAAGAGAAACAAGGCAGTAACATTGGATGTGCTATTAGATCATTTAGAAAGCAAACCTTCCCCTGCTCATATGCTGGTTTGGAGCCTCAAAAACTGCAAGTTACACAGCTGCAGCACTGGAGAAAGGGATCTAGGTGCAGGTACTACATCGCAGACATGCACTATACCTGATGACCAGGTACAATAACCACCATCACCCATGCTGGCAATAACACACTTTTATCCCACAAGACTTTTTATTGCACTCTGAAGAATTGTAGCAGACTATTCTGAAACGTGCAGCTAGACTACCTGCAATACACTAATCGGAGAGTCTCACTGATTAGTCTTATGTGAAGCTTATTTTTTTAGTACAAGTGAGACAGTGACTTTTGACTTTCTCAGTGCAAGACAGAGTACCCAGACATTAAACTACTTCTGTGCATTATCTGAACTATTTCCCTCTTTATTAATATATAACTGCATTCTGAAGTGTGGACACTATATCCTGAGGAAAAAAATAACAAGTAGGTATCTCAAACTGTTTCTGTAACCTCGATGTATTACTCCCTTCTGCTAGATGGTCCCCTGGCCAGCCTGGCAGTGGTCTCCCATAAAGAGAAATGCTCACAACCGTCAGTCCCTTTTCCAAGTCAGTGTTTTGAATTTAATTTCAGTGTTCTTAATTTCTGTATCCTCTGGGTGTCAACACTGCTGCTGCCACCAAGTATTAAAGCCAAGCAGATGAGATCCACAGGGAAGTCTCTTATACAATAGTTTCACTTTTCTATTTCAGAATCCATTAATGAGCCAGTTTTTAAACTATTTAACATGCTACATTAATCCCATAGTTATTTTCAGTCAGAGTGCTATGCTGCAGTGTTACAACGCCTTGAAGAGCTGTAACACAGTGCCACATTATGCTTATGAAAAATACTTCTATCTAGCAACTTAATACTTTTAAAAAGACCCACTGTGCATAAAACTACAGTGATTGGCACTGATTTCTCAAGATCTTTACAGGAGTATTTTTCCTACTCTTTGGAACTTCCCTGTTATTTCCAAGTGTTTAGAAAGTTAACCTTTACAGAGTTCTCTAGAAATCATTATAATACTTTTGCATACTTCATGTCATCCTGTACCCATAGTTCTTAGGCGAAAATGTTTTAGGAACATGCAATTTTGAACAGCAAATCAGCAAAAGAAGCAGAGCAGGAAGCACTGGACAAGTCATTCAGAACCTTCATGTCACCCTCTCCCCTGAAATGTTATGCAGACAGCCGAGCTCATGTATTTGTACCAAGCTTTTATGTGAGCGTGGAAGCTGAAGTGGAAAGGGTCCAAACCAACCTCTGTTATAATGGCTTTTTGCTCCTTGACTCTCCTGGCTTCTTCTGAACACCGTTCAAGGCTGAAGACTTTGGAGAGAGGCAGTGCCTTTCCACTTCGGCATAGAACGGCTTGGCACGTCCCCACATTGGCCACCGTCAGAGAAAAGTTGCTGGCTGGATCAGCCACCTCATTACGAATGTAGCAAAGGACAGCAGAGGAACCCAGCTTCTGCCCAGCCATGCCCAGCTTCCTGTTGGAGGAGAAGGTGTAGGAGGCTCCAGACTCTACTGACAGGCATTCTGGAGGGCTTCCTCACCCCACCTAACATATTGATATACCTATGCAAGTCCCACCAGGACCAGCTTGCTCACTGTCCTACCTGTGGGAGACCAAGAAGGTGTTGGACATGAACATGGTGTCAGACTGCTGTACCTCCTCCAGGAGCACATCGGCCATGGTGCACTGCAGCAAGCGTGGCAGTTCTTCATTCTTGTCACCATCAAACATGCCATAGACAGCCTCCACCCCCTCTGCAAAGCTCCCCAGTGCCAGGGATGACACACACAGCCTGTCAGAAAAGCATACAAGCAAAGTTAATATGTCTCAAAAAATTATCTTGTTCTCAAAACCACAGCCATCAGGCACCTTGCTGTGAGTGCCATTCCCACAGGGCAGCAAAGCCACTGTCCCTACATTCACTAGCCTGGGAGATGTACAGCTACATTTTATTAGTGGAACTCCCAAACCCTCCTTGACCACATGCAGGAGAGGGCAACAGGCACAGCTGGCAAGAGAAAAGGTATCTTTGCTGGAGAGGGAAGGAGAGTCCAAGTGTACCGGGATAAGGGTGAAAATTGAGGCAAAAGGTAATGTGGAGACATGAGTTACCAAGACTTAGTAAGAGATCCAGAGAGACAAAGGGATGGATGAGCTCTTGGGCAAAACAGGTCTGCTTGGGTGCTCAGTAGTGCACTCTGCCCAGCATCCTGAGAAGACTGTGTCAGTGTTCAGCAGACCATAATACTTACTTATTTCTTTGGCCTGCCATCTCAGCTACTCCGTGACTCCAGAAGGCAGAAGTGAGTGCTGAGTCTGCCGTGAGGGAGGGCTTAGCATCAATCTTCAGTGTGGTAATGTGACTACAGAGAGAACAGAAGTTATGCTTTTCTAGAACCTGCTGAACAGGCCTTAGGACCTTGTCCAGTCTGGTTTTAGACAGCAGTCTGTGGAAAGAACCGCATCAAGGAGAGGAGTTTAAGGTTTAGGTCTTCTGGAGATGTCTGGCTGCTTATACCTGGGAGAACCTCACAGCACCTGAAAAATTCCTTGCTCTGATGTTTCAGACCCGGACTTTTCCCTTCCCAAAAACAGTAAGTCTCAGCTGCCTCAGGCAGAGAACATTATACCACTATGCAGTGATAACGTGCTTTTACTTTACTATCCCATTTCCTCTCCTGGCAAGGGTTACCCTTCCCTGTGCAGGTCACTACTGGGTTGACATGTCAGTGGCTCACCTGAAGATATCCAGTGTCTTGTGTTCCAACACCAGGTTTGTGTTTCCACTCAGATCCAGCTCTTGCAAGGCACCTGGCAGTGCCTCAGGGATTAGGATTTCAGTTAACTCATTGCAGCTCAAATCCACAAACTGCAGTAGCAACAAACAGCATGACAAAGAAAATACTCTTTTATTGGTGTCATGTCATCAGTTACTCCAATGCTCCTTACAAACATCATACAACCCTGCTACTTGCTGTATCTCACACACAGGTCATGAAAATGGATCCGACTTGACAGAAGAAGAATGATTTTGAAGTGACCTGCAATAGCCATGACTCCAATACTTACAGACTAGGTCACACCAAAGATAAAGGAAGGCCTCTATATGCAAACCTGCCTAGGTATATAACACTGCCCACTGTCTCAAATGCAAGAAACCAGAAATGTCAGAGACAGGGGGTAAAGGTGAATGACATTATCTTTGATCAACTCAGAAAGGTGAGCGATCTAGAATGCATATTCTGTGGCCTCTTCTCGGGTTGATCAAGCAAAGTCATAGAACCACAGAATGCTCTGAGTTGGAAGGGACCTTAGAGCTCATTTTTTTCAACATGTCTGCCATGGGCAGGGACACCTTCCACTACAAGAGGTTGCTCCAAGACCTGTCCATCCTGCCCTTGAAACTTCCAGGGATGGAGCAGCCACAGCTTCTCTGGGCAACCTGTGCCAGGGCCTCTCCACCCCCACAGGAAAGAGTTTCTTCTTAATATCCAATCTACACCTACTCTCTTTCACTTTAAAGCCATTCCCCCTTATGCTGTCACTCCATGCCTTTGTCCAAAGTCCCTCTCAAGCTCTCTTTTAGTCACTTTAGGTAATGGAAGGCTGCAATAAGGTCACTCCAGACCCTTTTCTTCTCCAAACAGAACAACCCCAAACCACTCAGCCCATCACCACAGCAGAGGTGCTCCAGCCCTCTGATCATCTTCATGGACTCCTCTGAACCCACTGCAACAGGTCTAAGTCCTTCCTGTGCTGAGGACCCAAGAGCTGGAAGCAGCCCTCCAGGTGGGATCTCATCCGAGCAGGGCAGGGGGGCAGAATCCCCTCCTTACCCGCTGTCCATGCCACTGGGGATGAGCCCAGGATGTGGGGGGGGGTTTCTGGGTGCCAGCACATATGGCTGGGGCATGTCCAGCCTCTCATCCAGCAGCATTCCCAAACCCTTCTCAGGGGGGCTGCTCTCGACCATTCATCCCCCAGCCTGGATTGATACCAGGGGCAGCCCTGACCCAGGTACCTTGCACTTGGCACCTTGCACTTGGCCTTGCTGGGACCTCCTGTTTTCTCCTAGCAGTTACTCCTCATTCTATAACCCAAGCTTTCTCCAGGTATCTCTTTATCTTCTCCATACAAATACCTGAATATGGGGCAAATGCAGGATTTCAGGAAAAATGCTGATTTCATTAGAGTGTGCAATAAGTGTATGAAGTAGCTTGCAGTTTGCAACCGTTGTAGGAATTGTTTTCAGTTTGTTGCCACTCAGATTCAGTTCTTCCAAGTGCTCCAGCTTACTAAGTTTGCTGAAAGGGAAACAAAAAATTACTGTATCTTACAGACATGAACTTGTCACTTTCTGAAGCTGCAGATGACGTATCCATAGACACTGCCTTTATGAGCTACTTTTCTGATTTACTGATAGGAGACCAGAAGTCCTAAGTGATGCTCTAGTAAGATGCAGGGTCCCCAAGTCTGGCTTAGATTTGTACAACAGACAGACCTTTCACTGTCAGTGCTTCTGAAGTTGCAAAAAAATATCACCCCATCCCCACACACGCGCAACACAACTAGTTACATCCCTTGGTCCTTCTGGATGGCACCTCAACTAGGACAGGGAAACCTACAGCCAAACAGTACCCTGTGCCAATTCCCCTTAACACGCTTCTCCTCACTTTGTGTGTAGAAATGTCAGGCTTTTGTCATCAAACCACAGGGAGAGCATCTCACTCTGACTTTGACTCATGTACAATCATGGGGAAGTGGCAGCTTCCTCCTGGGGAGCACTGTCTTGCCCAACAGCCTTACTGACTTACCTTGCAGGGAAAGTCTGCAGATTGTTGTTTGCCAGATGCAGGATGCGTAGGTTTGGGTGTCCCACCAAGACAGGGATGCACTGATCTGTGAGGTTGTTATTAGTCAAGTACAGCAGCTGCAGCATGCTCAAACTCTCCTCCCCCGTACATGCGGAGGGCAAGGACTCCAGGTTGTTTGCAGATGCATTCAGGTACCTGAGGCTAACCACAACAAGTGCAAAAATCAGACTTCACATCATCCAAACCACTCCATTAACATCAGGAAAAGGAGCTGTACAAATGCCAGTGTGGACAGCAGTATCAGACAGGAGGCCAGACAATACTGTAACATCCCTACTCACATTAAGATTTGTGAGTCTACTAATGACTTACTGGCTATATGCACTGTGGATGCACACAGCATTTTACAGTAAACAGTGAGTACGGAAAAGCCCATGGGTAATACTGGTGGAAGCAGACAACATAAAACTTTACTTAAAGAAGGGCTTCTTTAAAGAAGGGCTATCTCCTGTGTGAATAGACATTTATGAGGGACTGTTCATTTGTAAAGGGTTTCTCCTGTTGTTCTCCAATGACCTGAATCTGACTGGCTTCTTTTCTTTGCACTTGAACTTATGACTACTTTTAAAGACAAAGCTCTTCAGGCAGCCTCTGTTTTCGTGTAATTACACAGTAACATGGACTGATTCCTTAAAATCAGCTTGATGGCTTTCCTTATGGCATCTGAATAACCTCCTCATAAAGGGCACGCCTCGTTATCTCTTACGCAAATGGCACCTTGCAAGGACAGTCACACAGGCGCCACTTTCAGCCCTTACACTCCAAAGGATAATGCAGACAAAATATGTTTGCTACTGACACTCACTTCAGAGCTTTGAGAAAGAGTGTCTCTGGGAGTTTAGTCAACAGATTGTGCTGAAGGTCCAGCACCTCCAGTGGAATGTGTTCCAGAAGAGGTGGAAGGCTCTGCAGACAGTTGTGCCCCACCATCAGCTTCCGAAGACTCAAGCTTCTGAGGATCCTAGAAAGACACAGGGTTTTCTGTTTAACTTGGTTCATTCCTCTTGACATCCACAGAGTGGGAAAGGTATCATTTAATCCACTTAATTTGATTGTACAGCAGGGAAAAATTAAAATACACTGATCCATAAAATGTAAACAATGACAAAGCAGAACAACACACAGGGTAAGATGACAGTCTCTCTGAATGCTTGGATGCGTATCTACATTTCCCTCTACACTACTACTGATTGGTATCTTGTGATGCGAGTTGTTGAGCATGTGCCCAGCATTCTCTCAGGCAGACAAAGAAAGAAGTCACAGAGGAAGACTTTAAATGCCTCTCGTCACTTGTAGGTAGAAAGAAGTGCTTCCACAGTGCCAACAAAAATTCAGAGCTTTAACTAGCAGCTTAGCACTCCTGTATTATTTCTGAGGCAGTAAATTATTCTTTGCATAATATACTTAAAATTTGGTCGCTTTAAGCCATTGGATTGGCTAAAATTCTCTTCTAAGTTCTCATTATCACATCCTTGTTATGTCCTTTTCTTGCTTTTGATGTATATAGTTTTTCTGTGACAATCACTAGAATGTTACCTGATCACCTCCTAAGTCTCTTGCTTCAACTCCTCCAATCCATGTTCTGCATTTCTTCCCTGTTAACCACTTCTCCATTCAATTTTAGTGCAACTTACCCTAGACACTGTGTCATTCATCAAATCACACCCTCACCAAACACCCTTGTTAGGCTGAGAATGTTTATGCTTTGCTTCTTCCTATGAAAACTAACTGCAAAATTGTATTAGTTCTTGGCTCCCATCCACTGCATTTCTGCAGAAACTGAAAGGGAAATAGGGAAAAAGGAGCTGGCTGATGCTGTACTGTGAAAGCTACATTTGAGATCAGCTGAATTGTCCCTTTGTGATAACTCCTTGTCAAAGGTAACATGAAATTTCTGTGGGATGATGCAAAATGCATTAGGGTCTCACCTATGACCTGTGTTCACAGACAGTATGATAACACATATAAATCACAGCAGCATGTTCTATGTCAGGTGCAAATAGCTGCAGTAGCAGCCAAAAGCACAGGATGGAATTACCTAGCCCCTATTGTTAAAAAGGCTGACCTAGAAACTAGTTCTTTCCAACATTTGAATACAGAGCATTTTTGATGCTACATAGATAAAGTAAGTGGATTATATCTCGACACAACAAGGAATTAAGCAACTGGAATAGCAGTGCTTCACTCTTCCCAGACAGCCCACTGTAGAAGAAAGCTCAGCTCTGTTTACAAAGGTTTTCTGACCTCGATGGAAGCTCCAAGAGTAGGTTGTAGCTCACATCCAAAAATTCCAGTTTCTTTGCTTCACAGGCCCAGTCTGGGACACACTGTAGTTGATTGCTGAGAAAAGCAAGTGGGAAAAGCTAGAAACCAGCACTCCATATGGAAAAGACTCTGAATGCTGCATGATTTTAGTGACAGCCAAGCCAAAAGCAACAGGCAAAAAATGAACAGCATCTGAGTTAGTCATGTAGAATTTATCTCATGGCTAATGCAAACTGAGCCGGTTCATGACTTGGCAGGGCATCCTATCTTACAGGTCCCACAATGCTGCTCCAAGGGCAGACGTAGGCAATGAAACCAACAGCAGAGATCATTGGCAGCTACTCTAAATATTTGATCCACAGATCCCCCCCATTCAGTTCAGTAAGCTGCCACAAGTTCAGTGGTCCCTGCTTGGCTTTTTTTTGTTTCTGATCACAGCCTACGGCTGAAGGACAGTGAAGTCACCTGAAAAGGTCATACTGGTTCAGAAGGGCTTCTGATCTGGGACACTTTCATCATTGTTTAGTGCTGGGCTTTGAAGTTCTATTGTGTTTAATTGCTCTCAAGATGTCCAGATACTTGCTTTAAATTCTGTTGTGGATTATCACTTACTGAGAGAGTTCTAGACATGTCAGTAGACCAGGAACTGGATAAATATTGACAGCTGTCAGACCTGATGAAGTAAAGCAAGTAAGTATGATTGCAGAGCTTTGGAGAGAAAACAGCACAGAGAAGCAGCTTAGCTATCAAATTAGACTCATAGTCCTTCTTTATGGAGACTCAAGGTCCCCACTGATACTTCCCACCACAGAGTTCACACTTCATACATCTGCCATATGGCACTACAGTGTCTCACTATCCCATTTCTCCATCTGTCATGTGGAGCACCAGAACAAGAGAGAACTGTACTTTTCTTTGTGGGCTCCCAAACAGATCTCAATGGAAGATGAATTCCTTGGACATAACACCACAACCTCCACACTGTTACACAGCCTGTGTACACCTATGCATATATGACCTGTAGGAGCTAACCTCAGAGGACCCAGCACATACAGTTTCACCATAATAACATCAACGTAAGTATTTTTTTAGTGCATGAGAGAGAGCAAAAGGCTGCTTTCCTTTGCTCCTAGGACTTAAAGGGAAAAGGCAGGTGAAGAAGACAAAGAGACATACAGTTGCTGTTGGCATACAGGGCCCGAAGGGAGAAGCCGCTCAGCGTCAGCTCTCTCAGCTTATTTCGCTCACAGTGCAGCTGCTCCAGGCTGACCAAGGAGCTCAGATCCAGATCTGTCATCTGATTGTCTCGTAAATCCATGTAAGCCACAGATTTGTTCCCCTCCAGAGTATCAGCTGCTGCTCTCTTCAGGTTGTTCAGCCTAAACACTCAGAGATGAGTTAAAAAGTCAGAAAATAGGACACTGAACACTGGACATCAGTAAGAAGAGAGAAGAAAGAAAAGGAAAGGAAGAATTCTGGTGAAGGCTAACACCAAAGGTGAGCACAGTGAATGAAATGCATGACAAGCAGTAGTGAATTTCAGGCAGTGAATACAAACAAAAACATTTCCTTTGTCTACACTGCTACACGTAACCATTTTAATGATTCCCAAATTCTTAAGAGATTCTGAAGAAAGATCCAGTCTAGAAAACAGAGACCAGGCCAAGGGGCAACTACTCTGCACGGACATAGGAAGCTAATGCAGAGAACAGATACGAGACTGCCTTGCCACACAAAAAGCTCTTTGTCCCTTTCTGAGAGATCTGCAGTTGGCAGCCTGGAGAATCAGGATCACATCTCTAGGGCTGGGAGGCGAAAAAGGGAAGGAGAGATCAAGGTTTTGGTACCCTGAGCTACCAAAGCTCAAGGTAACAGCAAATCACAAGAGGAAACTAGAGGGCTGGGTCACATTCAGCATCTGGCACTGCTCAATTAAGCTTCCTTTTCCAAGTGGATTCTGCACACCCTCAGAAACAGAACTCCGTAAAAGCTAAAGAATCAGTAAGAGAAAAAACTGAGCCTAGTTTATTGCAAAATGTACCAGAAGTTACACAGATCCTCTGCTGTAAATGGAAAGTAGCAATCTGTTTTATAGATACTTGCAAGTTTCACCCCTTACCTCAGGTCCACACTTTTGATGTGACTCATACGGTTCAGCACTGTCAGGTCCAGGGTCTCTAGTAAGTTCCCTGCCAGGGCTAGTTTGTCTAAGGTGACAAGTTTCTCACAAATTGCTGGCAGTTCACAGAAGTTATTGAAGGAAAGCCCAAGACAGCTGAGCTGCTGCAGGTTTCCCATCTCTTCTGGTAAGGATGTGAGGAAATTGCCATCAAGGCAGAAGGTCTGAAGACTGCAACAGTGAAAAGGAGAAAGAAAATAATTCTGCAAAGAATAGTGAACATCACATTTAGTATTTTCAGTGAATTTTCTCATATAGTTAGCTGGTCTCAATGTGGTTATTTTTAAAGGTACCTAACAGCTAATTTTATTCCTATACACGTAAAGTTACTGAAGTACTTTTATCACACAGGTAATAGGCTTGGAACTTCCAGTTGTGCCAAAGACTGTAAGTTAACACAAGCAAAATACAAATCAGTACTTACGTTGTAAAGGAAAGATACTTAATGACTTGGTTTTCTACAAATGGCACAGTTTAATCACACCTCCTACCACATTAATGCACTAGTAGAAGATTTTTACACTCTAGTTGTCCATTCCAGCACATACTGAGAAAAGAATAAGGTAGCTTTCTGTTGTATGATGAATTGTCTCAAAGGTTGTATGGCTTTTGAGACTCAGATCCCAAGTGTACAATTCCCTTATTATGATTATGTTCCAACAGAGATCTTTCTGTGTTTAGTGGTGGTAGAAATGAAATCTGAGGCCACAAAAAGTTCTTATGAATAAGGGCTCAAGGAGTCATCAAGATAACTGGACCCATAACTAAGCTGTAAACCTCCAGAAAGTGTAAGCCCACATATAGCTTTTTCCTCACAGTTTGTATATGGCTAAAAGATCATTCTGGAAATTACTTGATCACATCCAGTGTGGCTGCAGACACTCCTTTTTTAAAGATACAAGCTGCAGGAAAAGCAGGCCACAATGAACCAACAGTTCAATATTGATGTTTACCTATACAAATGTACTAACAGTGCTGCAAGTAAATTTACCTAAGCTTAAGCTCTTATGCATTTGGGGTAGCTACCGGGGAAAATGGACTTGGCTCCAGAAAACACTTTAAGACAAAATTTTCAGAGGGGATTGCTCAAGTATTTTCATGTTAAAATCCTCTAACACAAAAGCAGCCAATTCTGCAGAACACAATCAAACATACCAGTGCTGACAAAAATCACTAGACCCCGTGAGAAGTTAGCACAGAAAAGTTTGCTATAATAAATTAAAACTTCAATAGAAATTGCATCAATACTGAAAATATTACATTCAAATAATAAATGCAGAAAGTCAGACAACTCTGCAACTGCAGAAAAACGCACATAGACTTATTTGAGAAACAATGCAATTGCCTTCAGTGCTTTATGTGCATCAAGTTTCCTCATCTTTTCTGCACCAGCAGCTGTGATGTTTTAATAGTAGTGATTAAGGGATTGCACATCTTAGTTCATGACCTTCTGCTGGAGTCAAATTAATCATTCAGCCGTCATGGGCAAAACAGGCTGCCCTAGAATTCACACTTTCCAAAACAGTATCTGCACATCAGTAGTGCTCAGCTGAGGCACCAAGGATATTTATGATCACAGATGTAAAGAACATACTCACTTCAACAGTCTGCCAATCTGACTTGGCAAGTAATGAAGTCCATTACAGGAAATATTAAGCTCAGTCAGAGTAGAGATCTCACACAGTGATACAGGAAACTCTCCCAGTCTATTATGAGACAAGTTCAGACTCTTCAACTGAGAAAACCTATTAGCAAGAACACTAGTTAATTCACAAACCTACATGTCTAAAAGCAAAAATACACAAACCAGTCATAAAGAATTCTTAAGTCTTTGTACACTGGTGATACAGTCAGCTAACTCATTACAGGAATTTCTGCATAAATTTGGGTTTAAGTCATTGATATTTCTTCTCCATTGTCATACTGAAAGTGATCAAATACCATGGGTTTACTGCAGGAACTGATAACAACCTTCTAGCCCGACTTGACAAGCTTCCTCCTAGTGACTGCTACTAAGATTAAGGTGACTAAAATGCTCAGTTCAAAAAATTTACCTTAGAAGAATTAACTACAGTAAGAGTCTACAATTACGTAGCTTGGGAAAAGAGGAGCTGAAAACATTCCCTGGGACTATTCTGAGAAAAAAACAGAACAGGGGAGTCCCCTTTCCAAGCTGGGTGCAACAGAAAGCTAAGCCAAGCTGTAAAAGGGAAAACTAGGAAAGCACTTTCTTCATGCTGGGAAAGCCCAAGACCTGCACCCAGAGGTCCTTGAACAAGATCACACGACTACAGTGCCCCTTGCTCAGCAGACGACATCCTGCGTACTGGCCCAAGTGCAGACAGCCCCCCAGTCACTACAGTCCCACCAGTGCTTGAGAAATGGTTACCTATTTCTAGCTCCTTCAATCACCATGCTAGGTCCAAAGAGAGAGAAGGAACTTAGCGTGGCTTGAGTAACATACAGCAGGATTCTCCTCCAAGAGTTCCTGCCTCCTTCTACAGAAAGCAAAAGTATTATTCCCCAAGTAATAGCCTCTTCATCCCAAACTGGAACCACCAGAAATTAATTCAGTGGGGAAATTAATATCTCACATCTATGAGATAACTGCAAATTTCATGTACCAGAGAACTACTTCTTGGAAACATGCAGTTATTCATCTGCCTCACCTACCCGACTTTTCCCAGGCATTGGTGAGTAGCTCTTATTTTGAAGCAAAAGTTTTAATATCAGTAACAAAACCAAGGTTAATTAGCGTGAGGGAGAATATTACTTCTAGCTTGAGATATCTTGAAATATAGGACTGAAAGGTTTTGGAGTTGTTTTCTTCTTTATAGTGACCTTTTTCAGGTTCAAAATACTTGTAATGATCTGTGTAGGAACTGTGCATAATATTTCTCCATTTTGCTTTATAACCCTGGGGGGTGTTGTTCTTTTGAACTGAAACTTGGACATGGGTTGTTTGCTTTGAGCACCCCATCATATGAATAAAGGCACAGGCATTTTTGTTTGCTGCTGCCACAGTCTCTCTTGTACTGCAACTGAAAGCCAAAGAGAAAAAGATGCTATGTTGGTAAAAGCCTTCCTCAAAGGAAGGATAATGCAAAGACCTAACAATGATACAAAAATCAGAAACTTGCACACAGAACTCCACCACAGTATTGGAAAAGAAGGAAACAATGACGATGAACCTAAAGATTTGAACTATCTCATTAACTGATTCAACTTTAAGAGATTTAGGACAAGTCACAGCTCTCAGTGTCTGAAATCAGCAAATGCTTTAATAAAACTGCTTTCTCAGGAGGTCTGCAATGGCTTTTGCTACACCTGTTCTTAGCGCCAAGCAGTGTTTCTCGCTCACTAACAGCATGGTGAGAAGCTGCTCTGAGAGACACAGCATTAAACACAACAGCACAACTAATGTTTAGAATTCATCCCTCTGCTGAAATATCAAAGCAAGCACAAGAAGGGCATTAAAGTTTCCAAAAGCTGAAGGGAAACTGGTATATGACACAGCTTGGGCTGAGATTCCTCAAGCAGACTTCCATACTCAGTGGGGAGGACATTACTCAAAAGCCTTTTGAGTTCTCCTTCCGTTCCTTCTTCTTTGCCTCGGTAAGCTCATGTAGTGATGTAGGAGTGGAGTGGAATGGAAATGCAACTCTCATTCAAGCTATGAACCACGTATTATAGGGGATAAAGATTCCAAAATCATTGTGGCTTCTCAGGTTTTGGTTTATGCTCTCACAGGGCATACTGAGACAGCAAAGAGGTATGGAAACACAGCAGTGAATCTTCCATGGGATGACCATCCTCTGTTTCACAGCCCAAACTGGTGCTGCCCTGAAATACTCCCAGTTTAACACATCCTGTTCTGCCACCAAAGCACACCAGAACAAATCTGTATGAACTAGCTAGAATGCTGACAAGAGACATGCAGATGTATACATGTATGTGCACACACACATATCAACGAAGACCAGATCTCAGTGTTTTTCAGACAAGGGAGATACTTGAAAGGCACTACAATACATAAAAAATCGGCTAGGAGATGTAACAAAGCAGGTAGGGTTACTTAATGCCCTTTGCTTAACATTTTCCCTTTAGCCAATTATTTTTGCTCCACTATTATAATTCTAGGTAATTAGACTCCTAGAGCTTGAAAGTTGCTCAGAGGAAGAGATCTGATCATCATGAAAAATTCTGCTGTTGGGAATTGACAGTCTCGAGGCACTGAGAGCACCTACTGCAAGTGAGCAAGGGTCTTCTTGTGGAGCTGTAATCTTAGAAGTATCCTAAAAACCTCAGACGGAAAATCTTTTCAAAAGGCAATGAGAAGCCTTATGTAGGCTACCTAATGCTACCTGTTTATTCAAGATTGTGTGAAGTGAGAGCTTCTTTTATGACTTTTGTTTGTTTGAGGACTTCAGCTTCATCAGACATAGTCTCTGCCAGGAAAAGAGTTGAGTTTCTGACATGTCAGATATCTTGTTGACTACATGCAAGGTCAAAAGAAATTTCAAGCCCCTTTGCTGATCCTGTGCACCAAGGATACTGCATTTTAGAAAATAAAGTTCTGATGTACTTTTCAAAATCATACAATGTATTAGAAGAGACAAGTAGGAAGCAAAATCTTAAATTATTTTAAGCAGCTTCTCCAGTAACAGAATCTATTACAATTCAGCATTAAAAAATGTTTAAACAAGTTTGGAAAACCAGGCTAGACTCTGTCTCTCAATGAAACTGCAAAGAATTCCCAAAAGTGAGCAGTTTTTTTTTTTTCATTATATACTCTTATAGATACCTGGGCATCTCATTACTCTCTAGGAAAAAAAATGAAATAGCACAGTAGTAGGCCCCTAGAGACAAAGAACAAAACCACACCCCTCCCCGCCCCACCCCACCTTGCACAAAAACCCCCCAACAAACCAAAATGACAAAAACAACCAAACCTCAAAACCACAACAACAACAAACCAAATCAAACAAAAAACCAAAAAGCAGATTTGCAAAGTTTCTCCAAATACATTTTCCTTAGGGCACAAGGTGTTCCAGAGCCATTGGACAATTTTACTATAGGCTTCCTACCAGTTTTCAAAATTCATAGAGCAACTCCTTGAATTCTTTTTAGCATGGCTGGTATACATATCAGCAGACTAATCTCCCCCTAGATTTTTATGATTCTGGGGAATTAATTTAAAAGTATTTTTGTACGACTCCTTCACTTACCTAAGGTGACTACATCATGCTTCCATACCATCACACAACTGCTACTCTCTTAAAAGCAGATCATCACATTTCCAAAGCAAAGCTGGAGTCTCACAGGCCCTCTGCCAATTCCAAATACGCATTAAGAACTTGCCGAAACAGGGTTTTTCAGACCTAAACTTCTTCTTACAAACACTTATTCACAATAGCAGCATTATGCTTTTCCTTGCCTTTTATTTTATACCCCAAGATGTTTGCTGCTTAGCAAGCAGCCTAATATTACTATTGCATCTTGTCCATACAAATGGCATGTCACCCCACAAGGCTTATCTCAAATCAGAGTTAGCACAGAATCTGTGGAAGGGAGCTCATGAATACTATAAATTGTTGGAAGTTTATTCCTGCTTGTGCTGCCCAGTTCTGCTTCCAACCCCCTCACTTGTTAGAGCTTCCTAAAGATCAATTTTTTTACCATCCCCAAGAGAACAGGCAATACTTCATTCCTGTATCCACATGTCAAGGACTCTGAATGTAGAAGAAAATTGATTCTTTGCAGACCTGCAAAGAGAATCAAGACTCCCTGCTCCACTTGTTCTCATAAAATTGTGGCGTAAGTTGAGGTAGGTGATATCTTGACTGTAGAAGAGGTGCTCTGGTACTTCCTCAAGGCTATAGCATGAAAGATCAACCATGCTAAATCGCATAGACACAATCTGAAAAGAAAGAGAAAAAGCTGCAGCTGTGCAACAAATTTTCTCTGGAAGTCTAATGGAGGGCCAAAGAACACAAGTAGTAAACAATTTACATGAAAGAACTCCTTGTACCTACCAGGTAGAGTCCATGCAGGAAATGGGAGTCCATGAAGTACAAGTCTATGCCCTTTGCTACATCCCAGACAAGGATGCATAGCTGGATACCAGCCAGGACTCACACAAAGCCCTGCTCTGTATGTGCACTGGGCACACTGCCTAAAGGCTCAGCTGTAAGAGAGCCAATGTAATAGAGGAAAACAGATCTTTCAGGAAACTCTATTGAGAAAGCATAATCTCCAAGTGCCTTCCAAAGGTGCAAGAAGCAACAGGAAGCAGTTGATTTTCCAGTTCATTCTTTGAGATTTACAGAATCTCTGCCTGGCCTAGCTGCTTCTTCTGTACTTTTATCTACTTCTTTCTTTTATTTTCTTGTTGAGGGTATAAATTTTGAAACATAACTTGTTATTAAAAAGCTTCATAAATTATGGTTTTGCAACATTTCATAATGTCTCTGCAAATCTCATGTCCTTTCATTAAGTATGTTTTGTTTTGAGGTCTTTGGTGCTTAATTTGACATTTTATGACCTGCTTTATCCTGAACTCATTTTGTATTTCATAATATCCTTGCTGACCTATGATCTCTCTGTAACTCAAACCTCAGGGCAGCCCTGTGAATGTCCAGGTCATACTTCAGGTACGTTCAAGTACGGCAACAAATGCAATCTGTGAGTTTCTACAGCTGTAAAGTCAGCCAGTCCCTGTGGTTTGCTCTAGGGACCTGTGATTAAGTTAGTCTTGTAGGTGCAGCAGGGGTTAAGACAGCACAGAATTACTGCTTGACATTGTTGCACAGGCAGAGAAAAAGAGAAGGCTAACAGAAAAATCTCTGTAGCCCAGAGCATGAAGGAAATAAAGCTGGAAATTGTCCTGGGTACATTCTCCAGCATCCTAGCTTCATCTCTGACTGCAGACCAAGCTTGCATCAGAATACCCTTCCTGTGGTGTACCCTGCACCCAGCATCCAAACCACCCTGTCCCCATGGGCTCACCGTGGATGCTTGCCGCTGCCACCGCTGGCACTCTGCCAGCGTTTCAAAGGAAATGTGGTATGTCTGAGCTTGTGCTCCAGCAGATGTGAAAGAAAGGGTGCACTGCCGACGTTTCATCTCTTCCACCTGCAAGGGGAGAACTGACAGTAACAGTCTGCCTAAGTGCCAGCAATTACAACTGACCTGAGGCTGAGGGTGAGTTATTACTGACCATCAGTAACATTGCATTTTGCTAAAAATACAGCTGCAAAGTCACTGGAAAAAAACACAGAAGTAAATCCTGCTTAACATCTTTCTGCTGAAATAGATATAAGAAGTAGTAATTTCCAGAGTGCCCATTCACAACATTGGCTACTGCTGTGAAAGCTGAACTGGTGTCTCTTCATTTTATTAGCCTTCAGACTACTACCTAAGCAAAGCAAGTAGAAAGGGATTGGGCACATTAATGCAGTAATCTGTTTAAAAAGCCTATATTAATCTCTTGTGGACAATTCTCATCACTACCATTTTTTCTTCCTTCCCAGGCTACAGGGAGCTAACCAAAAAAAATAGCCTTACCTTCCCTCCAATGAGAGGCAAGATGTGCATCTTCCCTGCATGGCTGTCCTTCACTGAGGACACAATGAGGCACGTACCACAGAGAGTGACTGAGCGCTCTGCCCACTTGTGCAGCTGGGTCTTTCCTTTGCGTACGTTATAGACTCCAGAGAGCAGGATGCGATCCAACTGTTCCACTTGACATGGCTTTTCTGAAGAAAAAGGGGACATTAGCATTTACTGTCCATATATTCTTCATTCTCATCTGTTAGTACAAATAACACAGATTTAACATGCAAAACCAGTTCTTGTAAAGAACAAGCAGACAAACTGCACTTTAAAAAAAAGTCTCGTGGAGAGGACAAGCTACATCCTCAGTCAGCGCAGGAATGGCAGCAGAGCAGCACCATTTGTGCCTCCCAGAACAATGTTAGAATGGTTGCCATGCAGAGTTTTTAATCCACAGGTAGTTACAGACCTTAGCAAACCACATGCTTGCCAAATACCCTTCATTCAAATGCAACAGAAAAGGAATCTCTCAACTCTCATTGAGTCAGCTAAAGCCACAGAAACCATTAAACCATTAAATAAGTGGCTTCTACTGGACTTTCAAGGAAGGCCTGGAAAATCAGCTACAAAGGAAGTTCTTTCCCTGAGGATGACTGTCCTGGTTTTGCCTGACATAGAATTCATTTTCTTCCTGGCAGATGGTACCAGGCTGTGTTTTAGCTTCGGTGTGAGAATGATGTTGATAACACTGAAAAAAAAAAAAAAAAAAAAAAAAAAAAAAAAAAAAAAAAAGCTGTTTTGGTTGGTGCTCAGCAGTGCTCACCCAAGTCAAGGACTTTACAGTCCCATTCTCTACAGCAAGCAGGCGCACAAGAAACTGCAAGGGAGCATGGTTGGACCAACTGATCGAAACTAGCAAAGGGAATATTCCACACTATAGAACATCATGCCCATGTTCCATGAAGGAACTGGGACAGGAGGGCTGAGCACTGCTAGAGGAAGGGCACCAGTATGATGAGCAGTGTCTTGTGCATCACTTGTGTTTTATTCTTCTCTCTTTGTTATTTCCCTTTTCATTACAATTATTATTTTACGTTATTTCAATTATTAAACTGTTTTCTGTCCACAGGTATCACCTTTTCCCCATTCTCCTTCCTATCCCATAGGGGAAGCAGCATGTGAGTGAGCAAATGAATGGTGCTTATTGGGTGGCTGGGGTTAAACCACAACAGTCCTTTTAGGTGCCAGACCTTGTGCACAAAGGGCAGAGACAGATCTGACCAGAGTGTGTTAAAACAAATTTGCTATAAGCATTTATTGTATTGGTTTAACAGTGGCTGGTCACAATGTTGATCTGTTTGCTTGATTTTGTTGCATTCGTTCTCAAGGCTGCATTACGTAACACCTTAACTGCTGTAAAGGCTGGGTTAAGGTTATGGTGTTGTATTTTGTAATCTGGTCTGTGTGCTCAGCATGCCCCTTACCTCTGTGCTCTGGTGCCATTTAGTGGAAAATATCAATAATGACACCATTTGCCTTTTCTCCTCAGAGAGCCCACCTAGGGAGCGGACACTTCCCACAGCCTCCTTTTCTCCCCCAGGTTAATTACAACAGCATTTGGGAATTTTTAATATCCTTGGGATGTCGAAAGCAGTGTGGTTTCATATTGCTAGGCACCATGAATGCGGTTCAGGTCTTGCCTAGGGAGAAGCAACTATTTGCAGCTACTCCAACCCTGTGACAAGCCACTGCAACTACTCAAACTGGACTGGAGACAGACTGCCACCAAATGATGCCATACTGGATACAATCAAGGTCAACCATTCAGCTCCTGGAGTCAGGGTTACAGAAGATTTGGAGCCGACAATACTCTAACTGAAAGAGATGACTGGTAGCATATGAAGGGGTTTGAGCTGCTTCAGAGCTGATTGGCACTGAGGTCCAGCTGCTCCTGGCACCCTACTGGAGTGCTGGGCTGGATGTTCAAACTGATGCTATGTGGAGTAAGCAGGTCACACTGATCACACAACAAGCTTGAAGAAGAAAACCATACTCCAAACATTTATCAGACGCAAACAGTTAACTACTAACTCAAGCTGTAATATTGTTTCTCAGTTAGACAGCAGGATCTTCAGCTTGCCAAACCTAAAGCGCTGCCTTGATGTCTGTATCTGGCTGAATTTAGCTGAAACATTTAGTTGTTTATTTACAACAGTAGTTTTGTTTCACAGACATGAAGTTTGACACAAGATGTCCTTTACTGGTGAGAAACTGTAAGAATCCTCAGAAAAAATTTGCTTTGATTTCACCAAGCTGAAAGACCAGCCCCACACTTGTAAGAAAACATTATTATGGGACTAAAAGTGGTATCCTACTACTAACTGTAGCTGTTCCAAGCATTACTACGCAGTGACACCAATCCTCCAGTTTCCCTCTGCTCCAAAACCATGACACTTATCCTACAGTGGGTCACAGGGCAGCTGTGGAAACAGCCAGGTGGCTGGAACACCTCTCTTACGGAGACAGGCTGAGAGAGTTGGGGTTGTTCTGCCCAGAGAAGAGAAGGCTCTGGGAAGGCCTTCTTGCAGCTTTTCCATATATAAAGGCAGCTTATAAGAAAGGCACAGAGAGACATTTTACAAAGGCCTATAGTGGCAGAACAATGGGCCATGTTTCTAAACTGAAAGAGGGCAAATTTACACTGGACATAAGGAAGAAGTGTTTTCTGGGGAGTATATCAGGCCCTGGCACAGGTTGCCCAGAGAAGCTGTGGCTGCTCCATCTCTGGAAGTGTCCAAGGCCAGGCTGGGTGGGGCTTGGAGAAACCTGGTCTAGTGGGGAAGGTGTCCCTGCCCATGACAGGAGGGTGGAACTAGAGGATCTTTAAGGTTCCTTCCAACCCAAACCAGTCTGTGATGCCATGATTCTAAGTTTCTCTGTGTAAAATCCATTATTTCCTCCCTTATGTTCTCAGCTGCAGGCTTTGCAAAATCATTGCATCATCCTCCATAGCATTCCCTCTAATTCCTCCCCTACCTTTGAGAATCACTTTGTCAGCATTTGCTTGTACTTCCTTAAAACAGGTCTCCTGAACACTCTTCAACCCTTATACTTCTTCCTTCATAGCCTTCTTCTAAGCAGACCAGTCACCCATGCTGACTGAAACTACTCAATTACATTTTCTATCTACTTGGTTCCATGAAGTTGAGTCGCTGTTCATGAATCCTCGGCAGTTCCTGCTTGACATACCCAAGCGTTCATTTTTTCCTCAAAAGTTCTCCATACCCCTATCCCTGATGCCTCTATTCCTTCCAGCTGAAGTAACTTCTGACTCCCTCTTCCTTGCCCCATAAATCCAGACTATGCATGTCACACTTCTTTCCATCTGTTACACTCCGTGTTTTGCATATATATATATATATGTGTGTGTGTGTGTTTGTATATATACAGTGTATACAGTATATACACTATTTAGCCTGTTCTTACACACGGCTCCCAGACAGAAGGGGTTTGTCTCAGATAGCAGGGTGAAGAAGCTGATTTCTTATAAATGCATTTTTTTGACACTGAATAACCAAAAGATGGCTAGCAGCTTAGCCTGGCTTCCCAGATCTACAATGTAAGAACAATTTTCCATTAAAAGCACTTTGATTTTTTTTTTCCTGAAATGCAAAAAATACACAGGTGAAGTTTGTAAGGTGAAGTACTTACAAGTAAGGAAATAATATCCTTATTATCTTTCCTCACCCTCATTTCTTTAATATTCCTCTTAACTTCAGTGAATTCCCTTTCTGACTGCTAGGACCACATGCCCACAGGCCTATGCCTGTTATCTGTGGCTCCTTGTGTATATTGTATCCTGCCCAAACCATCCAACAGCCCACATCCCAAAGTTTCGCTTCTGCAATCCAGTGCCTTAGGTTTCTGATGGCAGCCTGCATTATTATTAACCAGCTGTCACCTTCACTCTTCACTCTTTAAAGGCTGTGGAGGTATTAGACCAAGAGCTTCCTTGCCCATATCCACAAACTTTTTGTAAATACAATTTTCATGCACACCTAAATGGAACTGCCATATGTTTCTGGTCCCAGTGGGAGTTCTAAGTCACCAGGTGCAATATTTGAAGCTAAAGACAACAGGGCAATCTTGTGCCTTCCTGTGGACCTGTCTTTTCTCAAGTCATGGACAGGGTCAAGATAATTACAGAAGTGTGATTTTTTTTCTATTAATCTTGAAAATGTTTTATTTTAAGAAATGCTTACTGGAACTGCAGGTGCTTGATGTAGCCCTCTATAAAGCCAAGAGGCTGATGACTCAGGCTTTAGCTGAGTTCCAGCTCATAGTTACAGCTGCAAGAACAGTGACGGTGTGCACACAATTTCTTACCACTGTAAAAGCGAATCATACAGCTGAGATCAGAGTTTGCTGCCTCTTCCTGCATTCTGAGAGGATCATCAAAACCCAACCCAGCCAAGTAGTCATACACAATCTGAAGGGGTTTTTCTGTGGGCTCCAGCCTCCTGTCAAAACATACAAGAAAGAAGTTTGAGAATGCAAAAAAGATTAAACAAGTCTCAGTACAGCTAAAGCATGAGGAATACGGACACACCGTCTGCTCTGCTCCTCTGAAAAGGTCTGGCAAGCACAGTCTCTTGGGTCTCTGCTCCCTGCTTGACAAGCAGCACTTAAGTACTGCAGCACTTGTGAATTACATTGCAGAAGAGAAACACAGAGAGACAGCAATTGGCATAAGCCGTACAGTTCATGGTGAGTATTTCTATTTCATGATTTAAAGAGCACCAGGAGGAATCCATGACAAGACACAAAACCAGAAATACTGCACAAAAAAGTAGATACCAAGTAATTAAAAATTCCTATGTATAATGCCTCAAAAATATAAAAGAACTCTTAAATTTTTCTTCCAAATGCAGCTCGCAGCAAAGCATTTGAAAAATCCTCATGAAGAATTACTTTAAAAAAAATTTCCTACTCTCTTCAGCTCATATCAATGGCTAGATTCTTATGCTTTGGCAAGTTAACTCAACCAGTACATTTAAAAGGATGTTTTAGAACTATGTCAGAACACAGGAAGGATTCAGTGCCTAGCCTGAATTAAAAGCAATAAGAGAAAGTTCTTATGAAACATCAGATTCGGTATATTCAGAATGGAAAATATGTTTTCTGATCCTCTCTTCTCACTTTTTCCAGAGACCCTGTATTGTGATTTTCTTCAATAAAAACAACAGAGTTTCTTGCCAAATTACAAGTTTTATTTTAGGGAAAAAAATAGTGTAAAAGATTAAGCACTGAAAATGTTAAGTAGGAGTTGAAATATATTGTTCCAATGGTCTACTCACTATCCACCATTAAAAATCCCCATTTTTAATCTGAAAGTGCCTAGCTTCAGATTACAGTCAGTGGATCTCAATTGTCACCTCTTCTTTAAACAGGAGTTTATAAACCGTGTCACTAAACATTTCAAACTTCCTCTTCAAGATAAGGCACAGGGTGCTTTTAAAATTATTCTCGCAGTAGAGTGGTCTACTTTGATTCAAAAGGATTTTTGCCACCAAGCTTGTTTTAGTTTATCCCTACTCTGTAAGGGCTAACATGTTCCCTGTATCCATGCACTGACTACACAACACCGCACATACACATTGGTTCGACTCAAACACTTTTCTGTTCTTGGATCAAACCTGCTCTCCACTCATATCCCTCCAATGCACAAGTCCTCCTTAACTGCATCTTTTGGCAACTTATAGCCTCCTTCCTCTCCTTTGCAGTATTTAGTACACTTTTCTTTTACATAAATATACGTAGTGATACTACGTATATTTGAAAAGCAGTGTTTTTGACAATATACTATGTATATTGAAAAGCAGTGTTTTCCAGGGAATACTGCATGCTAAACCATCTAGAGCAATCTGCTGCACTGGCTTCTCAGTACCCATCACTCCCTCCATCCATGCCCTCCTGAGCTCTTACCTTTTAGCCACAGGTTATTAACAGAGCAAACTGAACAATTACGTTTCTTCCTTCAAACAGCTCCTCACCCAAAACAAGATGCGTACACTGAGTAACAGTTTCCAGTTTGTAAGATATCAGCCAATGAGTTACTGGTTTGTGCATTGCTTTTCTCCCCATGACATCAGAATACAGAACCTCAGGCATTTTGGGTAGGAAGGGCCTTTAAAGGTCATTACTCCAACCATCCCACCATGGACAGGGATATATTTGACTTGAAGAGGCTGCTCAGAGCCCAGTACAACATCTTACTGCAATGGATGACTAATACCTTTGGCAACCAAGCTTGAAATTTCAAAGCATAAAGATTTTGCTGCATAGGACCTGTTTACAAATGTCATCAAGTAATTAAGGCAGGACTGATTTCATAAAACATGCACGATTTACATGTACCTAGTCATCCAGGCTTCCTTTGGAGTCACCAAGACACATCTCAGGAAGTAAAATGACCTCAGGTATTTCAAGCAGATACATTGCAACTCTCACTTCACATAAAGGACCTCCAGATCAGAAGAAGGATTACTCTCAAACAAAGTTTATAGCCTGAAAAGGCAATGTAGTTGATATGCAGCTGACCCAGAAAACCAGTTCTTACTACTCAATGCTCACTAAGCCTGTTTAGGACAGATCTGCTCCCTGCTTTTGTTTTACACAGAAATACATCTACTTATTAGCCAGAAGGCTGTATATCAAATATCCCCTTTCCTCACTCTTCAGAAATTGTCTCTTGGAGCTCCTACTCACTAATAAGCTGATGTCAGCTAAGATGGAATTCCCGCACAATAAGCATGAAAATCTGACTTAATAAATGCTGTTTCTTTGCCTGTTTTGTAAGATGGACATGGGACAAGAGATTGGTTCAAAAGAGCAAAATGCCATCAATTCTTTCTTTGCAGAGATTTCTTAAGTTCAGATGAAGGATCCCAGCCCTTTTTAGGACTGTCCATCAAGATTTACAAGCTCAGAGCCAAACACATCTACAAATACGTAGCTGAGGTTTATCTTATCACTTAATATTTTTTGCCATAGAAACAGATACCCGTGAACACAACACCAAACTTTCAAAAGAGCTTTATGAGGTAATCTTGGAAATGACAAACCTGTCTGTCTCCTATAACAGGCAAGCTATTAGAAACTGGAATGAATAAATAATAGATTGCACTGAACAAAGCTGGCTTCCAATACAGTACACCTGACATATTGTATACCCTTCAGCATAGAATCCAAGAATATGAGAGATTTGACTCCCTACTTGGGCTACTATGTTGCCCAAGTTTCCCTTGGCTACCCCTAGACTCCTATTCTTCTGCTATTAAAGCCTTATGCTTGCCAGGAAACAGCTTTTCCAGCATGTGACCCATGGCTCAGGAATGTTAAATGCTTGAGTGACACTCACAAAAAGAACATATCAAGTAGTCTGCACCTAGACTTCCCAAGGGAAAAAACCAAACAAACCCTCAAACTTTACTATTTGGTTGCTGAATGGACTGAGGCTTTCTTGATGTACACACTGAACTACCTACTTCATATCAGAATTCAGGAAGAACAGTAATGAAGTAGAGGGATAATTTGTGTTGTATGAAAAGCACGTAAGTCACAGTTGTACAGGTTGCTCAATGCTCTCTGAGGTGAGAGAGAGTGGTGTGGCTTACCCTCCTGAAAAAGCTGGATCCTCTATCATGCCATACTTACCCTTCTGGAGATGAGCTCTGCTTTTTTTCTTTTTTATTCTTCTCATACTTCAGCAAGAATTCATGCTGTGGGGTTTCAAAATGCGAATTTGAAAAACCCTTAATCTTCTTTCTTGTCCACATAAATCAAACTGATTTGCTCTTTGAAGACATCGAACACAATGCCTTTGGTTTTGTTTCTTTTCTGTGAAAGCCATGTCTAAAAGGAACATTGGTGGCAATATCTCTGCAAGCCCAATCCTCTACAGATGTACCTCTAGTGCCATAGCACCATTCCTATGTGAAAACCAATCACACAAATAGCCCATTCTATTGCACCAGCTAGGTTTGCTGATCAGCGGCTGCAGGACAAAAGCCTTCCCAGAAAGTCTTCTGATTTCTGGAAGCTTTCTGTAAAACATCACAAGTTGTTCAAACCTCACTACCTGGCAAGAGAGTTTTGAGTTTACAGAAAGATCTATACCAAAAAAGTCACAGGAGGCAATGACTGGCCGCTCTGCAGAGGACGTGGAGCTCAGGGTTAGGTATTTCAGTCATGAAGACACGGTGGAAAGGGTGTCTGACTGCCTGTGACCGAGGAACACTGGGGCAGAGCCAGGTGTGTGACTAACAACACTCACAGGGTCTGTAAATAAAGCTAGGAGCAAACCAGCCCATTGCCTATAGACCAAGCTCACGCTGAGAAAGGGAGCAGTTCCCTGAGTGCTCTTGGACACATTCTGGAGACCTGAAGGAATGGATTACCGATCCAAGTTCTCATCAAGAGCCATGTGATTCACTAACAAAACCCTGGACAGGCCAGCAAAAGGAAAACCAAAATCTGTATATGGAATGGCAGTTTCCATATGGAATTTCTTCACTAACTTGGTCAAGTCCGACAGATCCCAGAAGTAACAGTTAAAGTGCAGTAGAAAAATACACTTTCCTTACAAGAGAAAGCAATGTGGTGTGAAACTCAAACTGGCATCAGCTCACATTAGAACTGCACAAACTCATCTGTACCCAACACAATGAGCTCTGAACACTGGCACATGCGAGAACACTTGGCTGTCACAGCAGCCGTCTGGCACAAACGGCCCAAAACATCCTCAGCAGTATCACACACAGCACTGACAGAATACTTCCTCTGCTCACAGCAGCTCTCCGGAGCACAGTTGCAAAGGCTTAAGGAGACAGAAAAGCCAACAGGAAGGAGCAACAGTTTCGGTTTCACTCCTGTTGCAACTGTAGCTCTCCATAAGTAAGGGTCAAGTTTTCAAACCTTTGAAGCTTCAATTCTTGTTGTGAGAGGTATCCAGAGCAAAGAAGGTATCCATGCAATTCTTGCTTAACCCTTCCCTCTGCAGGAAGATATAATTTCTGGATATGAAGGGATGCAAGCATAAAGAAATATTCTGGCTAGGAGAAAGCTAAAGATCCTTGAGGTGCATTGCGGAGAAGAAAAAGTTCTTACAGAAATTGACTTGAATTCACAGAATTGAAAAGGAAACAGAATGATCAGAAGGACATTGCTGAATATTTATACTGAATACATAAAAGACCTTCTGCTATTCTTCCATATAGCTTTCAGTCTTTCAAGTCAGGTGCCAAACCAACGTCTGCCATGCTCTGGAATGGAAGTCACCTGCTGATATTAAAAGGGTGAAGAATTCAGAAGCTGTCTGGGAGACGTGCATACTTTACAGTAAGATGTGATCAAATATTTAACAAAGTAATTTGTATACTGAACACATTAGTAAAGTAATTGGTAAAATTTGTTCGAGGAAGGAATTATCTCAACAGGGCACAAGGATAGTCTTGAGCACTCTGTCACCTTCCCATGGACATGCAAGTAGATACCACTCAGGCCTGCTTCCTGCTGCTAACGCAGGTGTTACTGAAGCAATACTGGTAACTCCTGTTTTCCTACCAAGAACAACTCCAGTGGGAAGTAATTGAAGGATCTCTTCTGTGACAAACACACTGAAAATTACAAGGAACAGACATATCATAACCAAGAACTCTTCACAAAATCTATGACAAATCCTGACCAAGTCCTGGACGTACCAAGAGGCAAAAAAGAGTGGGAAGTAATAATTTACAGTTCAGTACTTGCTTCCAAAAGACTGGCAGCAGATCCAGTTTGCTAATCCAGTGCAAAATCCGCCACAAATCAAAGACAGGCACAGCTAGCTAGCATGAGAAAAGAGAGACTGAAAAGAATTCAAATGCAAAAGCCACTTCAAAAGCTAAATAAAGTCAAAATTTATCTCTCTAAACACATCTACAAGCTTTACCTAAGCTCTTTCATTATCTGCGCTAGCGGGTCTGCTCTTCCTTAAAAATGCTGGAAAATCTGCTCGCTATTAGTGTCCAAAACATGCCAACTTCCTTACAAATTTTTCAAGCAACAGAGGTTTTCAGCTGCCTCAGTGGCTGTGTTCAAGTGTCCATCTGTTCTCATACAGCGTTTCTAACTAATCCATCCCTAATTCCTGTAACCCTGACCAGGGCAAGGCAAATGGTTCTAAATAACCTTTTCCAACAGTCAGTTTTAAACACGTCCTGTTCTCTCTGCATCTCCCACCACTAGCGTTCCCATCCCATTACAGAGCAAACACACTCCCCAGTTTTAAAATTTGGACACACGTGACCTGTAACCTTCATTTCACTATCAAAAATCCAGCTACTAGCTCTGTTCAAAATGCATTGCATCTACTGCTTAGCCTTTAAGTAAGGAGACCACAGCAATTATTTGCTCCTGAGAACAGGAGTGGCAATTTTATAATTGAATCTTAAGTCCAGAAGCATGAGTGAGAAGTTTAAATCCTAACAAACTGAATGGGAGCTTCTAAACCTAGAGGAGTCCATAACACACTCACAGCATAAAGTTCATGCACATTAAACCCTGAGCCATCTATTTTCAGCCTAAATTGACTTCAGGCATAAAACATAGCATCCAATGCCTAAGACTTCTTTATATAACCCTTGCTACAATTTCTGTCTGCCTTTAAGTATTTAGCTAGCAACTCTTCTCAGCAAAAAAAATTACTAACACGTAAATATTACATGACATAATTGTGAAAGCTTACCTTACTTCTTTTGCTGACTCAAAGTAACTGTTTACAGCCTCTTAAATAGATCAGGTCGTCCAGATGCTAAAATCCCCATAACACAGAACATAACAAAGGAATATATGAACAGGTGCCTCTATCCAGAAAATGAGGACATATTTCTGGCTGGAGCAACAGTCAAAACCTCCCTGTTAAAACGCATTAACTACGAGGTGTGTAACCTCTGTTTCACCACTATCTAATTTTTATGAAGTGCATGACTCAAGGCTGTACCTGACTGCCAGCTACTACCTCTGCCTGTTCCCTACCTGCCCTGCCAACAGGCGTAGGCACACGGTGAACAGAGCCTCGCAAACCTATACAAAACATTTCTCAGTCAGGTTTATCCTTTCTCGGCCCTCACCTGACCAGGTCTCCATGAAGCTGCAAAAAGAGGTTTTTCCTCCCTTCTCTGTCACAGATCTCCGAGGCTTGGGTGTCCACGGTGCAGAGGACCAGGCGCAAGTCCGAAGGAGCCGCAGCTGCTGAGTCTGTTCCATAAACATACACGCAGCCTCGTCCGACGTCCCCTTTCAGCCAGGTCCTCTCACGGGAACTAACCCGACTCCTGCTCTGGCAGCTCCTGCTCCCGGTGCGCTTCGCGTTCCTCTGCAAAGCAGCCCAGACCCGAGCGTCAGCACCGCCTCCGGCCGCGGCCGCGCTCCGACCCGGCCCCGCACCGGCCCGCTCCGCAAGGGCAGCAGCCACCGGCATGGGAAAGACCAAGGTCGCGGCGGGCAAGTGCCCCTGGCGTCCCGCAGCCGACTCCCCCTCACCCCACCGAGTCTCCCGGAGCGGCGGAGGCCTCGGTCCCCTCCTCACCTTCAGCACCCGGATGCCGCTGCGGGGTCCGGCCCGGCCCCCTCGTGCGCCGCCCGGCGGCGCCGCCGCCTCGTCCTCCTCGGGCTCCTGCGCCTCCTTGGGCCCCGGCCCANTCGGGCCCCGCTGCCCCCGCCGGAGTCGCTCCAGGCCGGGCACCCCGAGCTCCGCGTCCGTGTCCTTCCACCAGCGAGAGGTGCCGAGTGCGAGCCGCTTACCAGCCGGGCGGGGAAAAGGCAAAGCTCACGTGAACGCTGCAAACGCACCTGTCCACCCCTCGCCCTTCACATGGCTCCAGCGTCTGTCACCATCAGCGCCCCACAGCTGGAGGTACGCTGCTCAACAGCCGAACATCACCATGCTCCGGCCGCCCTGCAGCTCCATCAAGTAAGCTCTGCCAGTCTTAACTAGTGGCTGCCACTAAGTAATGTCATTAACTACTAGTGACGTCATCACCTACCAACGACATCGTCATGACAGTTTGCAAGAATTTGAGTATGTTTTAGGGCAGCCACTGCTTCTGCCCCAACAGGATCCAGCACATTTAAAAAAACTCTCCCACGTTCCCCACAGTGAAATTACATATTTGAAAAGACATGAAAGGTCATCTAGTGAAATGTGACTGGGACTAGAAAACACAAAGCAGCCACATGTGGGGACGGAGATACGGTGACAATCCTTGTCCAAGAGGCACATGGAGTATGAAAGGGGTCTTTTAACGAGCTACCAGAACAGGCTCCAAACACATTCCTTGTGTTCAGATCACACCACACCTTTCTAGCACCTCGGCAAGCATTGCTGCTCATAACTAACACATGCTCTCTCAGGATGGTATTCCACGGGAACTGCTCACGTGTTTTGCAGTTGTCCACTCATCTTGGTCTCCAAAATTTTGTGTAAAGTTTTTTCAAAATCTGGCCTTATTATTTTGCATCATTTGATGTTGCCAGGGCCAAACATGAAGAATCAAAACATTCTATCCCACTGTATTGGCAGAAAGCAACAGGGCACAGTTTTAAATCATTGAATATTGACTCATTTTATTAGTCACTTCATAATTTGTTTCAACCAAAAGACAATACACACAGCAGAAGTCTAATGCATCCCATGTAAATGTTTACATCTGTTAAGCTCCTCACTCACCTGTGACTCAGCATGTACTTAAACTTTTCACATCTCAAAACTAGATCTCCAGAATTTCCAGTGCCAACAGGTGCCCTGCCTCAAATGTCACATTTTTCACTTTAAATTTGTTGGGTGTGTTGGGGGCTTGTATTTTAGTAGTTTTTTGTTCGCCTTTTTTTTCCCCTATACTGTCAAAGAGGTGGGATGGGGTTCTGTGTAAAATTTAAATTACAACATCACGAAAGAAAAAGGAATATACAGGAATAGAGTGAAAGTTAAAAGTGAAGCAGTCCAGCAGCTCCTTCCCTCAGCCTCCAAGTAGAAAATGAACACATAAAAGTGCACCAGCATCACTGCTGCCACGGCTCACAGCTAGTATCAGCCTTAGGGAAGGCACTGGTATCTTTCCCAGCTGCTTCAGTATCTTCTGAGTTATAGATCCAAGGTACTGTAAAGACAGTCCCCTCACTGCTATTGCTTCATTAAGTTGTTCAAGGCCATATTTTGTGCCATCAAGACCTGGACAAAGTTGACTTTTAGGACCTTTCCATGTCTCCTCTCCCTTCAGGCCCCTTATGGCCTCTATTGTTTCTGTCATTTTTTGACTCAAAATTCACTCACTTGGAAAAACAGACATCCAGTGCCTCCCAGTTACAAAGCCTCCCATGCAGATATTAGTAAGATTAGTCATGAAGTCCGTATCTTGCTGCCTTTATAGCCCCCTTACGCTGAAGCAAGGAGAAGGTTGACCAGACCTGTAAGAATTGTTGCCTTCAACTGGCGGGAAGAGGACTCAGCGTATGCTTGGAGTGCCTCAGACGTGCGAGTACTCTCCAGAGGAAAACCACAGCAGCAGCACAGAGCTCGAAATGCACATGGGGGTCAAGCAGCATTATCTGGTATTGCAGATAGGGGAAGGTGTGAAGCCTGGCCTTCCTTCTTGTGTAATGTCAGCATCCATCCCTTAGTGAGGAGGGGAGAGCTCCAAGGACAACTGGAATGTTTGGCTGCTACAAGAGTACTTCATAGCCAAGGGATGGCTTCCTGCAAAATGTATTTTGGGTACATGCATCGCCTCCTCCAGCTCAACTCAAATACATGACAAAATGCCCATTTCCCCACAGACACAGGGCAAGGGTGGCTGAAGGAGCCAAGAACACAGGAAGAATTCACCCTGCAAGTTTACCAGACATGGACAGCTGCTCTAGGGGACAGAAAACAAGCATGACAAGAGGGACAACATACACTGTTCCCAACTCTGCTGCAACAAACTGCCCAGGCAAGAGACCATTTTCTTCTTCCTTCCCATCTAATTTCCTGTACCAGTGCTCTTTCCCAGCAAAACGAAAGGGAGAGCGAGGCATGCTGGCTTTCAGTATGAGTGACCATGTACAACTCTGTGAAGAGAACGGGAGAGCTTATGAGGAGTTCATGAACCAAGGCAAAGACTTCCCATTAGCTTTTTATCTGGGATGCCCTCAGAGCTCACTGGGGTATGGATTTAACATGCCCAGTCTTCAATGTTGAGTTTGAGCTAGTGGGGCAATGAATAACCACAACTGCAGTGAAAGTGATTAAGCTAAATGCTCAACACCAGAAATGGACTCTGATTCAGCCATTTCCTGCAAAACTGCCTGTTTCACGATGCTTCTAGCTAAGCACGGGATATATCTCACCACTGATAGCCAAGGCATGACCCTACCACAACCCAAACTTAATTTTAAGGAAATCATACATTGTTCTTCTAGATTTTATAACCCTACATTGATGACAGTTGCAGGAGAAAAAAGCTAATCCAAAGGCCCAAACCAGTTCAATTGGTAAGGGAGCAAAAATACCCTTCAAGAGAAGATAAAGATAAATTTACTCCACTACACATGGACCAGCACTTAAATCAGTGACAGTCCTACATTATATTGCTTAATGCAGTTAAGACCAGACCAGACTGAACAATCCTGAGTGGCTTCTTGCTCTCAATTCAAGGGCAGAACAAGTCTTCAGTTTTCCCTAAGTACACTGTGGATCACTCTTGCAATATTTTTGGCAAGTTCTGGAACCCAATGTTAGCACTTCTGTGGACACAAGAAGCTATGTCTAAGCTTGCCCTCAAAGCACTCAGTGATCTGGAAAGCCCTAGAACAGAACTGAAGCAGAAGTGCCCAACCTTCAGCTTACCAACACACTCAAAAATGAAGATCTAAGATAGATCCTGAAGAGCACTGAACATCTGAAGTTTGTCACACTGTGCTTTTGCCTGTCTTACGTATCACCTCCAAGAGACCTCCCAGAACTGCACCACCTCCCAGGAGTTCCTGCACGGACATCCCTGAACACAGCTTTCTGTGAGCTCAGAGGGGTACCAACCAGACCCTGCATCTTTGGATCCAAACACTCAAACGACTGGCTTCCGTTCAAAACACAGTTTAGTTACTTTCAGTCTGAACCTGAATGGGCACATTATTCTGAAAGGGGAGCAAGCATCAACTAAGTAAAAAAATGGGAAAAGGTCTCTTTAAACTGCATGGTCTTTATTTCAGTGCCAATATTACAGATACAACACAAATATCCCAGTCAGAAGTAACTCAAATGGAACCCAGGGCTCTGGAAATAAAATTGGGGAGAAGTTCTGGAATAACCAGGAAGAGCAACTTTGCAGCATAGTCTCTGATGAGTCTCCCAGCATGAGCAAAGCCCTTGCCCAAAAACTGATCAACAAAATTGAATGTGTCTTTTCTACCCATAAACCACAACTAACAGGTTGAAAGAATTTGAAACCGTATGTGGTAGAAAAGCAGCTGCTCCTTTTATCTCTACATCTCTCATAACTCACTTCACTTTCTGGGGAAGCTACAGAAGACTCTGAATCTGCATGGCTGTGGCTACTGATGGAAGGAAAGAAAATTCAGGTGTGTAAGGGCTTAATTTCCAAGTACAGCACCGATGCAATTTTACCAACTCTTACCAGCACCTCTTCTCCTGCACAGTGTCCCAGGTTTGCAGATGAACTCCAAAGGCCTCACTTGCTCTTGGTATGCAGCACATAACTAAGAAGTGGGTGTATACAATAATGCACTGAGTAGGTCATAAGAAGCCTCCAGCCCCTTAAGACCTAGGGGATACAAGAAGAAAGAGGCAGGGCAGCCTGACATTACCCAAGACCCCATCTGAGTCCCAGATGAAAGTGCCTGAAGGAATCCAGCTAGAAATGAATGACAACACGCCTTACCCCCCCCAGGGAAAAAAAGACAGCAGTAAGAAGGAGCAACTGCTCACTTGCTGCAGAGAGAAGAAAGTTTCCCTGCTAGCAATTCCAGACTTCTCTTCCAACCAGGCTGTGTTCTTTTTTGAGGGGGAAGGAGGGTGGGGAAGGGGAGAAGGGAATGTTGCTTCTGGCTGTGAATGCATGTGTGAGGGAGTGCACAGTAGCCTCCACAAGCCACCAGCCTCATCACCAGAGGAGAGGAGATTAGTCTTAACAGATATGCTTCAAAGTCAGCAATCACTTCAGGAAAATTCCTCCTCATCAGCAGGTCTCATTTGTTCCCCATGCCCATGGTGCAGTTTGGGGGATTGCCAAGGATCACAACCTTCTTCCCAGAGTTCTTTTGATTGGGTGGGATGAGAATAAGAATGGTGCCAGAGCCTCATTGCCAAGACTGAGGGGGGAAGTTGTTGACTTCTGCTAGATCCTGCATTGCTGAGCCCTTGTGATTATATGTCAACTTGATCCGCATACGTAGTTGTTGCTACAAGAAAAAAGGGGAAAACAAACGAACACAAACAAAACAAATTCAAGTCTTCATTAAAGGTCAGAGACTCCCACCTCATGCAGTTCTCCCCTCCCCCACCCCATGAATACTCAACACCGACTTTTCCTGACCGCAAGAGCTTGCTGGGAGTTAAGTGCAGGGTGAGCTATGACACTGCAGATAAATGCTCCATCTGGTAGGACATCAATTGGTCACTGTACTTCTCAGATCGGGTACAAGCTCTTAGAAAGGTTATAGCACAGCTTCTACCCATGTCTGTGTCTGCATTGGCCCAGCTCTTGCAAGCACTGGAGTCCTTAAATACAAAATTAACCGCTTTCAAATTCCAGTTAGCAACAGAAGAAAGCAGGTGGCAGATCTGTACTCTGCTGCACTGCACTTGGGCTTGCAGGGAGAGATGGGCTGTTCATTCAATGCAGCAGTCTGGCAACTTCGAGTACTGCACAGCTCAGCAGCACTGTGAAGGAAATAGCCTATGAAAGACTGGAAACAGAGTCTCCAAGAACATTCCCTTCTGCTGCAACTAAATGATGAAATAGCGCAGAGGTCGCTTTACACTGTCATTTGGCTGTCACCCAGATGCTCGGTGGCCCTTAGAAACAGCTAGAGTACAGCATGCTCCTGTCAGGTTCCCTATTCACCTCTCTCTCTCAAAAAATCCAAAAATGAAAAGCCAAAAGTTGACCATTTCTGTCTCTTCTCCATACCTACAGGCAAATACACAAAAGGGATAGCAGAGGGAAGAAAGGAAGACAATGACTGCTTCAGCTAGGCTCAGGATAAAGAAGTTATGCTGTATCACTAATAGGTCAGCATCATCACTGCCATTTTTTGGTTTATTTGGCATTTTGGAAAACTAGCCATTAGTTTCTATCCAGCATGAGGGCTTTATTTTGCACCTCTGCACTCTGAAGTGTTCCTAGGAGTTGTGGCATTCCTACAAGAAAGCATGCCACTATCCTAGGTGTGTTTCACCTGGTGGGTCCCATTCTGGCACATTACAGGAAAACACCTAAATCTTCCAAAGTTCAGAAAATAACTTTCAAGGTGATCTTTGAAAGATGCTCTACAGCATCACAGAGAAACTGCTATCAGATGTGTAAAAGACACAGAATAATTTGTCTTGTGCCTTAATATAGGCAGAGGTGAGCAGACTACATGGAAATAAAGGGAGATGCATGGAAACCACAAAAACTATGCATTAGAAGACTGCCATTCAGTGAAACTTGGGCTGAAATTTGTGATTTTTTTTCTCACTTGCACATCAATCTAGCAGAAACACTTTACATCTAGAGCAGTACATAAGTTTTAACCTATGAAGAGCTTCACGTGTTTTAAGTTCCTAGAGTCATTTAAGATGATAAGGCTGTCTCAAAGGAAGAAATGTGATCTCAATTTTATTTTTCTTTCTGATGCCATCTGAGCACTTGCAAACTCTCTTAAGGAGGAAATGTAGGCCACATCCCTCCCTCCCCTCAAGTCTGTCTGTGTCCCAGTCTTGAAGCCTGTCTCTGAAGGCTGTAAAACAAATGGAATTATAATTACATCACACCTAAAGATTCTTTCCATCAACTATTTAAAACTATGCTCATCACATTAAAAACAAATGAGACTACCTGACAGACAATTTTAAGAATATGGATGAAGCTGCTTTTTTGTGTAAAAATATTTCAATAACGCCACTGCAGATGGCAAGAACAAATGTTGAATATCTTTATGTGTCAAGATGCTTGCCTTCCAAACATCACTTTTACAACCCATAGAAACACTAGGTTAAGCTCCTCTGGCCATTTGAAAACTTAACAACCACTGCGATGCAAGATGTGAATGACTTCAAGGTAGCAAAGCTGTTAAACTGTTTTAGCAGTATAACCAAATAGAAGACCAAACCTGTGTCCAGAACCTCCTGTGTGTTTCGTAACTTTTTCCTAACTCTAACTGAAGTGACGGCCATGAAAAATATATTCACTACCATCACTCCCTACCTCTCATCAGAGATGCATCCCTGACTGGCAATAAATGAATGATTACAAGACAGTATTTTCAGCAATTCTTGGAATCACTCACCTTCTGTGGATTCAGGACTTTAATGACCTGTGTGATGGTCCCAGAGTTAAATGCAGGGATGACACTGCTGCTGGGAGACAGAAGCTGCAGCTGGAATGTCTGAAAACAGGGCAAAAAGAAAACAATTTGTAATCAAGTAAGAAGTGACTTGTTTGCACTGAAAGAAAGCATGGAAAATTAAAAGTTCGGTTTCTGGCCCTGAATAATCAATTATTGAATTCCCTATCTTCTTGTTCCCTAAGAACAACACATTCACTGGCTCACCTGCTTTCTATGCAAGTAAGATCCAGGTAACACAAATAATAGGAGGTGAGGGCTTACTGCAGATCAACAAGATCAACAGCAATGCTTTCTTCCATGTGTTGCACTCAGAGGAACAGTCAGCAACACCTGTAACTTCAGGAGACCTGTTCTTTCCCTGATTCCTTCCTATGGTAAGTGTAAAACCTACCTGAAACCAAGTTAGAGGAATACTAGTTCTTAGAAGTGAATGTACTTTCCCAAATTCAGAGAGCCTTCCAGTCACATGCTGCTTCAACAGTCTGCTCTGCTATAAACTAGGCAATATCTGTCTCTCACATTTTGTGCTGCAGCTGAGTGCAAGGGGAAACAATTCATTTCTTTAAATGAGGACTGCCATTAATCACCATATTGTGACTCATCTAAATTTTTATAAGCAACTAATACCTTGAAAAGATCTTTTATTTCATGTATACATAGCTCCAAAGAACACAGTGTATTTCTTAGAAATTAAGAATAAAGGGTATGATTAGGGTCTCCAAAATACTGGTTTTGACCCAAATGGTTGTTTTGCCTGAGGTTTAGCCATTTTCCTAGAAAGCAGTGATTTCAAAACACGACTTTGTCCAAGCAGAAGTGGTCCAATTTGATTGGAATCTGTGTTCTATTGCATTTACAACACGTACTTTCAGACTGGAAAGAGATGATCTAACTGGGCACTAAGAGAAACTTGGAACAGTTCTCAGCCTGGTTTACCTTGCAAGTTTCTATCTACATGAAAGCACCAATCAGGAAGTGTTTGCAACTGGCCATCAACTACTCCCTGTAGTTGCCCTAAGGGGCTCTACCTTTGGTACTGCAGCTTGGAAAACAAAATCTGTCATATCCAGCTCTGTGCTGTTGGAGGCCTGTATCGTGATTACAGTGACACTAGGGTTGGTGTTCGACCTCTCAAAGGTGAAGTCAATCTTCAGCCCATTCTTGTTGTATGCAGTAATGGAGGGGATTCCTGTAGGAAAAAAAAAAAGCAGCAGACCTATAGAATCTGGAGATCATTCTCAACATCATCATATGCATTTACTTTACCCCAGACGCTTCTGAAAATTAAACACACCCCCTTGTGCTCCAGTATCTATGGCACACTTTCAAATTGCCTCTTCTAGTTGGGTGTTGGGGCAGTTTAGGCAAATGATTTACATGTCCCTAACCTGCAGCAATATCATTGAAGAGAGGCTGAGATGTAAGTCCATCGAGCAGGAACGGAGGCTGTGCTATCTGGGGTGCAGGGACAGATACTGGAGAACCTAAAAGAAACGTTGAAGGATTAATACTTTGCTGTCAGGAAATGAAGAGTAATTACTCTTTTGCCGAAGACTGACTGCTGCATATTGTATTTCTTTACATGAAGCTCTACAAATCACCTGGTATTGTCATCTTCCCCTTCTTTGCTTTCAAAAACTGGCTCCTCTTGCACTAGCAAGCATTCAAATGGATTAATTCCTCACACCTCACAGTCCTCTCTGGAAAGGCTCACAGCATTCCCAGACTCAGGTGTGAAAAATGCTCAAGTCTCACCAGCTAATCATGCAGAAACAACCTGTGACTTCATTCCCTGACTCCCACCTGTATGCCAAGTAAGTGTAAAAACTGGGACTTAAAAGACAATGAAGAAGTAGCCCACCCTCATCCCATCCCAGGGATGAGAATGTAGACTTCTAAGAAATGCAGCTGGCTCACCTGTTAGGTTGAGGTCTCCCAGGAGGTCAAGCAGCTCCCCACCAGCAGAGGCTGGCTTGCTTGTAGGTGCAGTGGGAATTACAGGTGTTATATCACTTCCCCCCAACAAGTCCAATAAATCATTTGCCTAATGAGAGAGTGGATTTAATACTTACATATATTCAACATTCTGCTACTTTCCCTTGCAAATGCAGTGTATTCTATTCTCAAACTGAAGACCACCAGAGCTGATGGCCAGTTAGAGGGGTTCTTAGTTTCACTGTGATCCCATGCCCCACAAGAAATCTAGTTTCCATGTTTGAGGGACTGAAGAGATAGGGAAGGACTGGGTTCATGCACACTAAGGTTGGGGAATCACAAAATATTCTGAGATGGAAGGGACCCACAAGAATCACTGAGTCCAACTCTAAAGTGAATGGCCCATAAGGGGATCAAACGCACAACCTTGGCATTATTAGCACACAACCAACTTATATAATCCCACCCCGCTCCTGAGTCTACAATAACCTGTTCTGGACACTAGAGCCATCAGAGCAAAGCAATGATACAATCATCATCAGTCAGAAACAGCAAAGGAGCAGAGAGGGCAAGGGAGATGATCTCAGCTTGCTGTTGGCACTGGCTGGAACGTGGTCTGACAGGCAGTGGAAATTTATCCTGGGTCAGTTGCTGTTACCTGGTTAGCAGGCTGCAGTCCAGAGGGTGGAGGTTTGGTTTCCAGTACTGCTGTCTCTGTCTCTCCATTGGTCTGTACAATCTCAGCAGGGCCATTTGTGGTGACTTTCTCCATTACTGGCATTCTCTCAAGCAGTGCTGGCCTGAAAGAAGCTGACATAGTTACACTGTGCCATCTTCCTGGATCCCAATTCAAATACTTTGACATTCAAGAGCTGATATATACAGGACAACCTGCCTTTCCCTTGAGGTGGTCAGAAGCAATCCCTGGCATTCTGTGCCAGTGTAAATACACAAGTTGATAGTTAAAAGACAAACAAGCCCTCCTGTCTCCTGCTTCCCCCCAGCACCTGACAAGCCCAGGCTCAAAGCAGGACAAATGCTTTGGCAGAGAGAGTCTCTGATCACGGAACAATAACACAGGATACATTAAGTCCTTAAAACACTTGCTAACCCTGTAGAAGGGGAGGTATTCTAGTTCCTCTGTAACCCTAACAAAAATCACCAAAGTTCTCACAGCACACTGTCATCCACAGGAGATCAGAGCAGATAATGATCCGTTTCAAACACCAAATCTCTATCAGCCCTTACCTCATGTGATCATATTTCTTGAAAAGTGCATTATATTCCACAGCTCTCTGCTGTAGCTCCACATCAATGCTGCTGCCGTAGATGGAAACTACCTTCTTAATGCGACTGTTGGGGGCAAGGGAAAACAAACACACCATGGAATTAGCAGCAATAAGCAATGGATTATCATGTGTCATCCTGAAGATACTACCTAGTCTCTGTTCAAGAGGAGTCCTATGTAACTCATGTAAAACAGCACTATCCATGTAACATCCATATATGAACTGTCCCTTCACAAAAGCATCAGCAGGTGATTAATACACCACCTTAGGGTATAGCAAAAAAAAGCTCAACAACCCACACTGAAGTGTGCAACAGTAAACAAGGCTATTTTTCTCTCCATCATCCAAAAAGGGAACCGGAAAGAACAGTCCACTGAAAGTAAGGACTTCTCTTCCCCATAATGAGTTTTCAAGAAACAGCAACATGGACTAAGTCCCCACACAGCAGAGGGCATCCCTAGAGAAAGCAGTACCCACAGCAGATATCTTCCACCCCGCGAGCAAAGGAGGACTGTAATAGTCAACAAATAACATGATAACTCTTGTAAATCATGGAAGCAGAACATGTTCAAGGAATACTCCTACTGAAGACAACTGATGTTGGTATATTTGCAACAAAGCCCTGTGCAGTATACCACCAATGGGAACTCACTTGACAGTGCAGGTGAACCTTGTGGAAAGCTTCATGATGGCAGTGAGAGCATAGCCTCGTGTCACAGATGCAGACATGTTAGATATCAGGACACTTTCTAAAATATCAAGAACTTCATCCTCTGTTACCTGAAAAGGTACAGCAAGGTTATGCTAAGACAGAGGAGCTTACAGCAAGCCTTCCAGACCATACTGTAAAAACCTGTCTCTTGCCTAATGGCCATGTCACACTCCTCTGCAACTCTGAGGCTGTAGCATTATGTTCAGAGTGTGAGAGACACGCATCCAGGTGGAGATCTTACGGTGTGAGTTTTAAAATACAGTTCCTGTTTCACACATTGAAGCGCGGGTTTATCCCTGAAATGCACTGCTAAGACCCTAGCGGACTTCTTCCAAATCAGTTAGCACTGAAACCACACCACTCTGCCAGTTGTAGCAACACTCCACACATCCATTGTTTACACAGTCCACGCCTGCAGCAAGGGAAGGAGATTCCTGTCCAAGGTCCATTACTATCATGGACATCAGTGCCAGGGAACTGCTGAAAGCACTCCTTCACCTAGCCAGCATCAAGTGGGTCCAGCCTCAGCCAGGTGTCTAGTTGCAGTTCTTTCCCAAGCTATACCTGTATTGGTTCCTCCTCTTCACACTGACCAGACACCAGAAGATCTCCATACTCTCCTATGCACCAGGAGGCAACTTGTACCAGGGGTTGCTGTTGGAAGAAAAAACAGAGAAGGCTCAGAGATAAATGGCTGCCTGCATGATAAATTAAACCATCCACATTTCCAGGAGCAAGCTTAGCCTTCCACAGCAGAAGAAAGAGGAATATCTGATTCGATCAAGAATTCCGTAAGAGAATTGGAGAAACTAAAAAGAACATTAACTTACAGAAGACATGCCTGCTCAGCAGTCTCTACCTTGGAGCCAGATAATGTGACTTTGGCTTTCCCTGAGATGCTTAGTAAACATGCATAATTATTGCAGTACAACAAAGAAACTGAAGCTGGCCACATTTGGTTTTACCTGGGAGTAATCTCCAAGAATGGCTTTGTAGAGTCTCTGCACAGTGTAGGCATGCATCTCCACACTATTAGTTATTAACTGGATCAGGTTGGGAACAGCATCGTCACGAACATAACTTCCTGCCTGCAAGAACAATTGTTAGGTTTTACTGTGGACCTCTGCTATGGACTCAGCAGCTGTGATACCCTTCATAAAACCACCTGATGCGCCTGGAAATAAAAATCAACCCTCTCATCCATGAGCACTTTATGGTTGACTTCAAGCAACGTCAGGGGGGCAGGAGTACAGGACAGCACATTTACCAACAAATAAAACTATACTCAGAGAAATCCACACTACAAATACCCTGAAAGTGCAAGAGGATAGAGTGCAGAAATGAATACAACTTCATGAGTGGTTTATCTAGCAGACAAGAAAAGGCAACTACTTTACTGAAGAAAGTCATCTGAGAGCAATTCTCACAGCCAACCTTCCAATGGAAATTAATTCTCACTCAGATGAATCTACTTCTCTCTGTTTCAGGGTGACAAAAGAGCAGCCCAGCCAGACTTACTTCTTGATGAACTTCTCAAATCTGAACACTCATACTGATAAATCTCTTCCTATTCCTTTGCCTGACAGAACACACTGCCTACCCAAGTTACCAAGATCTCCTCCCTCAGTTGCCAAAGCACTGCTCCAGTTCCACTTCAGCTGTGATGCTTACAGATAAATTCAAGTAGATAAAGAGTAATAATTAAACCCAAAGAAGGTGAACTGGAAGGCTGTTGACAGTTTCGTTAACAAATTTTGATAAACTCAATGTGGAGTAATTCTAAGAAAGTCCTTAACCCCCTTTCTCTTTGCAAGTCACTTAAGGCTGCATTCACTCTCCTCTGAAAGGACTGTATATTGGAATCAGACAGTACAAGAGCTGTCCTTAGAAACTAATGTGATTACTGCAGTAGAAACACTATTACACACTGTTGCTCTTGTGTGTTTCTGAAATAGTACAGTTCTTCTAAAAAAAACCACTCAGTGATCCAAGGCAGCCATTCAGAAATATGTAAACTCAGTAAATGTGACTATCCTAAGTACACTTCCTCTATGTATTTTGACATTTGTTATCTGCCAGCCTTTAGAAACACCTCCAACTTGGTAATTTCCCCCAGAATTAAGAAAATTTTATGTAGTCACACAAGAGAGGCAATTTCACTTACCGTTGTTAAGACTCTCATAATTGTGTCTATGTGCCAGCGCTTGGAAGGAGCATATCTGACAAAATTAAGAAAACAAGTTAGAGCAATAACTGCCAGTCTTCAACACCAGCAAAAAACCCACCATCATCAGAACCTCCCCTGGCCCACTGCTTTGTGAGGAAGGACACCAATACTGAGGGAGGGCTACAACTGACAAACCACACATAAATCAGCAAACAGAGAAGAAATGCATCAACACATGCTCTCTTGGGAGGAAGCATGGATAGAAACAACACACAAGGTGTTCACAATCCCGAGGATGTACCAAAAATTATTAGCAGGTAAAACAACTCCATACTTTTCAGCTGCAAGAAATATTCCAGATGCACAGTCTGCCTTGAACTCTGGTTCACAAGAATCCAGGAAATACAGTAACTCCTTCATCATTCCACGGACATTGTTCCCATTAACAAGAGCAAAACTCAGTTCCATTGCACGCCTAGGGCAAGAGACAGAAAACCAATCAAGTAACTTCACCTAGTGAAGGAAGTAAAAAAAACCCCAAATCCAGCTACAAAAATGCAGTTACCTTTTAATAAAGAAAAGATCAATACTTACTAATCCTGTGAGAACAGCCCTCCACAATTAAGGTGCAGTATTTTTTTGTTCATAGGCAGACAAATATCCACTCTCCAAAAAATCAAGGGGGAGTGGGGCTATGGGATGTTCTAGAAACATCTATCCACATGTTAAAGATAGCTTAAGGCTAGCAATATCTTTCAGCAGCCAGAATCCATCAGGATTAAAGTCTGACTGTCCACATGTAATTGAATGCTGGTCATTTCTGACACACAACTGTAACAATTAGAGCATGCCACAACACAATTTCTCCAGCTTCACGGATCCAGAACAGACCTGTTTCCAATTCCATATATTAGAGATTCAAACACAGTAGACATTTAAAATATTAACTGAGAAGCTTTACTGTATCCAGTTGGATAAACTACGAAAGATTTCTAGAACCCAAAGTTACCCTGGTGTTGTTCATTCCTCCTCACCATAGATGTGCTGACACCACAACTAGTCAGAGTACTAGCTCCTTGCTATTCCTTTTAGTGCACATTGAGAGCTCAGAGGCTACTCCCAGGCCCTTCTACTTGAAGTTTCTGTAGTTGATTCTAGCACAGGTTTCTTGTTCTTCTGCCATTTTTTTGGATGAAGACTACTAACTTCAAATGTGATTGATTTCTGCACAATTTTGCAACAGCTGTATTAAAATGCATTAAAACAGGCTTGCTAAATAACCCTGACTGAATTTTAAAATGGTATTGGGCACACGCTATTTGTTCTCAAGAATCTGAGAACATCTAGACAGTGCTACATTTCTACATTTTCCTAGTTATTATCGTAATACGGATTTTTACAGAAAAATTGAATTGTAAATGTGTTTCTTTGCTTTTTACCCAGCTTAGTACCCAGGGACTGAAAAAATACAGAGGTATTCAGAATTAGGTTGGAAATACCAAACTAAGTTGCTACCTTTTAACATTCACATCTGTGTTTTGTTGATGATCTGTACCATCATTAGAACTGTTTCCATCCTTCCAACTAGGTCCCAACTCCCTTGTTCGTACTGGGTTACAAGTTTTTCATGTTTATGCTTAAAATTTCAGTCCCTTTATAGCAGATATATCAATACTGCAGCTGTGCAGGAGTACAATGTAGTCTTCATACCACGCATTTATCTCAGTACATATTGCTTACCTTCAGTCATATTACGTGTTTAATTTCTGTAATGAAGCTCTTAATCATGTAGTTTAATCAAATCAAGCAGACAAAAAGACTTCAATTAAATGGCAAAGCCATTCTGAATTACACTACATGGACCAAAGGTGAACTGCACCAGGTGCAAGATGAGCAGAGGCCATGCTTCAGATAACCAAAACCAGGTATCATGTCTTTCCCTCAAGTGCTTGAAGCTTGCTGCCTGGGGGCTCTGACATATATCCAGGCAATATAATGCTTCAATGAAGACAGTGCATTGTCAGCAGCACGAGTGTCAGCATGGCAACATCGTGCTCTGCTGATGGATCACTCAAAGGCTTCATCCTCCAACAGCACTCAGACATGAAGCTCAGTTGTTTGTAGCCTACCTGTGTTTTCCTAGCAGGCACCAATAAAATGTTTTCATTGCCTTCTACCCAAAACCTAGATAAGGCTTTGCTGTTCCACAACCGAGCTTTATTTTGGCTCTGACACCAAACAGCAATGGCAGCCTGACTTGTTCAGCATTTAAGGTGCAAACTATCCCGAACCACAAAATTGTAACTGTAGAAAGAGATTATATGAGACTCATTACGTAGAAGTTAAAAGTAAGTTTCAGAAGCAAGACAAATCCAACTTCTTTCCTGGTTTACACATATTAGTCTGACCAGTACTGTTAAAATCTAGAGCTGATTCAAAGATGGGCATAAGTTTGAAGCATGACTATCAGAATGAGGATCTATAGTGTATCTCTAACCGGTTTGAGTAGATGGAAAAGAAGAGGTTGAACAATTGTCTGAAGGTATATTCATGTGATGAGTGCTCAGTGGAATTCTGGCCTGTAGCAGAGAGATTCTATGAAATGCAACAGGAAAAATGCTGCTGTCCCCGACACTGAATGCTGTATACTGCACTGAGCCCAGACCATTCTTTGTAACCCAGTTACAGAAAGAATAATGAGGAAGAGGAGAGTTCTGAAAGAAAGAACAGGCTGAAAGACTCAGTTTAGAAGAGCAGCCTTCCACATAGGCTGGGCAAAAGTGAGACCAAACAGTTCAAGAATTTCCATGAGTGACAAAACCAGGAGAAAGTTGCTATCATGAGTAAAAGGAGCATAACTGAAGTAATGAGAATAAACTGGAAGAAATTAAGACAGAGTACAAGACAGAAAGTGTTTCTCTAGTGAGAAGTAAGGTTGCAAGGTTTCCCAATGCCCAGAGAAGCAGAAACACACCGCTATTTAAACGACAAATGAACACCAAGAATGATAAAAGGATGTGGTTTGTACGCAAATAGTTTGAGCAATCAAAGTTAAGTCTGAATTCTACCACTCCCTAATATATCTAAGAATACATTATTTGGGTGACTTAACACTGCTTCAAGACAACATGGCACTGCCCATTCATCTGGGAAAGGAAACCAATGTGGAGCACATCAGAGTAGGTTTGATCATAATCACAGCACACAGGGGCTTTCCACCTCACTGAGAGCACACAAATCTAATCTCCATTGAGATTGCATTTTGGAAAAATTCAGGCAAACAATTTATTTTTCCCCATGAAATGTAACAGCAGCTTTCCAAAAAGAGTGGGAGTACATCTTCATTATCTTGTTTGAATTGTGGAACCATATGATACCTTCATAGTAGTCTCACTTACAGTTCCCCAGGATTATTGTCATTTCCCTCGATGTTCTGCTCACTTTTCACAGACTGTCAACCTCAAGAGTATGTTTCACTGATAATCTGATTACCTTTTAATGGAGACATCCAGATCCTTCAGGCAGTCCACAATGGTGCTTCGGTGCCGCTGTACTGCATTATGGTCCGTCTGCACAGTTTTCAACAATGATGTCAAAGCTACATATCTGCAATAAGGACATATGGTCATCAGTAGCTGACAGCAGCAGTTTAATTTCTATGCAAAGACACTGTCCCCTTGCCCCAAAACTAGTCTTATTTTGCAACAGAATAGGATTCTCTTGTACTCGGTAATGAATGGAAATCCTATAGGGGTCTTCCTGGCCAATCTTCACAGGCGAGCTACCACACTGAATTGTAACATGCCTAACAGCACTGCTGCCCACACAAGCAAGCACCTGTCTCAAGCACCTCTGCAGATCTTACATTCAAACTAGCATCAGTCAAAATTCCAAGGGCTGGAGTCTGAAACCCATATCATGACTTGCTATCCAACTGCTTAGAGATGGTATTCAATCCCATCAATTTCAGCAATTCCACAATCTGATTAATAGTGACCAGAGCAGAACTAAACTCCTTTGTTGCCACCAGCACACAATCAGAAAAATCAGTCTTTGCCTAATTTGTCAGATCTCCGATGCCAACTCTGATTTGAATAGCACCACAGACCACTTGGGACAAGACAGAAAAAAAACGGGGACCTGATTAAGAAATCGCATGTTGAGAAATAGATCGTACATTCCGATTTATCAACTAAGAAGGGCAGAGCCACAGTTAAGATTTGCATAGAGAAAAGAATGCACCAAGAAAAGAAGCAAGCTCAACAGCCACACTGACCCCAAGAGCAGTGATCCCAACACGGTCTCCTGGAAAGCTTTACTTCAGCATCATCTTTGTGCAATTGCTTCTCACACATTTTAAATTGGGTGTTGTCAAAACACATTTTGTACAACTTACCTAATATTTTTGTCGTTGTTTAATAAGAAACGGCCTAGGATGTTAATGGCTAACACCTGCAGAAAGAGTTAGGGAAGATCAATGATCTAAAAGGGCTGCTGGTCTTCTTCATTTCATGATGACTTCAAAGGCAACATGTCAAAACTAGCATTGCGGTTCTTAGCCAAAAAGAATTCTAGAAGCTGCCTAAGCAGAGGAAATGCTGAGAGATGCATCGCAGGCTCTCACTTGCACTCAGGACACGCACTCTGCAGGAAATTTTGCCTTTCAATTTTTGTTATTTTAAAAAACCCAAACACCCCCCTTCCCCGCAAAGTGAGCACCCTTTCTGCAAAGGCTACAGACTTATCTAGAGTAAGATGCAGAGCTGTTTTACGGTGAAACAACCTTGCTTCATGTCCTCCACACAAATTACTCTAATACAATCCTAGGAAAAAAAAGAAAGGCCATAGCAAAGGCAACTTACTCTCAGGCCGCTCTCAGATTTTATATCCATAATAGTCAGCACAGTTTCATAGAGAATGGCATTTCCCACGTTTTTACTGGTTTCTGTATTAGTGGCAACCTGGAGAAAGGAAACAAAATAACTTCAACAAATTCAAAGCAGATCTCCTTTGTGCTGCTCTGCAGAACAGGCAGTGAAAGTAACCAACCCCTACAAAACAGCATCACACTTGTGAACCTGCATCTCTTTCAACAAAATTTCACTCAGCATGGCAAGCAGCTGTATCCTCACCAGTGCTGCTGAAACTAAATTATTAAGGAACTAAGAGAAAGTTTAAACCAATCATCAACCTTGCAGACCTTACCTGTGCAAGTATATCATTCATTGCTTCACTAGAATCATCATCATTTCTCCCTAAAATTCTTAGTAACCGCAGGATTCGTACCTATTTGATAAAACAAAGCAAAGAAAAGCTTGGATGGCAGTGTCTGACATGGGATCGTAGTGGCAAAAAAGCAAAACAAGCTGCTGATTTCCACTCTTAAGCAAAATGCTTATCCCCAGGTAAGAACTTTATCAACAAAAACAGGCTTCTGCTTGTGCTTGTTTTCTTCCCACTACCCAGAACTATTCAGAGTCCCCTTGCTACCAGGCACAGCCTTCTAAAACCAGTATGTGCTGCTTCTCTCTTTTGTCACATAACATGATAAAGCACTACAACTGCTGGTTAAACTAAGGCAGGTATCTTTCACTAGGGCAGATGAACAGCATTTGCACCATTGGCTCAAAAGAAGACCAAAAAAGCCTTAAATTCAACACATGTGTGGCAGTAACCACCTCATCACACCTAAGGCTCAAAACATAGTCCTAGAATTAAAGCTATTTGCATCAGTTTGCATCAGTTCTTACCTGCAAAAAGGGGTCACTGATCCCAGACACATCATGCTCTGGTGAATATCCAGACATGATAAGGTTCTTCAGAATACGAACTAATTGGGGAACAAGCTGTGAAGAAGAGAGTTGTCCTATTAGGGTACTGTTGCTTCCCTGACCCCAGCTTTGAAGCACAGGCCCAAGAACAAATCTTGTATTTGAAAGCAAGTCAGTCTCTGGATTCTTCCACAAAGTTCAACCTGCACACCTAGAGCTGATGCTGTATGAATACCTACAGCTTGGCTAAGACACAACTAGAAACAATTAAGCTGCGACCAGAGCACTATATTGTGTCTTTGAACATTTGAGGTACAGTGCAAGAAGAAAACCAGCCTAGTTTCCCTGTCACCTCCTTTTGTTCCCACCTTTGCTCTTCAGGAACTACATACTCCTCTGAGAACATGCATTTCATAAAACACACAAACAAAATGAACCCCAAACTTCCTGTATCTGCCTTAAAGAGGAAACTGAAGAGTGCTGCAACATCTTCCCTCCAGACACAGTAACAGACAAGTGGAGCATTCCTGGACTCCTTATTCACATTTGCTTTACCTTCCAACATGCATGAATTATCAGGACCGGACAGAACAAAGGGAAACATTACAGCCATGGAGATTGGTTGAGGGCCACCCCCCCCATCTTCTGAAGTACAAATTACACCCATGAAGACTATCAGCACTGAGGTTGGACTTTGCAGTTAACTAACTGTTAACTAACTTATCTCTCTTACAGACAGTTAACTCCCTTCTGGGAATCACCCAAAGTTGCCTCATGATTCATACAAAACACAAAGCCCAGTTTGTGGTAAGAAAAAAGCCCAGGGCTACAACTTGCACAGGCACACAAAAAANTATTCCTCAAATGAGGGAAGGCTTGAGGAAAGCAGGCTGATGTTTGCAGAAGGCCACAACTTAGATTCAGGGCTGCTGTGGATGCAGAGGTTTAGTGACAAGACCAGCACACAAAGAGCATTAGACAAGTACAGATGATCTAAGCATGTGGCATCAATCACAACTGTGTCATTCAGAGGCACTGCCTCACAAGGGACAAACATCTACAGATTCAAGGCAAACATGCATCATCTAGAAAAATTAACTCTTACCTTTTCATTCTAACTCAGCAGGATTCCAAACAGACAAAAGGGACAAAACAGACGAAGCAAGCATTAGGGACAGGTCAATGTTATACCATTCACAGCATAACAACTACAAGAAATAGCTAGAAAGAATGCACCTAGTAACAAAATTGTGTGGACTCAGCTCTTCTCTCTTTTCCCACAACTATCATACTAACTGAGCAATTAGTAGCAGGGATGGTACCTGCAAAATGAACCTCATCTGACTTTTTTTCCTGCTTTGACGTTTACAATCGAGGCAAGGGAAGTATGCCAAAATACTAAGATGCACCAAAGGATGTACAGTTTTAAATCCCTAATGATATAGACAAGTCAAGGAAGAAAGTAAACTCGGCATGCAAATAAACAATTGCCTTTAAGACTTTTCAGAGAAGCAAATGGCCTGGTCTGTTCTACCAGCTTTGTTCAATTTCTCTTTCTCTGACCAAGAATTTAAAATTACAATCAAGGCAATTTTAAGATGCCCTTCTATCAGTAGTCTTTCATATGGCAATAATACAGCTAATTATAGCAAACAGCATAAGGAAGTCAGGAGGGTGATGGGAAGCAAATATTCCTAACCAGAGGAGGACATTGACTCTCAAACCCTTAAGTTAAAACGGAAAATTGAGTAGCACAGCATGCACCAGGCACGAGGTATCTACACAACTAGAATTTAGGTCAGTGTTTTTGAACTGAGTGTATATAACTGTGCGGCTGTGGTTAAGGCATTCAGGTGGTTGGTATAAGCTTCAGTTTTTCATCTTAGTCTCTATGTTTACTTCATTTGTGATTCCAGTGTCACTATGCAATTAAATACAAGAAGTGGGGAAAAACCTAAGGGACCGACCATCAAAGACAACTTTAAATCTAACTCTAGGATGAGTTTTATACTGCACAATCTTAAGACTGATTGTAACTTAACCCCTTACTGAAGGGGATTAGGCCTAGATACACACGAAATTCCCACATTTAATGATTTTTAAAAAAAATTTAGCAAACAGGCAGTATCATTAAATTCTTCACCCAAACAATTGTAAGGATTTTACTAGAAGGCCATGAATATTAACTTTGCAATACTACCAGTTCACACTTACCTTTCTAAAGTGTGCAAGCATGTCTGGGCTTCTCTCACACATCTCTGTGAGGAGAACAACTGACGTGTGAAGAACACCTAAAGGTGAGGGAGGGGGGAAAGAAAGATGTATCTCCGTTTAACACCATTCCACTGGCTCCAGACATTTGATAAAGATCACAAGAAAACAACAGGAAATCATTAAAAAAATATTCTTGAATTCAACATATCGTATCTACCACTACAGATATTTGTGCTTGCAGCTGTGTCCAACGGAAAGCAGACAGCAATGTGCTCCTGTCTTAGAGCTGCAATTAAAGGCCAAGGCAGGAGATACATTGGATTTGGTCTGCAGAAACTCGCATTCTAAACATACAGTAATGGTCATAGTTGGGCTACTGACCTCTAAGGTCTCTTCTAAATCCAACCATTCTATGATTCTATACAAACGTAAGACTCCAAAAGGACAGCATGTGTTCATTGCACTGTGGGTATCAAGTTCCTCACACTTCCTGATTTTTTCTTCTGATTTGGGTAGCCTAGCTGACCTTATCTCACCTTCCTCTGGAGGCATCAGAACTCCATTTAAAGAAAGACCACACCAAAAAAATACCTCCAAACCTAAGAAGTCACTTCCTTAGACTCACTTTAGGTAGTGTACAGGATAAAAATCAAACTTTCCCATTTCACCCACTCTGAAGTATATCAAAACACAGTGAGAGTTCCTTTTGTCACCTATGCCATGTTAAAGTCCTGTTGACTAGCAGAGTCATACAAATCCCTTCCTTCTAAATGACATTTGCATTCACTGTGTAGAAATGGAAGGAAACAAATCATACAAATACACCTCTGAAGTTCCCTCCAAATGAAAGGCTTAGGTAGCAAGTGCACTATCCTCTAGAGAATGGCCTAGCCTTGCTAAGTACAGTCTCAGCGATTACCGTGGTTCTTCTCATTCAGCAAGTTTTTGGTGGCTGGCAGGAACATCTCCATAAGTTCAGGCACCTTTCTGATGACATGAACAGCGCACAGTGCTGCCTGGACAGGAAAAACACTTCTGTTAGTACACACTCCAATGACAACACCTTTTTTGGGAATATCTAGCACAGTGGGAACTATAACAATCTTCATGATAAACAAAGGCCTGCAAAGTTTATAGCACGTTTTTCCATCTCTCTGTTACAAGTGTTACTAAACAGCATGCCAGAAAAGAGTTCACTTAAGGGGGAGCACTGAACTACAAACTAATACTCCCCCCTAGCAATGGTTCATTTTTATGTTATTCACGTAAGATGTGTTACTATCTGCAAAGCAACTCTGCATTTAAAAGGGCTACATCAGCCCTATCTTCCTCTTGCTGGGAAGGACATAATGCATTGGAAACAAAAAATTAAACTTACTGTCAAATTATGGCTTATTTACTTTCCCTCCTTCCCCAAGAAACAACTTCCTCCTGCAGGTGATGGGTGCTATGAGAAACAAAACTACACTTCCAGGGTTTTTTGAAAAAAACCCCACATGCCTGTTTCTTGTAGGATGGAGAAGCAACAGGAGACACTATTCCTGGCACCTGCCTGAAAATCAAGTGCCTCTTTCAAGAACACAGCAAGACCTCTTAGCATTGCTTTCTCTCCAAACTCTCTCTAGATCCAGCACTAGACAAAGAAGTAACAATGCATCTCTTCCTAAATCTTATTGCTTCACACTCTCACCAAGACTTATCAATAAATAAATCTAAAAGAATGGGGGTGACCACACTTCGCTGATGCTATGGTACATTTGCTGCAGAAATGAGACAATTTTTAAGTGTTTGTCCATCTTGAGACCTTAACTCTTCCAACTCTCATACTATTGTCACCATCATCAAGAGAAGACATCAAATAGGTTCAAATCTTCTGATACCAGCCTGCACTGTTAATAACCAGAGTTTCTCTGGACTTATCTGAGAAGATAAATAGAAGTGGTGACCAGAATTTTGAGGCTAACATCCATGAGGGGGCAAGTGTTCACATTACCATCAATAACATTATGGGAGAGTACAAAAATAGAAGCAACTGCCTCGTCAATGGGAGGCTTATCTTTTAGAGGCTTACATACATTCCTGCTATCAACAGACAGGGAGTTTTGAGCTCTGTCTTGCACACTGGAAAAATACTCACTCACTGTGATCTCAGTCATCTAGTATTCCAGATATCAGCAAGGTTTCAATCAATCTTGCCTTTTAATCCATAACAAAGTATTCAAAAGTTTCCTGAAGTACCTTCTTCCTAAGATAGGAATTGGAAGTTTTGAGGAGCTTTTCCACCTCTCCTGCAAGGTCTCTGCACATTTCTGAGGAGCCCATGCAGCCAAGAGTACAAAGTGCCAGCCCTTGCACATACTGCGTGCTGTGATTAAGGTCACTGTAAAGGAGAAGAAAAAAAAAGTCAATCAGCATGCACACGGAGAACACACAAAGAAGGGCATCTATAGCTAGCGTCATCTAATCAGCAATACATGGCCCAAAAGAACTTTCTGGATTCACAGCTCTGTGGGAGCAATCAAAGCTTTGAGTGCATGTACCACAGGGTTTGCTACTAATTCTACTTAGAATCCTCATATAAAAAGATAAAATACTCGATTCAGCTATCAAGTTGACCTGTCAGGGTATCCAGAGATTGAGCTGAGAAGAGGGAAGACTATACAGAATTCCTTTTTAAATGGTTTTAGCTTTAGAACTTGCATGCAAAGTACACACTCGCAGTGACACTGTGGGCTGTCCCAGTTTAAAGGTGTTCAACAACAGGCTTCAGATTCTGGATTTACAAACCAAACAGTACAGAAAAATCTGTGTAAAAGTATCCTCTATCCTGACCAAAAACCACAAACCTCACCACTCACACACCTTGAAAATAATCCATACAAGAATTCTGTTTAGCAATTTTTCCTATTCATATGCCTACGAAGTTGTGAAAAGTGGCCACTAAGAAGCTAAACTACCCAACAGGAGATGCTATTCATGAGTCTAGCTACCAATGTCACACTAAGCAGACGACAACATATCTTCTACATGGCAATCCCAACAGCCTTTAAAATTGACCTCTACACCACTTTTCCATCTGTGTTTGGCACTATGGTTGCCACAGCACCCAGGATTCAATGCTGAAGAAAGTAAAAAATACAACTCCTGGTTTGGGAGGCACGGGGAGCTGGGGACTGCAAAATGGAAGAGCTGGGGAAAGAAGTGGTTCCTAACCAAACACACAAGAGGTGCAGAATGGAAAGACAGTATCCTGGTTGTAACACGAAGCAGTTATGGCAACATGCAGATGAAGGAACAGGCAGCACATGCTACTAAACAGGTTGGTTGTTTCCTTCCTTCAACAATTTTTTGGCAGCTATACAAAGCTGTGTGTATCACAAGTACATGCTTTAAGAGGTTGCTTTCCTTTTTGTCTCAAAAATCTGGGTCTTGCTATGAAAGGGTGAAAAACAATGCCATAAATAAATACTTTAATGTCTAGATAAAAGCAAGACACAATGGCAGATATAGAAGCTGAAGGAGAAAGCAATATACAGCCCAGGAGATGGTGGGAAGCTGTCCACCATTTTTGCTCAGCTTCCATCTGACCCATTTCCAATTCAAACTCACTACACCCTTACGAAATGCACTGCAGCTTAAACATTTAAAAGAGGTGTTAACCTGCAGCTGGTGCTAATGGAAGCGCCTCACAGGTGTAGCATTTCAATGAAAGATCTTTAGACAAAAATCTTGTCTCCTGGACGCTAGGTCCAAAGTTAGCAGATCCTCAGGCCCACAGTTTTGTCAAGTTTCTTTCAAAGCACTTTGAAGCCTCAGTCTAACTGAAGATCATACTTAGCTTGCTAATATCTGAGAGACTTATGAGCTAACAGTACATAATAATAAAAACAGGTACACCACACACAACCTTTGGGTAGGTCAGCCAGAACCCAGCTGTTCCATACCTGCTCCAATCCATCTTGAACAGAAAACACTCATCGTCACCCACTAAACGATGATGTAAAAAAGTCCCACTTTAGCATTGCTTTGCTGAGAGAAGTATCTACAAAACAGTAATTTCCATCCCCTCTTGTCTGATTTCAGAAAAATGACGGCACATCCCAAGCTGCTGCCTTGCTTCCAATGAAAACCATTCATCAGGACCATTAGATCTTAAAAAGAAAGCAAGATACACAGCCTTGTTCCTTGACAACCCTTCAGAGCTTGTCAGCTGAGGCAAACAAACACACACAGGACATGTGTTGCTTGCTACATATGCCTCTTCAAAAATCAATGCAACTTTATATTCTCTTCCCACTAAAGAAGCTAGACAGGGCGGCCCAATACAGACCACTACTACAACAGCCTTATTATGGTCAACAGCACACAGCAATTTCAAGATATCAGTTTTCTAACACAAGGGAAAAACCCTAAAGTACTCTAAGTATCACTGTCAGAAGGATACTTTCTGATACTGAAACCTCAAAGCAGGGTTTGATGGAGAGGTAGCACCCTTACTTCTTGATGCAATTGGTCATAAGAAGATGAACATCCTGTCTCTCATCCAGCAGCAACATGGCACCTAAATACCCAATGCGCTTGTCTGTGAATTTCTGAGACGCAATAAGCTTGAGGCACTCCAACTGGAAAAAAAAAAGGAAAAAAAGGAAAAAAAGACATAATTAGCTTGAAACTACTTCTTAGCTAGAGAAGAAACAGTTTGAATTTTGATGCGTAGTAATGTATGTATTTCAGAATGCACTTTTAAAGGTGTATTTGGTTCCCATTTTGGTGATGTGGAAAACCAAGAAAGATTAAATGACCTGCCCAAAGTTCCAACAAAGCCAGCAGGAAGGTCATTAGCAGCTCCAATGCCTTGAAGTGGCCAGACACTGCTGGTCTTCTATGACCTCAGATATACCAGATATGTGAGCTAACGTCAGATCACAAAAGTAAATGATAACACATTGATAGAGATGAAAGATACATCAGTAAACACAAAATAGTAAAAATCTGGAAATCTAGATCATGTGTCACATTCGATACGCACAGGAAACCTAAGTAAACTTAAAAGGTTCCATTTATCTACTAGGAAGAGGATCAGTGCTCTGTAAGCTGCCAAAACAAGGACATGTAGTGATAGGACAAGGGGTCAAATGGAAAAAGGGGCAAGTTTAGGTTAGATATTGGGAAGAAATTCTCGGCTGTGAGCGTGGTGAGGCCCTGGCACAGGGTGCCCAGGGAAGCTGTGGCTGCCCCATCCCTGGAAGTGTTCAAGGCCAGGCTGGACTGGGCTTGGAGCAACCTGGACTAGCAGGTGTCCTTACCCATGGCAGTTGGAACTAGATGACCTTTCAACCCAGACCATTCTAGGATTCTCTGACTCTAAAACCAGGTTTTGTTTATTATGATCTGTAACTAACTTGCTAGCTAGGTAAAACGTAGATTGTCGGAGATAGTTATGTTTCTGCACTTCTCTGTAATCCTGAAGTTTACTAAAATCACGTGCATTCCAGCCACTACAAGTTTCCCTTTCCCCCTGTAGAAACAGCAACCGTGATCAATTGCACAGAAAAGATTCCCAAGACAACATACATAGTTTCCACCTGCACTCTGCTAATTTAAAATTTAATTGCCAGCTCATTTTTACATCTGACACTTTTAAAATGAAAAACAAAAACCATCAACCACAGAGATATTCTGACATTACTAAGCACTAAATAGTTTTCTGTAGCAGATAACTAATCACCTATAATCTATGTCTACTTACTTTCCTGACAGGAAAGTAGAGATCTATCCCTCACAAACAATTTCTCTAAGTCTGCTTTACAAACTAGCTGGGGCAGCAAGTAAGCATACATGATAGGTTCGAGGAGGGGTCAGACAGAGCTGGCAACAGATCCATAGCAAAGGGGGCATGCACAGGCAAAAAGATATGAGGTGCCAGGAAAAGAACTCATGGCCCCAGCTACACAGAAGCTTGAACAGGGCAACATGTTGACAAAGGCGAGATGCAAGAAACACACACATCACCAGAGTAAAGTTGCACAGTATATTGGTAAGAAAATTAAAGTTGAAGTGCCAAAGAAAGAAAGTGTTATGGCCTAGTCCCAGTCCCGTAAGTTCTCATGACCACATGGCATTAGAACACACACCCAGTTGCTCACGTTGTTATGATATGTGAAAGCCCAGCTAGTGCAAAGATGACAAATTGGTAAGAAAAGGCTTGAAAGAAATTGAGTCCAGTCTGCAAGGTTAAAAGGGGATGAAAACCTCGAATAAACACCTCTGAACAATAAGACCAGTCCTCTGCAAAGATAACGGAATTTGCACAATTGCCTAAGATCAGCCAGAGATAATGTACAGAACACTAGATACCAAGCTCTCATGTTTCCAGTGCTTTCTGCAAGAGAATAATGAACCTCTGAAACAACCTTCTTTCCTGGGTTCACAAGATACTTATACAATCCTCTGCAAAAATGCAACATAAAATTGGTGACATCTAAGCTACAGAGTAAGAGCCAACGAAGGCAAGAGATGAATGACTGAGGAAGAGCATAAGGAAACTGATGACTGCAACAGATACTCTAAGATACATTTCTAGTACTTTTGAATTTAAAAGTTATTAGTGAAATTTACCCCATGAAAGGCTGATGAGTTCTTGTTTCACTTGTATATAAATACATGCAAACTAGATTCATGCAAAGCAATACTAAGAAACATGATCAGCTGAAGCTCTTACTAGGTGTAATTAGTGGAAAAAAATCTTGATACTGTTAAATCCATTTCATTCAAAGGAACAATTAAAATCTGCTACATCACTAGTGTAACAGATACTACTGGCATGTAACCAGACTACAACTAACCCTACTTTTACTGACATAGCCACTCTTCCAGCTAGAATTTTTTTTTCAAATAGGAACAATGACAATAATAAAATTATTTGACCATTTGTCCAGGCTGTACAACAACTTCTAAACTCACACAAATGCAAAACTTCTGCTTTAGTGAGTAATGGCAAATTAGTAAATTTAATTAGTAATGGTAAATTAAATTATTTAATTAAATGGTAAATTATAATCTTCCTTATATGAGATTAAATACTTGAGCAACAAGATAGAAGAATGAAATTCAAATAATGTTCTTAACATAGGCTAAACGTTGAAATTCTAGATGAATTTTCTTTATTCTTAAGGCTCCAAGATAAATAATTTTTGTGACAGGAAGTTTCACTCTTGGACCAGGGAGCCTGGCTATTGAAAGTGTTAAGAACAGAATAATACACAAATTTATTTACTCTTTTTCAAAACTCTTCACCCTGAGAGAAGAATCCAATAATATAGAAGTAAGATGAGGCACTTCACATGCTATAGCAGAGCCCAGACTCACTAATCCTAACTCTATCTGCAATTTGATTTCGCTGGTTTGAGCTTACCGTTTCAGTGAGACATATTAGGACTGGTAAATCCAACCACAAATGGACAGACACACAGGACATGAATCTACTTGAAGGTATACAACAATTTGACTGATATAAGCTTTATTGAAGACCGAGGTTAGATTACTATTAACAGGACACTTACTGACTTCTAAGCAAAACTGACTATGCCTCAAAGACTAAGCAAAGCTAACCTGAGGGACACCTTGTAGATCAAGAGCTTCCATCTTCCTGCCTCCCTTTTCTAAAATTTCTGTTAAAAATAGCACATGAAAAATAAGCCGAGAGATGGAAAACTCACACCTGCATTCTCCACGCCACCTCACTAAGATGGGGATACGGAACCCCAACTTCTGATTGCCAGGAACAGAGACCAGCTCTTTTCTGTCTCAAATACACTGCTTTATAAGGAAAAGGGTATAGAACCTCCTTTGAAGCATGTGGTATTTTCAGAGACAGAACTCCCAAGTGCTATTTTGATCCAATCTAAAAACATCCCTATGTCTTGTACTGTGGTTTAAGCACTACTGCTCTGCAGAAACATGGATGGTGAGGAGTAGACAGTATGGCAAAAGCAGACTAACCTCAAGTTTCAAAACAAAATATACATGCCCCAAACAACAAATCTCACTAACGAAGTCTAAACTAACTAAGATAGGTTCAGAACATACGTGAAAACAGACCTCAAAACATCCCGAAGGACAGCAGAACTTCACCTAGGAATGCTCTGAATAAGTCAATGTGCCCAAAACACAGAAGACAGACTGGCTTATGCACAGAAGGCACTAAATTTTAACCTACCTGTCCAAAATGTGCAGGATATCCCAGCATGTGCATATACAGCAGCTTTGCCACGTTTCTGCATCGGTATGTGTTATCTTCCTCTCGGAAGGATGACCGGATAGCAGCACATTCCTTTTGGATCATCTCACGCTCTTCTGCCTGGGTTCTTGCTGTCCGGATGGTCCGGATCAACTCCCGCAGTCTGATGGGGGCTGGCATTCTCTGAGAGAAGAAAGAGGTCTGTAAAACTTCTACTGTCTCTGAAGGCTTCATAATGGTCTCACACTTCCGTGCATTCTTTTTTCTTTCTTACCCTACAATTATGTAAGTAAAAGAACGAAGAAAATGCAGGCTACTTCAGTAGCATGGTTAAGAGTAAACTTGAGAACCCGAGGACTTCACTGTACCTCAGATTTGCTCTTCCAGAACATTAGAAATGGGAATTACTCCAGTTTGAGCCAGCTGTCAAGTGAACATAGCATGACTCCCCACCTGAAACAGGCAGAAACAGCACTCTGCAAGGTACTCTCATATTCACATCACCTGCTTCTCTCCAGAAAAGCCAGGCTCCAAAGAGAACTGATCGCAGAATCATGACAACTTGGGACAGAAATCCTCTACAAAACACAACTGTGTTTAATAACTTGCACAAGATTTCATCTAAGTGCTTCAGATGGCCATGCTTCAAAAATCCTGCTAACTTGTGCCATACACACTTCCTTCTTAGAAGTGTGGAAGTCAGCAGAAAAGCAAGTGGAAGAGTAATCTTAGGTGTGTGGATATTTCAGAGAAACCTGCTTCAAAAATAAATAATTAGGTTTACATCATCCTTTTACTACACCCCAATTAGAACAATCCTTTCTGAAACAAATAAGCCTGTGATGTTACTGTCTGGCAGTACTCAGACTAGTTTCACCTCATCAGATGGAATACTGATGGAGCCATCTGACCCAGAGAGCAATTTAGTCTGTCGACTACCTGTTAAGAGGAAAGTGGCTGTCAAACAGAATCCAAACTTTAGGATTTATGTTCAACAGTTGAACTTTTTACTTCATGCTCACCAAAGCCGACTTCTGACTTTCAGAGAGCTCAGACTATGTAAACATCTTTACAGCCTTCTTTCATCCATGCCAGCCTGGGAACAGAACTGAGCCCTTCTGATAACAGGTATCAAACCAACTTGTAAGAAGTTGCCATGCCAGTCTGCTACAGATTTTGTCTGGCTCACCACTACCCCAAACACTGTGTCATACATTTTAAGCATTGCCGTATAAGAAAAAGATGAGCACTCAGGTGCTGCAGTAACTGGCTTACATGATACCACAGAACAGACAGGCTGGGACACAGAGCTAACAGGGGACTTCTTTGCTTGCAGAAAAGCAGAGAGAGATGCATGTACAAGTAAAGGTGGCCTTACAGTAAGCCAGATGAAGGCAGCTCTGAGTCCCGATTATAAACTCATACATACACTAGGCCTCTTCAGCCAAACCATGTAGACTCCTCATATTTAAGTTCCCCATCTTCATACTTTAAAAAGCTTGAATTTACAGAAACACAAAGCATTCAGTTTTGAAAATGGAAGAGTAGAGCTATTCCTCCTGCATAAGGAAACTCTGTCCCAAAACACTGACATGAGTAGGATCAAGACTACTGGACACATTAATCCTTACTCTTGCCTTGTCTCTCCATGTGAATTCACAACACTTCCTCACATTACTGTGAGATGAATAAATTAACAGTTGCTATGCACTCATGCTGCACTAACAAGCATAACAGAAATAGTCACGGAGAAGTAAGAAATCCGTCTCCAGAACAAGCCCTTCCATGACCACTACCTTTGCTGCCATGCCTGCATGTAATACAGTTCTGCATCCTTTCTGAAGGGGAAGAAAAGCAAAATGCTGCATGTAGCACTTAAGGGGTAGGTGTAATGTTGATCTATTTATACAAAATGCCTTCTATTTTTTTGCCTCACTACTATTTTCCTGAAAATTGCTAACACTTTGTAGAGTTTTGATTGCTGCAAAGTGCTCACCTTGTGTTTTTCACAACAGTATCATAAACTCAAAAATCTCTTTCCTGGGTGGCAACTGTCCACGTTAAGTGCTGAATTTTTAAGCCTGGACTCACCTACTACACACACATACCACATGATTCTAAACTGATCTTGATAAGCCACGCTCCTGTCAGAAAATTGGGCAGAAGTTACAAAGATAAAAGTGCTACTGCAGAAATATTCCTCTGCAGTCTATAGGCAATAATTTCATAATCACTAAGATCACTCATGTGCAGGCTCATGCTGGAAAAGGTGAGTTCAGTCCCTCCACCGCATTCACACTGGCATTCCAGGGACAGTGCACCAACCTGCACATGCAAAAACCAGCTTGCCCCCTTCCTCCCAAAAGCAGTCTTCAGACACATCAGTCTGGCTTGTGCAAAGACAGGCAGCAGTGAGAACATGCAGCTTTGGGAGACCTCAGTGGAGAGGAAAAGAGGTGAAAGGTTCACTCCAGCATGAATCCACACTTATGCTATGGCTCTGCACCCTAATGAAGCTTATCTACAACATTGCTGTTCCTGAGAAGAAAAGCAGTGGCTACTACTAGTCTAGCTATTACAACCAGGACTGACTCCTTTATTTTAAAGAAAGTGTTCTTTACAAAGTTTTTGAAACACTAATACATAACCTGCAAACAAACTGAGGTTTGCCAACAAATTGTTTTGATACCACAAGCTGTTTTGTTCCCACTCTGTATCTGAAGGTTTATAAACTGCTGAACGCTGATATCTGCAGCCTGTGACTTGTACAAGCCCACTTCTTTCCTTGCCAGTGGACCAAAAAACTTTCTGTAGGTATACCCATGGAAGGCTTCAGCATCTTAAGCTTGGCCCTGGACAACATAAAATAAAAGGAAAGACTACCTAAACAGTTCTAGTCAGTGGAAAAACAGAATTCAACAATGTTACTATATATGTGAAGTACAGCTTTTATGAATACTTTTTTTTTCATCCTTGTTTGGTGTTTAGGCAGGACTTCCTGTCTCACCAAGAAGGCAGGTACAATGACAACAAACTGAAGACCTAACATCATTCAGATACTGAACAACGTGAATAGTATTTTTAAATGCCCTTGCATAAATAAAGAATTAGCAAGGCACACTGTAAAGATTATTTTTCCTCCTCACTTCATAACCACAGGAAAGCAAGCAGAACTAGCATTTTAGAAAGCAAAGAACTGATGAATAAGACTCCAGAGCCAATTTCTGAGGCTTCCTGCTGTTCTCACTTGTGTAACAACTAACACAGTTACATAGACAGAGTCTAACCTGAAGGACTGACTAAGAGCAACTGTATCTCACACACACTTCCTGCCTGATGAGAACAGAACAATTCAGAACTGCTCTGATGGAGGACAACATCAAGGACAAGAGACAGAGCTGTGATTTATTTTCCAATATTCAGAACTTCTATCCTTGTGCTGCAACTACATATTTTTTTTGTCAATATCAAATCATTCAGCTTTTAATATACCTTTGAATCTGTCCCATACAAAAGGTTTTGCACCCATCTATGTAAAATACTGTCTTCCCCTCACAAATCACCTTACATGTTTATCCTTGAAGCTTGAGCTCTTCTTGTGTACACTCTTCCAGTATTTCAATACAATGTAATTTCCCATGCAATGTAGCACATTGTGTTTTCTTCCCCTCCAAAAGAAAGTGTTCTCTTAATATCACAAATTCTTGCATCAGGTACCTGTTCTTTGCCTTCAGTGACTTAAAGATTCTTCTGCATGCTAATACATTGGAAATCTCATCACAGTTTTGAGTTTCAGACATTTCAAGTAAGCATAAGCAGTAGTTACTGCAGATGAAAAGAAACTTTGCATATGAGAACACTTAAATTCAGAAACATGACAGAAGAGATTAACATTTACCTAGTCTCAGCAATTCCAAAGCCTATTATAATGCCAACAGACCTTTACTACAACACTGGGAGGACAACTATATCATGCCGCAACAGCAGACAGCAGAGCTTCCTTTAGCTGGTGCCTAAGTGCTCCTCAGAACTTCCTCCAAAGTAGCAAATCTTGTTCTTCAGGATTAGTTAACATTTTTCACCAGTACAGACACATCCTTTTATTCTTTGCATATCAACATAAATGACAAGGCAGTTTGTAGAAGTTGTTACCCATTTCCTCCTTGGGTTTAAAACAGGCGTTTCCTTCAGTCATTTCTTTGCTAACTGCAAGCTCCAGAAATCAGGGATGATCTCTGAAGACTTGAAAAGAGCCTACTAGTTAATATTTACAATATCTGGTAGGATTGCACACAGAATTCTTCAACCTTATCAGATTTCTTTCTGTCATTTCAAAAGCCTTGCTCCTTAGAAGAACCTACTATCAAGATCAAAACTTTTGCAAGAGTCAGAGACCTAATTCAGATTAGTTCAAGCTGTATAGGTGGCAGGTGTTTAAATTCCTTAGAAAACAGAATCCCAGCTTCTTTCCTGCAATCCAGAGACTAGGAAAGGTGTCGCCTCAGTGATTCTCCTCCCTATTCAGGAATCCTTCCCATGAACTAATAAAAAAGCATTCTCTCTCTTTCTGTAACTCATTCCTACTATACAAAAGTGAAAAAAAACCAACAACAACAAAAATCTTCATGTATTTAAACATTTAGTTTTCATTTAAATAAATCACTGTTTTCTCCTCTTTTATAGTCCATTACTACTGAAGCTCATCACGTTAGAAAGTTAAAGATTTTATTCAAAAGGCCAAAAATATTTGAGTATAGAACTTTACCAGAAGTCTCTCTTAGAATACAGTCACATTCAAATATGATGGGTCACCTTTTATACTTACAACACACACCTAATATTACCAAAACCCACCGTGAAAATGCTCAAGTGCTTCAGTTAAGCTGTATTCCTTTATCAGGAATTGCAGAGTAAAGACAAAGGACAGTCCTTAAACACTGAGTTGAGAACATGTCCTCTGGAAACTATTCAGAAATGTCAGCTTATGTCTAAAATATCTAATGTGTCTCTAACACAATAAAACTTTAAAAATTAACAGTTGCTTTAAAACTTCTTTAGGACAAATTATCAGACATTTAACATTTTAATATTCCATTATTATTTAGCCTTGAATTCTGGAAACATTAAGACATAAAGGCCTTCAAAATTAATGAAATTATTCACAGAAGAGATCTACTGTTTTCAGTTGTGGTGATATACACACCAAGTTACAGCTTTTCCTGTAAATAGCATTTCCGAACTTGGTTCTGTCTAGAAAACACCCCAAACCTGAAGCAGCACACATTTCAAATACATCTAAAACACACAACTTCAGTTGCTCCACCCCAACGCATGCATAAGTGATCACACTCCTCAAGCAACCCCAGTTTTTGGGAAGTTACACAACTAAAGCCAGACCACACTCCCAACTGAAATCAATAGCAGAACTCGCCTTCTTGCTTAGGTACAACTGAATCCAGCCTAGTACACACAAGAGCAGAGGATCTGTCCAGACTCCAGGAAAGGAGTAATTGCAGGGCTGACACCCAACACTGATGGCCTCAACTCCACACTGCTAGCAGTACACTTCCCACTTCTATCAGACACTTGAAAAATATATTAGCAGTAAAACCAGAAACATACTCTCAAAGTAGAGATGAGGGTGTCAGCAAATGCAGAGATATTGGTATATGGTCTAGTATTATCAATATTTATACAGATAACAGTAAATATTAAATTACTATAACTATTTATACAATAAACACCAGAGCGAGGAGCACCATCATCATCAAGAAGGGCAAAGGCAACACAAACAAGTTGAGAGAAAGAGCAACCAACCATGTAAAATGCTAAGTGGGACAATCTCTTGTAGAGGAAAAAGCTATTGAATGTAATACAGAACTGGAAAGCTACATCAGAAAATCAGAAAGCAATTAAGTCAGCAGGGGGCTTCAAAATGCATTCTCATAAGAAAAGGCATCAGAGTTACACTTTGCTTTATGCGGAGACAGCTGGAGGAGAGCGGGGAAGGTCAAATAAGAAAAAAGTACCCCAAAACAAGAGCTACAAAATAGTCTTGGAAGAAGAGGTGGTCCCACTTCCAGTCACATTGAAAAAAAAACCCCACCAACGAGAAATGCAGCACAACAGTATTCAAGAAGCAAAGCTCAGTGCTGCTCAAGGGCTGAGAGGAAGAGGAGAGGCAGGACAGAGACTGAGGACATTGCACAGATCCCACCCAATCGCACTGCAGACCCCTTCCCACTCCCTGCTGACTGAGGCACGTTCCCAGAGCACAAATCAGCACTTCGGATAAGCTATCCCATTCCTGCACAACTGTGCATATATACCAAACCCAGCAACTCCTGAAGTGCCTTCAAAAGACACACTGAGCTCCCAATCAGTACAAGCATTAACCTCAACAACTGCCAAAAAAAGAAAATAAATATTTCCCTTTTTTTTTAGAAGCTAAAAAATGTAGGAAGAAGAATTAGCACAGCTATGTAGCCGATCACCATGACAGACACAAGCAGAATTCCAGATTTTCTGTCTTCTGTTTCAATACTTCAATCACTACTGACCTACATTATCTTTGTATTTATCACCTGCTTCTAATTTCCTCATTGTTTTAATCTATGAGGTAATCTGGCTATTTTACTTCCTGTTCACTTTCCTGCAGAGTTAAACTTTAAAAAATAAAAAAAGCCACTACTTTATCACAAAAAACACACACACCCTTCTATGTCCTAGCTAAATGACAGATGAAAGACAAGATGCCACATTTTTACATTCATTAATATAAACCTTACAACAGGCCACATAACTTCAGCTATGCCCTAGGAAGTTCTAATCTTGGATTTTACCTGTAACATTTCTGCCAAATAGCAGATACAGGCTGTACTGATACCTGTGATATCAGCAGATTGATTTGTACTCACATTCCTGTAGCTCTGTTCTTAGAGTTACAGCCTCCATCATATATTTACTTATTAACTCCAGAACTCTCCTCCAGTGAAGTAATGCTCCTACCAAGACAGAACAGACCCTTTTACCCAGAGAACAGCTGAGTATCATCTAGAACAAATCAGCATTACCTTCATTCAGAAGAAATTGCTCTATCATTAAAAAATGCGATGAGATCAAACAACCCATCCCCTGAAGTTACACAGGGCCAGCTCACAAATACAAATACTCACACTGGAGAGGCACAAGCAGCTTTACTGAGTGCCATCACATTTAGCAGCAGTAAAGATTTGCGTGAGCCCTCACACTTGGAAAGCTGATGTTCCAAACCTGAACTGCACTAACCAGAGTGGGCTCTGTGTGCCTGAGAACAGCCAGCTTGGACTCCTGTGCCACTGTCCACAATCTTCTCACATCATGGCCTGACACACTCACTAATCTCATTGCACAGTGATGCCACTGCAAAACACTGTACACCAAGAATCAGAACATTTCTGTTATCCTTTAATCTCTCACAGGACACTACAAAGGTACTACAGGGTCTTTCCATCTCTAGCATGCCACCTTCAGGAAAACAGATCAGCAGTCACAGGAACAGAAAAGAAAAACAACAACAAAAAAGGAAGAAAATGCTTCTTCTATCATAAAAGGAGGAAATCTGAAAGTTATCTTACACACTGGAAACACAAAAGCTAGATCCCTTCACAAAACAATTCCCCAAGACTTACTTTTCCTTTCTCAAGAAACTCTCTTTCTCCCAGCACAGAAGAATGAAAGGGTTCACACCAAACTCCTCAGAAAAAAACCACAAAATATCCTGCCTTCATTCAGCTCTCAAGTACCCAGTAAGTTTTCAAATCCTGTTGCCAAACATGAGAGAGCACACGAGCAAACAAAAGAAAGAATTTGGCAACAGAATATGATATGCAAGCAAACAAAGGAAAAAATACCAGATATAGTTTAGAGGAGCGATAGCAGGGAAAAGGGTACAAAAAGCTGTTGTGCTCTATAACACAGAAGTGAATCACAAGAACAAAATGGGGAAATGAAACAGCACAAATTTCACTGCTATTTTAAATGCAGGATGCTAGGAGCATCCCCATAGGATTCTCCTGCATTTACAAGGGAAAACATACATATAGTTAACTGTTTAAGCCACTATGGACCAAACACCTTTTGGCCACACATGCGACATTGTTATTCTTTCAAAGATGCTCCTCTGGGATTCTGTGCTGTCCCGTTAATATTTCAAGCATCAGAAACTGAAATTTGTCGCTCAGCATTTTTACGCATCGCTTTCAACATAGTAAAACAGACACCTGTTCCATCTGTTAACTTTAAAAACAACGTCTACTATAAAATAAATTACAATTTATCTTACAGCTCGTGCGAGAACTCAAACAGCCTTGAAGAAGGGACTTGAAGGCACCCTTAGAGACCGGCCGTCAGACAGCAGCTCACTGCAAATACCTTTAGCCAGACCGAACATCTCCTGCTTCCATTAAAACCCATGAACGGTAAGTACTGGAGATGCTGTAAAACTCGGAGCGCTTGCGCAGCCTAGGCAATAATATACCGAGGGAAGGACGGGCACAAGTCCCGGCTGCTCCCAAGACGGCACCGGGCCACAGCACGAACCAGCTCCGGAGGTACGCGCTCCCGCTTCAGCTGCCCCCGAGCTCCGGGGACGGGGGCCGAGGCAGAACGCGCACCGCCGTCTTCCCGGCAGAAAACGGCCAGGGCAGGCAGGGACCGCTCCCGGCGCTGGAGCAGGAGGCCCCGGGCGCGCAGGGCAGAGTTCGAAGCGGGCCGGACCACCGGGAAGAGGCAGCGGCGCCGGCAGAGGCGGCGAGAGGGCACAGGGCGGCCTCACGGACAGAGCGGCCGAGGCTCAGCCGCGGCGTTCGGGGCGCACAGAGGCCCCAAGACTCGCGGGGCCCCAGGCGATGGGACCTGGAGGTCAAGGGAGGCCCGGCCTGGGCAGCGGAGGCCCGAATCGGTCCCACTCACCAGGCCGGTCACTGCAGCAGCAGCGGCGGACAGAGCCGGGCATTCAAAATGGCGGCGGCGTGGCCGCAGCACCGATACCGCAGGCGGAAGGATCCGCGTGCCGGCTCGCTCCCCGCGACCCCGCAGGCTCTCCTGACCGCGGGCGGGAGTGCGGCCGCACCGGGTTCGGCGGGAACGGGGCGGGAATAGCGAGAGCGCGGTGCAGCACAGCCGGTGGCGGGACGGAAAAAGCCGCTCGCACTACTTTTCTTGGCGGAAGCACCCGTAGGGTTGGTCTTAGAAGGGAAAGGTACGTCTGCACCGTGGCAGTCCCTGATGACGTCACGCGCGGGGCGGTCCCGGCGGTGCGCGCTCCCCACGGCGAGGCCGGGCGGGACCCGACGCCCGTGTCCGCAGTTCCGGGATCGAGGGGTTCCGAAGCTGGAGGGGCCGAGCCGCTCCCAGCCCGCCGAATCTCGCAGTGTTTAAATGTCCACAGGCGACGGGGGGAGGGCAGTGTGCGGCAGTAAACGAGGCATCTCTGGAAGGGGGTACAGAACCACCCCCGCCCCAGGCAGCTCTTCCCCCCTTCCAGGACCTTATGTCACATTAACGATCACCGAATGACGAGAAACTGCCCCCCGCGGAGCCCGGTCAGCAGCACGGGGCCGGCCGGACACTGCGTGGGTGCGAGACAGGGCACGGGCACGTTCAGACCGAAGGCTCCCGCAGGGGAGCCGGGCCACGCTGCCGCGGGGCCTGCGCTGCCGGCCAACCGCTGAGAGAGTCTGTCTGGGGCGCGGGACCAACAAAAGCCGCACGGCGCTGCCGCCAGGTGACTGGCGCTCTGCGGCCGGGCCCCGGGCACGTCCCGCAGGCCGGGCCGGACCGAGCCCCGAGCGGACGCAGCTGGTTGCCACGGCAACGGCGCATGGGTGCCCCGTGACGCCATCGGGGCGCGGCGTAGTCACGACCCCTGCCGACGGACGAGCAGTTCCGGCGGTCGGTGTCGCGTCATTAACACGCGACGCGTCATCGCCGTGCTCCAAGGGTGGGGAGGAGCCGGTCCGGGCACCGGGCGGGCCCGCGGGGCCGGTCCGGGCCATGGCGGGTGAGCCGCGGGCACCGGGCGGGCACCNCTTCCGTCCCCGACGTTCCGATCCTGGGCCGGGGGCAGTCGCTGTGCCCGTTCCCGGAGCCGGGGCCTGGGCCGCCTCCCGTTCCCGAGGCTAGGACTCATGGCTCCCTCTGTTCCCGGCACAGGTGAGGCGGCGGCTGGCGGCGCGGATCCAGGAGCCCGCGCGTGGCAGCCCCAGTGGGTGCCCCCATGAACGAGCGTCGGGGCCGGGGCTGCCGGGACACCGCGGGGCGCCATGAGAGCGGGCCACGAGCGGAGCCAGGAGTGTCTCCCGCCAAAGAAGCGGGAACTTGCCGCCGCCAACACTGGCACCGAGGCGGGACGGGCGGGGGGAGCCCAGGGCTCGGGCGAGGGCCCCGAGTGGGTCCGCACGGGTCGGCCGGCTCCCGCCGCACCGCGCTACAGTCCTGGCGAGGCCCCCGAGGTGGCGGCGGGGCTGACGGTGGACCAGTACGGGATGCTCTACAAAGCGGCAGCACCGCCTGCCACCTTCTCCCCCACGGGCCTGCACCCCGTGGTGAACATGAGCCCCCTGCCCCCCGCCTTCAACGTGACCTCGCCCATCATCCAGCACCCGGCGGTGCCCTTCCCCTCCATCCACTATGCACAGATCCCTTCGGCTTCCCTGCAGCTCATCGGTTCCCACTACACAGTGCCCTATGCCGTCCCTCCTGCCTTCATGCCTAGTCCTCTCCTGTCTCCTTCCACCAACCTCACTGCCCCCCACGTCCCCCACTTTGTGCCATATGCCTCCCTGTTCACAGAAGAAGCTGCTCCTTCCCCCCAGACTACCTCTCCCACCCAGAGCTTCAACAAATCCGCCTCTGCAGCCTCTCCTGGGCAGATGCAGCACCATGCTGTGCCCCAACCACTGGACATGGCGCCGGGGAGAATTCCTGTTTACTATCAGATGTCCCGCCTCCCACCAGGTTATTCAGCCTATGAGGCACCTGTAGCAAGTGGGAGCCCAGAGTCTCCCCAGCAAGACAGTCAGCTGAGCTCAGAGGTGGCTGCGGCCAATGGTGGGCAGAGACCCCTGGAGCAAAGTGTGGCCAGGAGGCCCAGCGAGGCTGTGGACTCTGCCAGCAGTGCAGCTGAGGACTGTCTGCTCTCAGGGGCTGCTGCAGGATGTATGGGTGATGGACAGTTCCTTCCAGGTTACCAGATGCTGGGAAGAGAGATCTCTGTGCCTACTCACAGGAGCACCCCAGACACTGATCTGGAGGTTCAGAGGGTGGTAGGGGTGCTGGCATCTCAGGATTATCATGTTCTGGCAGCCCAGAGGAAGGATGACCCAAGCCCATTGAACCTTTGCCATAATACCCCTGATGGGCAGGGAGACATGCTGAGGAGCACCACAGACAGGGCTGCAGCTGTGAACAGCCAGTCCCGGAGCCCATGTGGAATGTCCCCTGAAGAGACTGTTAGACAGAGACAGTTAGCCAAAGGAATGGTGATAGCCAATGGCAAGCCAGTACTTGTTCCCATCGGATCCGAGCCTGTCAGGTCTTCCATTTCAGAAGCCCTGGTGAGGGAGAGCCCAGATGCACAGGCTCGAGGAAATGTGCTTGAAAAGGAGCTGGCCCAGTTGCAGCCACCCAGCTCCTCACAGCTGCCCTCTCACTTCATGAAAGGAGCCATCATCCAACTGGCAACAGGAGAGCTGAAGCGGGTGGAAGACCTGCAGACTCAAGACTTTGTTCGCAGTGCGGAGGTGAGTGGAGGCCTGAAGATCGACTCCAGCACTGTTGTGGATATTCAGGAAAGCCAGTGGCCTGGGCTTGTCACACTGCATTTTGTGGTTGGGGAGCAACAAAGTAAAGTGAGCATTGATGTGCCCCCGGAGCATCCCTTCTTTGTGTATGGCCAGGGCTGGTCCTCCTGCAGCCCCGGGAGGACTGCTCAGCTCTTTGCTTTGCCCTGTCACAGGCTTCAAGTGGGGGATGTCTGCATATCAATCAGTTTACAGAGCATGAATGGCAACTCTGCTTCTCAGGCCAGCTCCCCTCTCACGGATCAGCTGGTATCTGCTAGGGAGAGATTGGAACGAACAGCTCAGGGGCCCAGAGAGCCATCTGACAGAGCTGCTGAAAGGAAGAGCCACACAGATAGAACCAGCACGGCCCAGAGCTCCCGTGCAGAATCTCCTCAGCCTGAGGCTGGCAGTCTGTACAGTTTGGCCCCAGGCTTCCAAAGATACAGCATGCAGACAGAGGAGCCTCGGCCCTCTCTGCTCCGTCCCTCTTTCATTCCCCAGGAGGTCAAGCTGTCTATTGAAGGGCGTTCGAATGCAGGGAAATGATCCCTTGGAGGTGTGAGCTAGGGCGGCCACAGCAGGCGAGCCTCACCGTCAGGTGGAGGAATTGCACAGACTCTGGTGTCATAGGCCCACCAGCAAAGGCTCCATTCCAGTTCCATGGCTGACCAGTTCCTCTTGGGGAGTCAGGAGGGCTCCAGTGCCTCAGGGAGCAGCAACAGGCTAGCTGGGGTGGGGAGCAGGGATGTGCTTATGAGTGTGTGATGAGAGCATTCCAGAGGCTGGAGGCTGGGGCTTTCTCCCACCTCCTGGGATAACTGACTCCCTGCGGGGCAGGGGCTGAGCATTCGGGGCAGGTAGGGAGATGTGGAGGGCAGACTTGGCTGAAGGTAGCAGATAAAATTGCTGAAGATTTTATTCCTCCTTTCTCATGACAGGGAGAGATGGGTCCCCACTGGAGTTAGGGGGCTCTACTCCCAGCATCCCCTTTCTTCACACATGCACTTTAAAAGGACCGTTCACCGATGGAGCTCTCAAGGGCAGGATGGAGGTGCTTCTCTGGTGGTTCTGATTAATGTCTCTTCCGCTGAATCCAACTGCTCTTTCTTCTTGCAAAGAATGTACAGATTTGAATGAATCACACAAATTCAAGAAGGAGGACCAAAAGGATGGGCTTGGGTACAGGTGAATAGGGAACTTGAGCACTTGTGAAGGGACAAGTTGGGATGGGAGATGTTTGTTTCCTGCTCTAAAGTCTATTTAGTTGTTTTGCCACCAAATCAGATCTTTCTTCCCATGTTAATAACTTTCAAAAAAAACCCTTCCAGGCTTATAGCTTTTGCAGAGGCCTAAGCTAGGGATGAATGGGGTTGGATTTTTTTGTTTGTTTGAATTTTGGTTTTGAGTATTTTATTGGTTTGGGTTTTTTTTTTTTAAATCTGGAGCAAAATACATTCAGCATTCTCTAGGGAAGGGTGAAAACATCCTTCTTCCGTGAGAAGACTGATGCTATTTTGTAATTAAGTCAGAAAAATGTTCCAGATGGCTAATCCTTCCCTGCAGGCAGTTTCCTGAATAAGCTCTAGACAAGAGAGAACTGTTTGTGCATGTGCAGGCAAGGTACAAAGTTTGTGCTAAGTACAATTCTATGAATGATGTACGGACTCTAAAAATATCATAGCATCACAGGGCATTTTGGGGTCATTTTGTGTTAGTTTCTCTGATGCTTCACTTCGGAGTTTCTCTGTAGAACAATATGGTAAAATCAAGAGTAGTCTTTTTCATGGTGAGATTCAATACAATTGTGTATGAATACCTGATTGTGGTGATAACACTCTATTGAGTGAAGGCTCCTGTAGTTACACTAATCTGCCCTCTCTGATAGTGTGTTAGGACACCATTGCTCAGCTACAATAAAGAATAGTCACTGTTCTGGTGAGAAAACAGTTTTCACTGACTTAACCTGGGCTGAGTATTCGTTGTGTTAAGGTGCCCATCTCTGTGCTAGGACCAGGCTTTGGAGGGGGCCTTTCTTAGTGTGCAGTCAGTCCTGATGTTCAGCATGCTGTTCCTGTCTCCCTGCTCTCATCTGCCTGAAATTTGTCGAGTGTGCCTGACTCTTAGGGCACCACTCCCCTCTCTCACAGAATGGTGCATGTCAGCAGCTCTCCTTGCACTGGTGCTGTCTCAGGGCTGTTCTGCATTCCCCAGGAGCGTGTCCTGTAAGTGGTTGGCTTCTGGTGACTGTGCAACAGACGCATGCTCTGCCTGTGTATTAGGCAAGTTAGTCTCCAGAATGTCCCTTCCGTCCTGGCCTCAGTCCTGTTTTCCTAGCACATTGCTAGCCATTTCTGTTGCCTTTAAAATGCCTGCACCAGGGCAGGCCTTAGGTGAGATATGTGCTAATCATGCCCTCAGTGTTTGTGCCTCACAGGGTTCTCCAGAATGAAGATGCTGCCTGTACCACGTGTAGCTGCTCCCAAATGACACACTACTTCTGGTTTCCTCAGCTGCATTTGGGATGTGTAAAGTCACAGTGATGCTGTTTGTGTGAAGATTCTGCCTCCTCAGGTGCAGCAGCTGTGGGAACAGATGCTGTTTTCATATCCCCCTTTAGTCAGTGAAGTGTCCACCTGGGCCCCTTCATCACCTGGGGGTGTCATGGCTCCTGCTGACTGGACTTTCCTACAAAAAACTCTTTCCTATAAAACTCTCCATTAATGTTGGTAATTAGTACTTAATGCTCAGGACATCTGAGGTGTCTGTGGCCAAAGGCAGGAGGCAGAGGAGCCCAGGTTCTCATGCCTGTTCTATGCATGGTGCATGCAGAGGAATTCAGGGCTGTGACAGGCACTTGAGAAAGGGATCTTGCATACATACGGCATGTGAATGTACAGGGGCTGGTTTCACCATAGAGGCAATGACTGATGCTGCAGAGCGCCTTGAGTATCTTTGAACACCAGAGTCTGTCTTAGAGTGAGGGTTTGGAGAGCTTGCCTTACACCATGTGTGTTACTGTAACTCCATCTCAGCTGCACTGTGCAGTGGTCTGAATGGGCAGTACTGACAAATGAGGCAAGATGCTGTGTGGTGTAAATAGCTTTGTACTGTAGGCAGGTGAAGGGCTGTGAAGGTGCTTGCCCTGTTGTTTACCTGGCTGCTGATGTGGACTTTGGCTTGCTGCACCTCTGTTGGGTGCAATCCTGAGCTCTGTGGAACAGGCCAGGGTGAACTGGACCTCGGTGCTTTTACCCAGACTCCTGTCAGTCCCGCTGTTGTGTGTTTCAGCTGCCAGGTCTTCCCTGGAAGCAGTGGTTTGAAGCACAGCTCATGATGGGGGACTGAAATGAAGAATCTGTGTGTCTGACTGTTTGCCCCAAAGGGTGGGCAGGAGGGTGCCACTGGCTACTCTCTAGCCCAGCTCAGCAGTACTGGTATCACGGGAACCTGTCCTTACTGGGCAGGACTGTATGGCTTAGCACCATAGTGGTGGTTGTGCTGAGCACTGAGGCTCTTCTGGGAGTGTGTGAGACAGGCTCTGCTGCAGAGAGAAAGGCTGTGAATGAGCCCATGGAGGAGGCTTTTATATCTTGGGTTTACAGGGAAAGGAGGAGATAAAGCCAGGAAGACATTGCAGAGTGGGATGCTTACCTGGGCTTTTCTGCTGGCGGAGATGTGACAGACTTCTCAGAGAAATATACCATGTTCCTGCTGCTATTGTGAAGGGTAGGAGAGCTGTGGTCTGTCCTGCCTGGAGGAGGAGGAGGAGGCCCTAATCTTATCCAGCTCACGCTCCGTAGCAGGAGTTGGTGGGATGCAATAATGGGTGTCTGTAGCTGTCTGTCCCATCCCATGGAACATGCCTCGGGTTAGCTGCACAGCGGAGCCAAGCCTGTCTCTGGGCTGTGCATTCACAGCAATGAGCGCTCATCACTACCAGACTATGCAGAGGAAGCTCTGTCTGGAAGGGAAGGAAGCTGCAGAGGCCCCTCTGCCTTCCCCTTCCAGCTGCTGAGCAGCTTTTTATATTGCACTTTTCACATTAAGTGTCCCTGTTCCCACCCCACACTTCAAGTCACTTTGTCCCGTAGAGAACTAACAATCCTTGTTACTCAGAAAATATTGTGAAAGAAACTACAGCAGCTGGAGTAGCCCAAATGTCAGTTCCTGCCCGCAGCAGCACACGTGCCTTTCCCCAGCGTCACTCACAACTGCTCCTTGTCTTTCAAGCTGTGCTAGAGCCTGACACTTGTCAGAAGCTGCTAAGACAGCTACAAAAACACATTCTGTACAGTTTCACCCAGGGTGTTCCACATATAGTTTAAAATGCTGATGGTCCAGGCCCTTCCATGGCCTTCACACCTGTCCATCAAGGACAGAATTGCCCCTAAGGTCCTTCTAGGCTGCTGCCACCCACCCTGCCAACACGCCCCTAGCACACTCAAGTTGTTTTCGGCTTTCATGGCACCTTAGCGCCGGGGAGGGTCTGCTCAGAGAGAGAGAGACACAGGGAAGCTGGCTGGGCTGCCCTGAGGCAGAGAGATGTTTGTAGATAAGCGCTGACCCCTCACTATAATCCCCAGTATATGGCTGTATTAACATGTAACCGATGCAGTGTATCTAAAGCCTTAGAACTAGTCAGGTGCTCCCCTCCAACTTTGTCCCTGCCCCTTTCCTCCTACCTGATCTTTAACAAAGCATTAATAATTCTAAGGATAATCTCTATTTTGTTGTGCTTTTTTTTGTAACTGTTTTAAATAAATCAATTTGTACTGTATATTTGTACTTTGGTGAGATCCTTTTTCCTGTTTTACCATTTTAAGTCTGTACTTGCCTACAAACAGATTGTATTTTTATTGTTAATGCTTTTATGAATATTGCATTTAACTTGTTGACTCTGTAAACACAGTATATATCTATATACATATATATATCTATATATAAACCAATAGCTTTTCCTTTGGTGTTTGAGACTTTTTGCTTGTCTGCAGTATCAGTGGTCATTAGCATGTGGCTTCTCTGGATTTACAGAGTGATCTGGAGACTCACGTCAAAGGCAAGATACAGGGTGACAGATGGATTACAAGCCATAATTCTGTGTTTTCAGATACTTTTGTGTTATGTGGTCTCTCCTGAACCCTGTGGAATAAAGATAAGGTGTCAGTGACACTACAGGGAAAGTTCCAGCTGCAGGCTGCAGAGTGAAGGTACATCTCTGCTGAGCAAGCAAAACACGAGGCAGAGCAAAAGCAGATACTGCCAGAAGCAAACTGGGGTTTGAGTATGAAAACAAACAGAAGTAAGGATAAAAGTGAGAGATCAGAGAACAAAGGAGATGAACAAAGGAACATGGAATTGAACAGCTCCTTTACAGTGCCTTTTCCCAGAGAGAGAGAGAAGCAGGGATGGCACACTGATGGGTGTCAGTTCTACATGATTAATGAACATCATGTTAAAAGAGCTTCTGTACAGGGAGAAAACTAGATGTTGCAGTGGCAGGTGGAGAAAACTTGCACTGAAAAGGTTCAGTGCTGTTTCCTAGCAGCATCCTCAGGGCTGGCTGTGAGAGTGGTTCATTATTGCCAGAAAAATGCAACATTATGCATTTTGAAGGTAACTATTTTAACTAGGGCTTTAAGGGACTGCAATCAAATGTTTTTCAAACTGAAAAATGAGGAGGAAATGAGGGTTTTAAGTAGCCTGAGCAAAAGGTTTTGCTTCTTGTTTTAACTTTTCTGATCTCAAGCAGCGGTCTTGTGGTCACCATTTCTGACTTAAAGAAGAGAAACAGCCATCAGAGAGAAGACAGTACTTCGCAAGGTGTTTGAACCACTGTATGACTGGACCTTAACTGAAAATGCTATGGAGGTAATAGGGGTTTTCAGGCTACAAAACACAGAAGTGTGGCACACTGGCTTGTGGTGGGCTGGTGTCTCAAAACCACGAAGCTACACCATGCATTTTCAGGTGCTCATTCTTAAAGAAGCCAAATAATGGAGAGTGTACCACTTCTTTGCCCTGCCACGAGTCCTTCTGTGCCACTGCTTTGCCTTTCACAGTTTAAAGATGCCTAGATATAATTTCCATAGTTGCATAGTTTTAATAGTGATTTCTATTAGCAATGGGAACCTTTTCCTGTAGGCACAGGCTACAATCACATTTTGCCTCCAGTACGTCTGTGTTGCTCTTGGGCTGGGGACTCCAGCACTGGACACAGGTCTCCAGATGTGGCCTCCCTAGTCCTGAATAAAGGGAAAAGCAAACCCATAGAGTCCTAGAAACTGACCTACTCTATTATTTACCATTCAATCAACTCTTTCACTTGCGAACCTGAAATGCTGTTTAAGTGAAAATTAACTTGTGAGTAAAGCAGCAAACTTGTTTGCTGTTTGTTTACCTTGGCCAGACTTTCTTTCACTGTTTTTATGGGTGTCTTAAAACAGGACCTCAGGTTCCTTAGTGTTTCCATGGATGCCACTGCAACTAGGTATGTAATAACGATGTTTAAAAAAAGGGTGTGCACAGGCATTTCCAGAAGGACATCCTCCTTCGTATCCTTTTTATGGGCACAAACTGCAAAGGATTTACTCCTGGAGGACTTGTGGACTGTCTGTCTTCAGCTCTGTAATTCATGCTGCAGTAAACAAGATCCTTTTTTATTGAGGTGGACTTCACCTACAGCAGAACTGCAGTAGCCTAGACCCATTTATGGGGCAAGGGCCCAAAAACAGGACAAAGCACAAAAAGTAAAGAAGGGAACTAATACGTGTGAACATTAATTAATGTTAATTAATACATTAATTTAATTTCGTTCTGTCACAGGCTGTGACTTGGCCCCCAGAGCAGACTGCATCCTCAGTATCTACTCCCACCAGAGCTGCTTTGGCAGGCATCTCTCAGCTCTGTTCTCCTCCTGGGTTCAGAGGAAAACCAGAACCACCTGTCAGGGAGAGTCAGGCAGGGACCCAGAGCAGCCTCCTGAGCGCAGAAGCCTGCTAGTGCACATGTAGCAGGTGCAGCAAAGGCAGCACAGTTCTTGGCTGTGGTTTAGTGCAATGCACTGTTGCTCTGCTCCTCAAAGGTCATTTTGCCCAGCAGCTGGCTCTCCAGCTCCACATTGCTCACTGGCAGCTGAAAAAAGTTCATCTCAGCTGCCAAAGCAGCCATGGCAGAGGGGTCCTGGCCAAACTGTGCCCGGAGCATCATATCCATTTTCTCCAGGCGCCGCTTGAGCCTCTTGGCCTCGCGCTCGCGGATGAGCCGGGCTTGTCGCTTCTCAGGAGTCTCGTTGGCGCGTTTCAGGCGCATGGCTTCCCGGTCCCTCTGCAGCCGCCGTGCCCGCTGCTCATCTGTCTCCTGCATGCGCTGCAGCCGCTTGGCTTCCCGATCCCGCATGCGCCTCACTTCCCGCTCCTCAGGTGTCTCGTTGTCCCGCCGGCTCTTCTTGGCTGTGCGCTCCCGCTCCAAGCGCTGCAACCGCGCTTCCAGGGGCTCGTTCTGGCGCCGCAGGGCCCACTTGCGCATGCCAGGGGTCTGTGCCTCAAGCAGCTTGCGGTACGCAGCGCAGTTGTTGCACACCAGGAGGATGCTCGCAGGATACACAGGGGTGCAAAAGGCAACATCCTTACCCTCAGCACTGGAGGGGCCCTGGCTCTGTGGTGCCGGCAGCCGATCCGCACTGAGCACCTCTGGCAGCTTCTCACTGCAAAGCAGGAGGAATGGAGTCAGAGGCTTGGTGCTAGGGGCAGAGTCCCCATCTCTGAGTGCCCATGGGCTGCCATGAACAATGCTCCCACTACAGCCCATGGCAGAGGCCTCTGCTAAATCATTTGCCCACAGACATATCTGAGTATCTAAAATAAAGCACTCTCCTATCCAGGGCAAGGAAGTGGATTATCCCAGAGCAGTATCTGGGTTGGAAGAGTGCAAGAGTGGGAATAAACCAGCAAGCTGCTCCTCCCCATCATCTCTGAATTTCTCCTTTTAGCCCCATTCCACTGGTCAGTGGATAATCTCCCACTAGGCAGGACACAAAGAAAGAACATTCTGATCTCTGTCTTTAGTCCTGCTCTGGACATGATGAACACATCTGGATAGTGCAGCCTTACTTCAATGAATTGCTGGGCAAGGGAAGGGGTGGATTGTTCTCCAGTGATTGGAGCTCACAGTGCTTTCTCTAGCTCTGCACAGTGCTAAGAAAGACCCTTTTACCAGCACAGCCTGCAGACGTCTTGGCAGGGGATGCAGAGCTGCAGAAAGGAAGGGATCAAGAGAATCTCACTCATTGGGGGTGTTTAGCACTGTCCTACAGGCCTCAGTGGGTCCAGAGCCACAACTTCTGAGTCATTCAAGGCAACCCACCTAATCTTTAATGTGCTGCCCTAGCCCACTCATTGGCCAGGGTGACCCTGACCTGTTGAAGGTGGCGTGGCTGGTGAAGCGTGCTCCACAAACTGCACAGTTGGACAGCTGGTCCTCTGAGTGGATCAGGAGATGTCTCCCAAGGGATCCCGGGGAGCTGAGGGCTCTGCCACACACAGGACACAGGTAGCTCTTGGCACTCACCACCGCTCCAGTGTGCTGCAAAACAACCACTTAGGTGGTAGTTAAACATTGCCCAGCTCCCTGCCCAGTCCCAGGCATGCTCAAATCATTCTGTTCAGCCTCTTGGAACGGGAATCCTTTACCACTAAACCTCTGTCTGCCAGCTTTTAGACCAAGCTCAAGACAAGTAATTTGGTGTGTCACAGGTCAAACAAGGAGGAAACCCCTTTATAGCTCAGCTCCAGTGCAGGAGAAAAAATTAAGGCTAAAACACTTGGATTGTAAGACCTGACCCTTGTCTTCAGGAATGCATTTGAGGAGCTGCTGCTGCAGGACAAAGCATGACTCAATTAACAGCAAGGCTGGATGCTGGTGCGGAACCACTTAGATGGAGACAACTGGTACAGGTTAAGTGGCCAATTCGGCTCTGCTTCATTCCTTCTGCTACAGACTTTGATATGCTATGAAGAAAGCACTGAAAACAAAACCTAAGATTTCACCACAGATTTCTTGCAAAACTGGAATAATTTTGAGGAAGGACAGCTATTCTCATAGGTAATTACAGGAACTGTAATGAAGTATAAAATAAATGACCAGGAGGAAGGTTTCTGATCTCACTGAATGATGTAAAAATTGCTTCCATGTTTAGTTTGAAGGAACTGCCTGGTTTTAGCCTGAAATACTTGCAGAGACTGCCTTGGCATAGAGTTATGTTTTCCAGATCTGTATACCAGGGCCTTGCTAATTCTTTCCCCTGGAAACCCTCTGGACACAGTTTACAGCTCTGGACACAGTTGACAGCTGTAAACTTCAGTCACATCCCAGCTAGAAATTCAGTTCTGTGGTTGCAAAGACCAGAACAAAGTTACTCTGTGCTTTGAGTTGTTTCTGGACTTGAGGCTTCAGACCAGAGACACTCCACAGTTTAGAACTATCCCTACCTGGTACACATGTGCAATGAGTTGATCTCTGCTTCCACACTCGAGCTGGCAGAGGGGGCATTGTGACAGTCCCAGCATGGGCTCAGAGTTCACATTCTCAGGCACCTACGGGTAGGAACAGCCATTTGGTGTAAGGCACACAGACCCCCCCACAGGCACACCGCCCTTCCTTGGCTCCTCCCAGTGCTGCTGTGTACCCAGTCCTGCCAGGGCTGGTTTGGCTGCTTGACATCTGAAAGTAACCTCCTTCATGTAGCCTCTGAGCAAAATTCCTGCATCTCACCGAGAGGAGACAGAGGCCTCATAGTCTCACTTGCACCCAGGTTCTTGTCAGCACAGTGACTACAAGGCAGGGCCTGTTCTGTGGCAAGGGGAAGCCAATCGGAGAATAGCACCAGAACCAAGGGAAGGGGATGCACTCTGCAAACATCTTGGCCAGTTTATGCCTGCTGTCTCCTGTTCCAGGCAGCCAAAAAGCTCTTCATACCCCTTCCTCCTGCCAGGAGACATTGTTTGGAGGAGATGGGAGGGAGAGAAAGATAAAGAAACATGATGGGGGGAGGAAGTGTTTAGACAGTACCCGTCTCGCTCCCCGGAGGCTACAGTGAGTGCAGAGCCAGTACACACTTGCCTCATTTTCTCTCATCAATGGGGATCCGGCCACAGGTCGTTCTGCATTTTCTAATTCCTTCTTCACTTTCACCATTGAGCCATCTTCCTCAGATGTATGGGAAGAAACTTCATCCTGAGTAGTTTCCTCATCATCGCTGCCACCTGAAATATGCAGAACAGTTTTACCAAGTGTCAGGACCCTCAGGGCACTCATAGGCCTTAATTGTCCTGGCCAGCATTACAAGGGGCCTCTGCCCACCCCCTCCAACTAGGGGTTCCATTTCAACTCAATCTAGGGCACTTGAGACCCTGGGCACGGCCTCTTACACTGCCTTGTTTGACAATTGCCAGATCTTCAGCCAGAGCTGCTGCTGTGCCCACCCTGCTCCAGTGAAATGGGACTGGGTCAAGCCCAGTCTGTGCTGTGCTGGTCCAGTCCTTAGGACAAAGTCCTGCACTGGAGCAAAGGGCTAACCCAGAGGAGGAGCTGGGTAAGACAGTCCTCAGAGGACCCACACACACTGAGCAGCCCTCAGCCTCACCCCTTTCCAGTCTCCCCAGTCTACTACCTTGGTGTTACTGGAAGGGGCAGAACTCACTGCTGCTGGAGTCAGGGTCTTGCAGTGGACGAATTGTTGGCCTTTGGTCCCCAAGAGTTCCAGGAAAGTTATTTTTCATCATGGCTTGGCGGGCTTGCTCCTCCAGCCCTGCAAAGACTTGCTCCCCTAGCAGCCACAAAGACAAAGAGTCAGGCTGGTGCTGTTCCACTGCTTCCACCACCAAGGCTTGCCAAAAACACAACAGGCATGGGGCTGCTCACCTGCACTGTGCAGAACCTCTGGAGTCACCTCTTGGAAAGCACTTAGGTCACTTCTCTGCTTGCCTACCCTGCCACACCAGCCTCTGGCACCTGCTGATGTGAGTCCAGTGCCTGGATGCAGAAGAGTCTCACTAGTGGCAATATGCAGCAGCACTGGGCTGCCCTCCGCGTATTGTGTGTATGCCACTCCAGCCACAAAATACCTGTGACCCCATATATCTGCCATAAATAGCCAGGTGGCTCTTGCTGCTGCCAAGCTATCCACCAATATCCTACAGCACAGCTCAAGGTGGGGGGAAGCCCCTGGGGACTGTGACAGTATCCCAGATCAGGGATAGTACTGTATAGCTCTTCTAAATTATTAACTCTTATTCCTGGCTATAGCAGGCATTTTGCACAAAAATAGCACCTCCCTAAGTCCCTGGTACCTCACGTGTCCTCCACAGTGATAGGAAAACTAGGGGTTGTCCTTGGCATGCTCTGTCACCTTCTTCTGTCCCAGGAGGGATGAGGATAAGCTGCCTTTACAGAAGGTGTCTATGCTTGGAGCTGGTGTTCTCCTGTGTATATGATGGATAGAAAACTATCCTGCCTTGCCCAGGAATGGCTCTTGCTAAAATAAATCTCATTGGCACTTCATGTGCTCAAAACAGAAACCTAAGGGAATGAACCCAGAGAGCTGAGATGCATGTTTAGGACAAAGCAATTTGTTTTGTTGAAAACAGTGACCACTAGTACCTCAGCTCAATAGGACATGGGAAACACCTTGAAAGAAAGTAGTTATTTGTGCTCTGAATGAAAATTGCTTACAGCAATCCCTGCTCAAAGAAGTTTTGGTTCCAGAGAATAACAATAAAAGGCAACCATTAATTTTCATATTAAAGCAAACAAATTACATTGTTCCACGTGTAGTTGTGATTTACCTTTTCCAGTGGATGAGCTGGGAGGCTTGGGAAAGGTGCTGAAGTTCCCAGCAGGCTGGGTTTTGGGTTCTATTTATCAATGGATTTGCAACCGCTCAAGAACCATTCAAAGCACAAATGTGAAAATGCCAAGGAAAACACAGTGCATTTTTCACATAAAATCAAAACATAGCTTTCAGAAGACAAAGTTACCTTTTAGTACAGGGCTACAGCTGGCACCAGCATAACCAGAAAATCAAACTCCTGAGAGAGAGCACCAGCCCTGTTACAAGGACAGGTACATTCTCACGTGCTGAACTGTTCCAGCCAGTGTTGCTCCATGTTCCCACTCACGGTGCCTTCCTTGGAGCTCACCTTGCTATTATGGCAGGGCAAACTTTTTTTTTTTTTTAAAAAAGGCTGTAATTTACAGAAGATTTCAAAGACTCTCAGAAGTTTCACTGAGACTGTGGGAGAAGAGTTTTAGTTCGCAATGTCCCCATGTAGGTTTCCAAAAGCATTTGAAGGCTTTTGTCATTCTATTTCAGAAATGTGAGAAAGGGTGCTGTAGAGAAGATTTGAGAACACAGTCTGTGTGCCTGAGGAGAGGTGCTGAGGAGCACCAAGTCTATTTGTCATTGAAAGCAGCAGGGACCATCATGACTGCTGTGACACCCCTTCAGAAGCCATTCCAGCACTGAATGGTTTTCATGAGTGCTGTTTTTATTCCTGGACCACAGCCTCACATTGGTGGGACTGAGACAGAGACTGTACAAGCAGCAGACACCACAGAATTCCAGTGCCTCTCCAAGAAGCAGAAACCCACAAACCAGGATAAAAGTCCATAGACCAAAAAAGCATTGCAAGAGAAAGAGAAAGCATGGTGAAATGAGGAAACCTGCAGAACATGGGACAGATGTAAAACTACAATGGGAGACGTGCTGCTACCTTTGACAGGGTTCCAAAACAGAATACCCAAATGCCACTGAGGCTGCTCGTGGAAGCAATTACATGTTTGTTTTCTCCCCCCTATTCCCTTTCAGACAGATTACACTCCCACTGAGCAGCAGCCTGGACTCCAAAGGCAAGGCAGGTTCCTGCTCAGCTATGCAAACCACACAGACAGTATGCAGGATTTAAGAGCTGGGATCTTTATCTGAGGTGACAGAAGAAGGAACTCCTCACACAAGGAACACTGGCGTCAGTCACGGGAACTGAAAGCAGCTGTGTGTGCCTTTAGCCTCTGTACAACACACCCCCAGAGCCCAGTGAGCATTGACTCAGCACAGTGCAGAAAACAACCAGCTTACAGCCAGCAACGCAAGTTGTTAACCAAACCTGTGCTATTAGCAGGCCACATCCTCTGCATCCTCCCCAACCTGTATCTAAAAACATCAGGGGACTGGGAAAGGCAAACATGGAGAAACACTGTCTTCCACTGGTACAAAATTTCTTATATATTCTAGTAAGAGTGTACAAAAGAACTTAGGAAAGAGTGTCCTGTTCATCTACTGACACACTAAGTCCTACTTTGATGAAGCTTTACAGCTTTAATGTTTGATAGGTCCAGGGTTTTACTTTTGATGTTTCTGCACACCGATGCTCACAAACAGACACACCCCCACCTCCACCCCACTTTGGGTATGCTTCCATTCATTTGGAAGAGGAGTAGGACAGGCAACAGCTTTAGGATCACTGCCATAAGTAAAGGATGTTATGCTCAATAGTGAATTCAGAGACTCTTCTCCAGAAGTTTCTTTATTAAATACAAAAAGGGCTGCAGGCTGACCACAACACCAAAACAAGTCACTGTAGTTGTTTACAAGCAGCTAGAGATGTAGGACAAGAGAGATCACACAAATGCCTTTGCTTTGTATTCAATTTTCCTCTCCATACTGCTGTGAATGAGTGGGATGCCAAGTGAGCAGTGGTGGAGGTAGGGGACAGCCCTGTGGTACTCTGTAACATGGACAGCCCTGAGCCCTTCCCTTCCCTTCTTGAACTGTGTGAATGCAGGATAACTCTCAGGTGTTCTGGAAAATAAACACAGAAACAAACAACTCCCACCCCAAAATCCACAAAACAAAATCCAAAGGGACTACATCATTCTCCTGCCTTCCTTCCTAAACAGAACGGCCTCTCAGAGATGAGTCAGTTTATTCCCTCCTTGTACATCAATTAAAAGTCCCTGTTCATGTAGGTCTTCTCTGTGTTCCTGGACCTGAAATTTGCAAGTCTTTCCACCACTGTGGATCTATTCCACCTGCCCCATGGCTATTCTGGGTTGTCCACACTGCTGTAGTGGTTACTGAAATGAAAAACAACACAATTGAAAGGGTTAACAATGGCAGTCCATGGAGCCCTTCAGAAGCAAGGGATTTGATGCAAGTAACATTTCTGCTCGGTTGTGAATGCTGGGTGCTATTTCTTGCAAGATACTTTCCCTTCAAAATGGGAGTATTATAGACAGGAGAATCCAAGGAACACCAAAGAGCAGAGAACATGTGTGTGTTAGAGAGAGAGGGAAGGAAACAGAGGATTAACGGGATGTTAGAACCATGGTAAGTAGAGCTCGGAAGCAGGAATTAATCTGACTAACAAAAGCTCTTCTCCAGAGTTCTAAAATAAGCATCAGTTGCAGAGGACACAAGCAATAGAAAGCAAAGCAGCTTGTGGACAGCAGGGAGAGAGAAGTGCATGCTAATACCTGCAACAAATTTTGACAACCACAAAGACAGCAAGTGGTCCATGACTGATGGGGTGACAGCACAGTAACAGATGAATGCAAGAACAGATGAATTTCTTAAGAGTTTTTATACTTTTATACAGCATACTCTGGGAGAAAATAAAGAGCAAATTGAGTCAATTAAATATCTCCACACAAACAATCTAACTGCATTTTATTTTTCAACAAGCATATTCCACTCTTACTGCTCTGTTTTTTAGCACTTTGTCAGGTGTGTTTTTCATGCACCACATGGCAAAATAAAATTATATTCTTAGGAGCCATTTATGTGCTGCAGAGGGAATGACTACAATTAAAATTGTGGGACTGGCCATCATGCACAGAAAGACTTTTGTGATAAATTTTACCACAATTTTTATCACTGTTATTTTATTGTATTATTTTTAATTTCCTTACATATCAATTTCTATTTAAAACTGTTTTGATTTGTAACCATACAATTCCTAGCTGGTTGCTCTGCTTGCCAAGCAAAGTGATTCTGTCCCAAGTGAGGACAGCAAACCATGTTGTTGTGAGAGCAAGGTGAAATGAGGGCCATGCCAAGCCTGGAAAGTAATCCTGGAAAGAGGAGATACGAAGCAAGCCAAGGAGAGGAGATCAGCAGCTGTCACTCGCCCTAGTCAGTCCAAGAAGGAAGAGAAGATGGAGTGGCCATGCAAGGAAGAAGTAGGCACCATCCTCCCATCAAACTTGTCCAGTCATATATGCACAGTCGTATTTATGCAAATCCATAAGGCAGTTCCCCAGCCCCGTAGCCTGCCAAATCAGACCCCAGCTGCAGGCAACTGCATAAAAAGCTGCATACCTGCTGTCCCTTTCATTCCTCTCCTCCCAACCACTGCAGTCCCTGTGAAGAAGTCCCAGTAACGTGTCTGCTATGTCTCAGCCTGACTCCTCATTCTGCTGGCTCACCCCGTTCTTGGAGCCGGTGTTTTCTCCGATTATCCTCGTCAGGGCACTGCACGGCATTTCTGGGCCCTCCAGACACACAGCAGGCTAGGTAGACAGAGAAGTCCCAACGATTTCGTGGTGTTCATCATAAGACAGACAAGATTTTCCATCCCAAGGTGAAGACATCACCATTGACAAGTTTCTGGTATCTCTCGGTCCCCTTATTTTCTTGTGGTCCTACTTGCTGCTCTCGATGGCTCCTGCTGAATAGTTGCTCTGTAGCAACATACTGCATGTAAAGGAGATGAACAGGTCCCAGAATTCCACTCCATGGCATACCTGATGCTATAACCTCCTGCCCCCTGGCAGCGTGTTTGTCAGACAGCTTCCTCCAAAACCAGGACTGGAGATACAATCATTTGTATTGCAGATAAAAAAGCAACGTTCACTGTGAAAACAGTGCACGGCTGAATTTTGTGGTATGTAGAGTTTTGTATATGATAGTACAAGCTTCTGAAGAACATAACCCTTATGCAGTGAAGTGCAGAAAAGCACCCAGCTAAACACCACGGAAACTCTATCTGCACCATTAGAGCTGCTGTAGTGCTTGGTTTCCATACTCAAGAGATCCCGACTGCGGCCCAGGGGAGATAGCTTAAGTGCAAACATGACATAAACCTGAGCTCAATGGCAGCAGTAATACCTGGGCACTCTAAGAAGCAGAAGTGTGTGGACACAAGGCACGTTACTGGCATCACAGGACAAAATACTGGACATACCAAATTTCTCTACGAACGACAACTCCAAAGTCATTAACGTACTATCAGACAAATTATACCTATACTCTGCCCACTGTGGAACCAGCAACCAGAAGCAGGAACCGGAGAGCCCAAAGCAACGCAGGTGCCACAAGCCACATTCCTTGAGAACTTCACTCTGGCCAAAAAGGACAGCTCAGCTGGCTCTGCCAAGCTGCCCAGCCAGTGGGGCTGTGAGTCCCAGAAAGAAACTGCTCTTCCCAGTGCACTCACCGAGTGTGCAAGGTGTCAGCTCCAGCCCAGTGTTTCCCCTTGCACAGAGAGCAGCATGCACAGATGCCTGTTGCATACCTGTGCACAGAGGCAGCACACAAACACACAGACATGCAAGCCAGCAGCACCAGCAATGAGGCAGTGTTAGGGCTGCAGCACTCAGCTCTGTCTCGTACTCCTGACAGCTACTGCAGCCAAAAAAACCACAAGGCCCTCTCAGCAGCCTTGCTCTTACAGATCTACAGAAATGGAAACTTGTTTTCCTAATTCCAGCCCAAATTCCAAGCATTTTTCCAGCCACAAACCTGGGTATGAACAAGGGCCTACAGGCCCCTCAAATTTCCTCTGCTGCCAAACAGAAGCTATACATGTGCAGTTTCACCTCTGCAGCCAAACCTCCATCTGTGTCTCCCAGCTCCACTGGTGCCTGGCTGTAGCCTGCCCACAACAAGTGCTGATGCACAGCATCTTCAGCCCTTCCACTGTCAAACAAATGCTATGGTCTTGGCAATGATGGACAAACAGAGATCCATCTTACCACCTCTGCTCAGGAGTGATCTGGCAGACAGAATTTATTTGTCCTGTAAATTACTTGGCCACCATCCATTCTTTGACAGGAAAGAGCAAATGGCTTTATTTCATCATCTGGTAGGAAACTGAGGTATGGTGAGCTTAAGTAACATACCCAAGGCCAGTCAGCTGAGTCTGTGGTAGGATAAAGATCAAAACCCAGGACTTGCTGGCTTTTAGCCAGCATGCTCCGACCACCTTGCCTAGAACTTTGCTGTCCAAGAGAGGCCAGAGCCCCAAGCCACATCTTCTACTATTCTAACTTGTACTTTTGACAGTGTGAATGCAAAGCCCAGCTACAGGTCCTGCATATACACACCTACCTTTACAGCAGTAGCTGTTTGTTCAAGCCTATCCCTGTCCTGCTATGCCAGGACACAGCCAGCTTCCGTGATGCACAAACCTCAGTTTCTCTTCTTTTACACCCTAAGACAAAATATGAGTAACCACCATTCCCTAAAAGCTGTCCCTTCCCATCACTCCTATCATTCCACTCCTCCCCACCTCACTCCACAACCTAGCAAGAGCAAGGGTCCCACAATGCTGCATAACATCATACTCACAGTGAACTTTGTTAGGAGTGGTCTGTTTCCGACGGGACATGTTTCCCTGACCTGGGGGTACGGAGTGTTCCTCCCCTCTGCAGAGGGCTCATCTGAGAAGAGAAGAGTCTGTCACACACTTCACTCCAAGTGGAACCCTCCAAGTCCCTAGCCAAGCTCCGCTGGCTGTCCCATGGTCATTCCCTACTCTTCTGCCTAAGGGGCTCGTTCTGCATCACCACAGCTGGATTCCAGGCCAGCATTCAACATAATCCACAACCATGTCACAAAGCATTGTGCACGGGTAGTCCTACCCAGTTCTCAGACAAAGGCTTAAGCAATCCTGACCCCCCAAAAGATGAGTGTCCCCTTCAAAAATTACTGCAACCTCAGTCCCAACACCATTCTCCCTCCTGCCCACTCCTGCAGCCTAATAATCATCCTTGTAGTTGAACTGACAGAGGAAGGTGGCATTTCCAACAGTCTTCTCGGAGACAGACAAAAGGAGGAGCTGAACCCATTTCCCAAAAAACACATGGACATAGAGATCCCGTCTGCCTTCTCAGAGGGACAAACAGATTTCATCAGCCTCTCGCTGACAGGGAGACAGATATCCCATCAGCTTTCTCAGACAGATGGACAAAAGGATCCTGTCAGCCTCGCACTGCCAGACGGACACCGGGATCCCATCAGCCCTCTCAGATGGGTGGACACGAAGACCTCGGCAACCTCCCCAGACAGCGGGATCCAGCCGGCAGTCCCAACACACGGGAGACGGCAGAAAGGACCGGGCCCGCAAGCGGCCGGACATACAGACAAAGGGATGCGGCTCCTCTGGCATCAGGACGGACGCGGGAACCCTGCCTGGGTCCCCGAGGTCCCGACCGGGCAACCCTGACAGACAGACCAGCCCTGGCAGCGGAGGTCCCGCCGCGAGGCCCGTTTCTCCCCTCGCGGGCGGCAACCCTATCCCGGCCCGGCTTACCCGGTCCCGCCGCAGGCGCCGGGGGCCGCGGACAGACAAAGGGCAGCGGACAGACGGACGGGCAAGATGGCGGAGGGCGCCGCCGGGCTGCGCGACGCGAGCGCGGGCACGGGGGCCACGGCAGGCACCGGGAGGGCACGGCTCGGCACCGCTGGCACCAGCTCGTCCGCAGAACTCAGGTGCCGGCTTTTCATTACCTGAAGCGTCTCACCTGTTTGCCATGGATCCAGCCCAGCGCATGACTCCCGACCGCTCGAGGGAGCTCATCCGTGCCTGCGACGAGGCTCGCTTGCCCCGGCCGCCGCCGCCGGCAGCTCACTGGGAGCCCTCGTGCCGCCCCGGCTCACCAGAATCTCGCGTACCCTGCAAGGCCAAAAGGCACGGGTTTAGTATTAACTTAGACCCACCGCGCGCGTTACGAACTCGCGCACCTGCTGAGAGGAGAAACGCCCCACCCCGGGGGCTCGGGGCCGCCTCCCCTCGCGGGCCACCGAGCGCCGCCGCGGGATTAGCGGGCCCGCTCGGAACTCCCGCTGGGCCCGCTTACCCGGGGGCTGCGGCACCGGGCCCAGGCCCGGGCTGGACTTCGGTCTGACTCTCTTTCGCGGTGGCGCCAGAGCCGTGCGGCCCTCAGATAGCCGAGGACCCCGCGGCCAAGTCACAGCAGCCGGCGGAACGCCGCGTTGCCGGAACCGCCGCGCCGGGGGCGGGCACCGGCGGGCGCCTATCAGGCGTGGAACAAGTTGGAGCGTGCAGGATCCCTCCGCCGGGCCATGTAGTCCCTCTACGCCGCTCTCCCAGACCGTGCCCGTCCCTCTCCCGGCCGCCGTTGCGCCAGGACCGCATTTGCAGAAGCGGGTCGGGACAGCGCTCGCCGCGCCAGCTCGACTGTGCCTCGGACTGGGTGCGGGGAGTGCCAGAGACTGGATGCGGGGAGTGCCGGCTAGAGGATCACTCCGCACGCGATGAAGACTTGTGGTCGCCGCGCGCCATTTTGGGTGACAGAGACCTGCGGAGCGGCGGGTGGTGAGTCGGGCCATGGGATGGGTGAGCGGGGCCGTGGGGGGCGCTCGGCGTCCGAGGAGGTGGTGGGGAGCTCTGCCTCGGTGTCTCCTGCAGCCCTGGGACCCGTGCCTGGGACCTGCTCCGCTCGTGCTGTGGGATGTTCCCTCGGTGCCACCTAGCTGGGGAGGGAGATTGATTTCTTCCCTCAGCCCTCAGGGGTGATGCTGCGCCGGTAGAGCTCATGCAGAGCCTACCGCGCACTGTCCGAGCTGTCCAGTGGAGTCCCTGGGCACTAGGCCAAACGCGGTGAGTCTCGCCGAGGGGCTGGTGTGGCTGGCGGCTGTCCTGGCAGCCGGATCAGGTCATGGCTCGCTCCGCGCTGGGCAGTTGCAGGGACGGATGGGGAGGTGAGATGCAAACCGAGGTCTTTTTATGTTATATTTTTTAAGGAAACTTCTCATTGATGAACGGTTCTTGGCAAACAATGCTATAATTAAATACTATTAGCGTTTGCTTTCTGTAGGGTTAATAAGTTGAACTGATTCCTGAGAGATGAAGTATGTGTTCAGTAGCCAGGAAGAGTGTGGGGAATGTAGAACGGCAGCTTTTTCCTTCTGGTGACGAGATTGTTATAACCTTAGTTTCTAACAGTCCTCGAGCTAATTATATAGCTGGTTTATAACTTGTATTTCGATAGGACAGAGGTGGGCTTGGCTCTTCAGTTGACTTTTCTGTTTTTTAGAAAATGTCCAGGAAGTTTCCTCAAAGTTTCTAAGGCCAATCCCGTTGGTCTTGGTTAGGTGCAGGTTTGTGAAGTGGGAAAGGTAATAATGAGCTGTCAAAGTTCAGTCACTTATAAATAACTAGATTCAGGATTGGCAGACCACGGCACGTTTGTTCGGGGAATTTCTTGGCCTCCTCCCCAGTAAAACAGCATCTGGTGCTCTGACTGACAGTTCTTGGCTCCAGTGACCACCCCTCTTCTCCACAGAAAGTGTTTATCATGTTGGGCTCTGGGTTCAAGGCAGAGCGCTTGCGAGTCAACCTGCGCCTCGTCATCAATCGCCTCAAACTACTGGAAAAAAAAAAGAGTGAGTATTTAAGGGGGCAGGTGGGACCTGAGATGCTTTTGGGGCTCAGGAAACTTGAGAAGGTATTTCTCAAGTCGGGGTACTTTCATGGGCCAAGTATGGAGTAGCTTTTTGCTCTTCCTTGCTGGACCCCGGCCTTACAACCTGCCCCAGTGCACAAGGAACTGGAAGAGCAGGCTGGCCACAATCTGGCCTCTGTTCCTGGCAGCTGTTGGAGTGCAGTTTGTGGGGTGGTAGCTGTGGCCTGTGTGTACTAGCCGCACAGTGGGGAACTCCCTGGGTGCTGTGGGAGATTCTCCCCACCTGCCCTGACACAGGTAAGGTGTGTGGTCCTGGTTAATTCTGCAGGGAGGTTGTAGGTGTGGGAGTGTTTCCAGCAGCCTAAAGTCCACTTTCCTTTCTCCCATGAGTTAAGTGTGCTCAGACCTGGACATGAGGGCTGTGCCAAACCATGGCTGAGTGTCTCATGCTGCAGAAGTTTGATAGGGGGGAGAAGCTAGTGGTGGATTTATGTGTGATGGGGACTGTGGGCGGTCTGAGGCAGCAGCCCAGGCCAGCACAGTGACCGGGCTCGGGATGTGTGCTGCAGCTGAGTTGGCCCAGAAGGCAAGGAAGGAGATTGCAGATTACCTGGCAGCTGGAAAAGATGAGCGTGCCAGGATTCGTGTGGAGCACATAATCCGTGAAGATTACCTTGTGGAGGCCATGGAGATCCTGGAGCTGTACTGTGATCTGCTGCTCGCCCGCTTTGGCTTGATCCAGTCCATGAAGTAAGCTCTGGCTGAGAGGGTCCTGGACTCAGGAAGGGGCACTGCTGGGGGCAGGTCTGGGGTACAGAAGAGCACCTGTGTTTGTCTCTCCAGAGACCTTTTCTTCCCCATGTAGGGCAAACTGTGGAGCCCAGTGTATAGGATGGGCTCAGCAGATTGAGGGCAGCAAAGGCTGGGTGCATGGGGTGGAGAGAGAATTGTTTTCTTTGGTTGTAGGGAGCTGGACTCTGGCCTAGCAGAGGCAGTATCGACACTGATTTGGGCTGCACCACGCCTCCAGTCGGAAGTGGCCGAATTGAAAATTGTGAGTAGGGCTGTTTGAGGGATGTTGCACATGAAGGGTGGGGGTGATGCTGCCAGATGCTGATGGAAGCCCTTTTCTGGGACTCTGTGTTGTTAAAACAGAGGATTTTATGGGCTCTGCAGATGGAAACCAGATGTTCTTGGAGCAACTGGGGTGGCTGCAGCTGCTGAACTGGGGTGCTCAGTGGGAGAAATGAGGGAGGTGGGTGAGTGGATGTGTGGTTTGAGGTGGGAGAAAGCAGGGGTGTGCACATTTTGGAGTTTGTCTCCTGCTGCAGGTTGCTGATCAGTTGTGTGCTAAGTACAGCAAAGAGTATGGGAAGCTGTGCCGGACAAACCAGATTGGGACAGTCAATGACAGGGTAAGGAACTGGTAGAACAGGTGGAGCTGGCAGAGCAGCCACGCCTGCCAAGGCTTGCTGCCCTTTGGGCCTGTGGCTAGTAGCTGATGCTTGCAGTCACTCTGGAGCACAGCAGGTGCTGTGCAGCCAGGGCCCACCTGCATTGGAGCATGGTGCTGAGGCCCCAGGCAGGGAGGCCCTGCTCTGCTGGTTGTGGATGGGGAAGGGTAGAGCAAATATAGCCCTGGCCTGTGTCTGCCTGCAGCATGCTGTACGGGGTGGAGAGGCCTCCCCAGGGCTGCCTGCTGCTCCCTGTCTGGAATGGCACTGGTACAGAGCTGTTGGGTGCTGCATTGCCCTGGCCCTACTTAGTGTCTCCACCCCTGTGTTCCAGCTGATGCACAAGCTGAGCGTGGAAGCACCACCCAAGATCCTGGTGGAGAGATACCTCATAGAGATTGCAAAAAACTACAACGTACCCTATGAGCCTGACTCAGTGGTGATGGTGAGTGAACCACACGCTGTGGCATTGCAGTGAATTTGGTGGTCCTTGTACTTTGGTGTCTTCTAGACAGCCCCAGCATAGCATGATCCTTGTTCCTTCATGCATTCCTATGGCGTGTGGCAGTAGTTACACATGCTATAGCCTGGTTCCTGTTCTGTTTCCTATTAAGACCACTATATAGCTGCTCTCTATTCTGTTCCTGTTGCATATGCCTATCTTGTCCATTGACAAATGCTGCATCTAATGTGTACAGAGGGCAGTGATCATAACAGAGATGTGTTGGTGAGCAGAATTCTTCCACCCTTTCCAGGCTGAAGCCCCAGCAGGTGGAGAGGCAGATCTAATTGATGTGGGGTTCACGGATGATGTGAAGAAGGGTGGCCATGGAGGGGGCGGAGGTGGTGGATTTACAGCCCCAATGATAGGTCATGATGGGTTAGTACCCATGCCCGTGATGATGCCTATGCCCATGCCAACAACAAATCCACCCTTCTCCTATCCACCTCCAAAGGGACCGGTAAGTTCCTGGGCTTTGTTTCCTTTTTCTGTGAAAGACTCCTATTGTGGTGCTTAGCCCTGTGCCTGCTGACTGTACCTGATAGCTCGATGTGTCAGAATGCCATGTTGGTGTGAGACTGCATGGGATGGAGGCTGTTGGCAGTGCAACTGAAGCTTAATGTTGCTTCTTTACTGTGGAGGTTCCTACTCCTGTTCTCCAGCCAGCCCTCTTTGCCTTCAGGGAACAGAGGAGTCCAGACTTAACTCCTGAGGCAGTCTTCTGACTGCCAGGCTTTTGTCCAGGAGTTGGCGCTGCACTTTGAAGTTGGTAGGCTGGTAGTGTGCCAGGATTCAGTCAAGGAAATCAGGTGAGTGTTGTGGGTTGGGAATAGCACAGAAAAATGTGCCTTGCCTTCAGACCTGCAAGGGGAGAAGACTAAGCCAGCGGCTCTTGGACATGATTTGTTGTAAGGGTGGAAGGTGGGAGCTGAAAAGAACTCCTCCGTTCTCTGAATTAAGTAATTTACAGGATGTCTGTGTAGGCTGGAGAGCAGAATAGTAGGATGGCTTCGGGTCTTAATATGGTCCCAGTAGTGCTGAAGTGCTTTTTGTGGAAAATCTGGGCCAAGTATCATCAGCTGAGTGTTGGCCCAGGCATAAACATGCTGACGGCTTGTGCCAGGTCTGGGTCCTTGAGGCGCTGTTGTGTGACAAATGAGGGCAATTCAAAGCCTTGTGTGAGCCAGAAACGTCTTTCCTATTCTGCAGTAGTGCACACTGGGCCAGGAATGGCAGAGCATTTTCTTTATTGGCCTGGTACTTTTCATGCCTTGAAAGATGAAATGTTTACCTGTGCTCGTTCTTCAGAATAACCCACAGTCTGGTTAGCTGGGTCTGCCTGCTCTAGGTGACTACATCTGTCTTGAGAATCTCTTCCTTGTAAGCATAAACTCTTACCCATTTGGACACTTGGCTGCATTTATCCAAGACTCTACTTCCTGTGATTCCTGTGGCAGCTGTAGGCGTGTGGTGTTTCAGATGAGTAGTCTGGTGCATGACTGATCTCTCTATACAGGAGAACTTCAGTGGCCTGCCAGTGGGGACCTACCAGCCTTTCACTAACATCCACCCACCACCAATTCCAGCAAGCCCACCCACATACGAGTCCGTAAGTGCCTGAGATGAATGGCCGTTGCCGGCAGCAGAAGGATCCTCAGAGCGCAGTGGTAGCCACAGAGACGGGAAATGTTTGTAAAGGATACTGTTGCCAGCTTTTGGAGTTTTTGGGGTGGTGCTGGCCTTGCTTGCTGGTGTAGTGAATTACTGAGTGCACATGATAGAAGGATGACTTGTGAAGAGAAGTTCCTCATTTAGCTCTGTGCTTTGGCTGCAAAGGAGAGCTGAGATTTCTCTTGCTGCATTGTTAAACTGGTGATAAATAGTTAATAAGCAGAATCCACAAGTTCTGGTTTTTGCAGTGTGAAGGGTTTATCACCTTGACTCTGTTTAACTATGGCTTTTGAACTAATTAACAGCTTGGATGATAATTTTGGCTGACCCAGATGCTGTATGTTTAAAGACTTCCTTTCACAGACTTTCCTCAGTCGTTGGGGACAACAAAGCAGAGGCCGGAGACTTCCCTTTCTGTGCTTGTCTCTGTTATTTTGCTACAGTTTGTCATCATGCCTCCCACTCTGCTTTTGGTGATATGCTGTTTGTTTTTTGCATTATCCTGAGTAGGGAGGAGCATAGTGTTGAGCATTGTGGGCGCTGACGCTTTTGTGTTCTCACAGGTGCAGCAGTGCAGGTGAACTGGGTAGGAATGGGTGTTGAGGGCTGCAGGATGCAGGGAATAAGTTTTACTAGCACAGCTGAGTGTGCCATGAGCCTTTTTCCCAGACAGACCAAGACCTGAGATGAGTCATTTCATACGCTGCTGCTCGTCACAAGGGCCTGTCAGTGGTTTATGAAGAAAAGCAGCAAGGAGGCTGTGATGACATGGATGCAGGGCACGGTGGTTTTGCACTGGTGGCCTTGATAAATGTTTCACACCTGATAGTGGATATGCTCAATTGATCCAGTTCCAGAATATTGTCAGTGAAGCTGCTGTGGTTGACAAGGAGGGAGAGAAAAGCTGAAGAGCTGCTTCTGTTTCTTAGGAAGAGAGGCAGGTTGTTGCAAAGCCATGGCTGCCTGCTAGGGGTGGGGAGGAGTGTGCACTGCTCTGCCGGAGCTGTGCCTCTGCCTTGTGTGCTGGTGTGACCATGCCTGGTGGGACAGAGCTGTAGTAACTGAGAATTTTTTTCAGATTGATGAGCCTAACACTGACAAGGATGCTGCTGCACTAGTGCCTGGTGAGTATGTTGAGAAATATGGAAATCCTTGGGTATTAGGGGCTGTTCAGAAAACCCACTGGTACTGCGGTTGCTGGAATGACCGTTCCTTTGTGAGGCTCTGTTTGGCCCGGTCAGTGTGTGCTGATGGTGAGGTGCAATGATACTTCTCTTATAAACAGGGCCTGAGCCCAAGCCAGAAGCTTCTCCTAAACCAAGAGCTGGAGCTCCTAATACCTTTGATAACTTTGTATTGCCTGAATTGCCATCTGTGCCAGACACGCTGCCAATAGCATCTGCTGGCGCCAACTCTTCTGCCTCAGAAGACATTGACTTTGATGATCTTTCACGGAGATTTGAAGAGCTGAAGAAGAAAACATAAAACTTCCTGGGCTGCAGGAAGGAGGGGAAGGAGCTGTGACATCTCTCTGAAACAGACTCCCTTTGAAATTGGTTTCCTGTATTAACCTCCAATTAATGTGCTCTTCTTTTTGAGCTCTCTTCCTGCTGTACTTACACCAAGTGCTGCCGCTTTCCTGATCTTTGCTGCTCCAGGAGATGAACTGTGGGGAATGTTGTGAGAGTGAGGCAGGGGAGAACTCGTGTCGGTCTGGGCAGCTGTATGGGGAAGCTGCACATGATGTTTTGGGCACTGTTCCTGGCTGCCTCCATGATGGCTCCATGCCTGCCAGCGGAGGCTTTCTCTTGGGGAGCCCTCGCTGGCATTCATGGTGTTCTCGGTGGGGTCTGTTTGCAGTTTGCAGAAGGGTGGCAGTGTCTGCCTGGGACTATTGGGAATTCGACTGGCCCTCCAGAGGGCAGAGCTAGGCAGGCTCTGCTGCTGCCTCGGGGTTTTGATGCGGCAGCTGTGGCCCACCGAGGTCTGGGGGCGAGGAACGGAGAGCAGTCTGACGGATACGCAGCTGCACCTTGTTTACCCCACCCGAGCCGCGGGCGAGGGATCTCGGGACTGTAACGTAGCTGTTGGTGACACTGTCTGCAGCTCTACCTTCCCTGTCCGTGACGCTGCCCGCGGCTGTACCCGCCCTGTCCGCTTCCCTCGTTCAATAAAGCGCGGGCCGCGACCTCTGCTGCGCCTCTATTGGCTGCAAGGGTAAGGCCTCCGCCAATCACAGAGGGGCCCCCCGGAAGTGCCCTCGCGTGTTGGGCTGAGCATGATGGCGGCGCCGTTGCGTGTGAGCGGCCGGGGGCCCGGGGACGTCAGGGGAACCCGGAGCCGTCCTGGCCGGGCCGCTCATGGGACCCTGGGGACAGCCGGGGTTGCCCGGTTGCGGCTGGGGCGGGACGGGTGGTGTGGGATCGGGGCCGGCGAGCTGGGACGGGATGGGACGGGACGGGACGGGACGGGACGGGACGGGATGGGATGGGAGTGGTTATCGGTGGGGGATCGCTGCTGGTGCGCTGCTGACGACCTGGCGCAGGGACGGCTGCTGGCGCTGGGAGGATGCGGGCTGCTCCTGGGATCGGCGCTGGCGGCAGGCGACGAGCGGCTTTACGCGGTGGCGGTAATGCCCGCGCTCCGGGCGCTGCCCCCTGAGGCCGCCCACGGCCTGGCTTTACGCGCCGCCGCCCTCGGGTTGCTGCCCTCCACACGTCCCGACGGCCCCGCGCTGGTGCGTCTCCCGAGGGCGGAGGAGGGCGGGGAGTGGGGAGGTCGGAAGGGCGTCCAGAACGGAGGGATAGGGGGTGGATCGCAGGGGCCGGCGGGGTGCGCAGGCGGCCGAGGGTCCAGTCGCAGTCCGTGGCAGGCAACGAGGGACCCTCGGGCAGGCACCCTATAAAGACACCCCATAGGGCAGGGAAGGCGGCCGCGTCTGTCGGGAGTGGGGCTGGAGCGAGGCCTCGGCAATGGTTCCTGGAGTCTGTGGGCTCTGACCTAGCCCCAGCCCCGCAGGAGGTGCGAGTCCTCGGGCAGCGATTCTGCAACCCATTGGGCCTGGCTGCTGGCTTTGACAAGCAGTGTGAGGCTGTGGACGGGCTCTACAAGATGGGCTTTGGCTTTGTGGAAGTGGGGACTGTCACACCCAAGCCCCAGGAAGGGAACCCCAAGCCAAGGGTCTTCCGGCTGGCAGAGGACGAGGCGGTCATCAACAGGTGGGATCTGAGAGCAGCTGCTCTGCAGTCTGCCCCCCCGTGAGGGAGGGTGCATATCTGGGTGGTCCCAGGTCTTTGGTTGGTGCTGTGGTGGCTTTTGGTTGGATGTGGTGAGCAAAGCTGCAGACACCATGGATCTGCCTTGTGTTTCTCACATGTCCTGTTCAGGGCTTGCAGACATAACCCAGACTTGAGCCCCTTCTGTCCTGGTGCAGGTATGGATTCAATAGCCACGGCCATGTCGCGGTGGAGCGCAGGCTGCGAGCCCGCCAGGAGACACAGATCAGGCTCACTGGTGGTGAGACAAGCTTGTAAGCCTTTGCTCTTGGGCACTGCAGGATAGGTCTGGGCATCTCCCGGGTACCTGTAGGCCATTATCCAGGCACAGGAGCACCCCGGCTGGAGCAAGGAACACTTGGACAGCAAGACTCTCTTGGGGCTGTAGTCTCACTCTTGGCATTGTGACTAGGCACGTTTCTCCTGCTGTTTTCTCTGGGATCAAGCTCCACTTACTGCTTTGGGCAGGATGTGTCTGCTAACATAGCGAAAGCCAAGAGCACCCCAGATGGGCACATCCTGAGGGCAGCCTCTGCCAGGCTGAAGACTGTGGTGCTGGGAAGTGCTGACTGGGGTCCCAGGCTTATCCTCACGAAATACATGGGCTGTATATCCTCATCTTAACTTTAGCTGGTCCTGGGACCTCCTTTTTCAGGTGCTCTGGCCATTGGGTGGTGGTTGGTACTGCTGCCCTGGTTCAACTGTGTCTGTGTTCCAGCTGGGATGCCTCTTGGAGTCAACCTGGGCAAGAACAAGAGCTCTACTGATGCTGCAGCTGACTATGTGGCTGGGGTCCGGGCACTGGGCCCTTTGGCTGACTACCTTGTTGTGAATGTGTCCAGCCCGAACACCCCAGGGCTGCGGGACCTGCAGGGCAAGGCTGAGCTGCGGGACCTGCTTAGCAAGGTGGGTGCCTCCCCCCAACCAGCCCAAAGCACAGCTACAGCAGTGGATGCATCCCATCTCCTGGCAGCATCTGCGCTGCTGCAGCCAGTGGATTTGCCCGAGCACAGGGAGGAGTGGGGGTGGCTTTCCCGCATGGTGGGCAGGACCACTGAGATGTCCCTGTCAGCTGCTGCCATGGGGTGTACTAGGGTACTGCATCCCAGCAAAGGGCTCAGGAACAGTGAGGCATTGCCCTCCACTTGCAAGAGGCAGCAAGCCATCCACCCCACAGCTTCAGGCGTTGCTGGGGTCCTGTGCCTGCTGTGTGCTCCAGGCCCTGTGCCAAGGGTGCCTTTCCTGTTTTTGGTGTCGTGTAGAGGAGCAGGGCCTGTCCCTGTACTGCCTGTGGTGGTGGGTGTCCGTAGCTCCTAGTTGGGGCAGGAGGCCTCCCCCTGCCATGCACTGCTATGTGCACCGACAGGTGCTGCTGGAGAGGGACCTGCTGCCCTGCAAGCGTAAGCCAGCCGTGCTGGTGAAGATTGCCCCTGACCTTACCGCACAGGACAAGCAGGACATCGCCAGTGTTGTCTGTGAGGTGAGGAGGCAGGAAGGGGAGGTCACCAGAGACAGGACCGTGGTAGTTCTGGCAAGTCACCTCTCTGAAAGACACGTACGCCTGCAGCTCTCTGGCTGCTGTAGGGATGGTGTCCTGGGTCACTGAGAGTCCATGAGGGCTGATGTGTGTCACCCAGGCAGTCCAGGCAGTGAGGAGCAGCTTTGTCCCCAGGCACGCTTCTGGATTGTGTGCTGGGTGGTCCTGACCTGGCAGGAGGGGAGGGGAGGGTTGGGCTGCTTGTGGAAGCTGTGTCCTCACACTACTGACCCTGCAGCTAGGTGTGGATGGGCTGATAGTCAGCAACACCACCGTGAGCCGTCCCAGCAGCCTCCGGAGCAGGGAGCGCATGGAGCCTGGGGGCCTCAGTGGGAAGCCCCTGCGGGAGCTCTCCACACAGACCATCAGAGAGATGTACGCTCTCACTCAAGGTGATGGCAGAACAGGGCTTGGGGGCGCATGCCAGTGTTGCCTGTGCCACCCTGACCCTGACCCTGCGCCCTGCCCACAGGCCGGGTGCCCATTATTGGTGTGGGTGGGGTGAGCACTGGGCAGGACGCCCTGGAGAAGATCCGTGCCGGAGCCTCGCTTGTGCAGCTCTACACAGCACTTGTGTACCATGGGCCACCAGTGGTGCGGGCAGTGAAGCGGGAACTGGAGGAGCTGCTGAGGTGAGTGGAGGCCAGGCACGTCCTCAGAGAGCCCCTGGTCCTAGGACAGCTCTGGACAGCTGTGTGCTGGTGCCCAAGCAGTGCCAGCCCAGTCCCACCACACACTGTCCCTGTTTAGGGAACAGGGCTTCAAGAACGTCATGGAGGCAGTTGGAGCAGATCACCGCTGCTAACATGCTGCAGAATGAAGGTCCAGCTGGGAGGAGCCATGGCTGAGCAGGGATGGGTGTGACAATTCCAGTGCTGGGCAGACTGGGACTGAGACGAGGTCCTAGTTCCAGCCCCTGGGAAGGGTCTGATGGGTGAAGCAGGGGCTGCACTGGTGGGGAGTAGGGGACAGGGCCTCCATGACAGTACTGTTTTTCACGACTGTGTTTTGGCTTCCCTATGGATAGCAGAACCGAGTGTCAATAAATCTTTGGCTCACCTGGTTCTGTGTGCTGCTCTGGGGACACCCCATGGGCTGAAGGGATGCAGCTTAGCTCTCCTCAGCTGAGCCGGATCAGCTCTTCATGTTGCTCCCACTTTTCCTGGTGGGAGAAGCCACCAGGGTAGCTGAGCTCTGGGGTGGACTGACAAGTGCATCAGGCCTCCCCTGGCAGAGACCAGGCCCTTGGGAGGGAGGGAAGGCAGTGGTGGTGCTGGGTGCCAGTAGACAACTGTTAGGAGATGGCTGCAGTCATGCCCTGTAAGTTGTGGAAAGGGCCTGATCAAAGGTGCTTCTGTCTGTTGGTTTTGTCTCTGGGAGCTCTGGTGGTGACTTTCCCTTCACCCTGAACTCATTAGAGTCATCTCGGGCTTTTCCTGAGCAACAGCTTGCTCTGTACAAAGCATTCCCTCAGCAGCCTCTCACAATCCACCCTGCAGAGCAGGATTGCACAACAGCACTTCACCAAAATTGTTTACAACTGCTGGGACTCTTGGCACCCTGGCTTCCTGTCAGGGCTTGGCAGCTTCCTGGGAACTGCTGCCAGGCTGGTGCTAAGCAAGATGGGGCTTTCTGTACTCTTCCTGCTGGGAATTGTCCTGGCTGCAGGCACCAGGGTCAGGAGATCTGGAGCTCATGGGCTGCGCCAGGGCAAAGCAGGTGGTAGAAAAGGGGGTGAGGAGGAAGCCCCAAGCGGGAATGACCTGCAGGAGGAGGCTGGAGGCTGCTATGAGCATGGGGTGAGCAACACCAGTATGTCTCTGGATGTGCTCAGTGCTGTGCCTGTCCTTTCCTGGGTGAAGACCTGGCCCTGCAAAGGACCAGTGTTGGGCCTGGAAGCATCCGGGTCCCAATGCTGCAGCCTTGACCTCTGTAGCAGCAGGGCCCAGGTCTGACTCATGGCTGTCTGGTGGGCAACCCCAGGGCATGCAGTTGCCCCTTTTTCATACCGGGACAGGGTATAAGCCTGGCCAGGCCCTGGGTCCTTGGTGGAGCTCACAGCTGAAAGCAAAGATAGGAGTTTTCTGCTGAGGTTGCCTTCTCCTTCCTGCAGAGCTGCTGACTGCTGGCCTGGAGTGTGCTGGGGACTGCAGCTGCCACGGGTACCTTCCAGGGCAAGGGGGGAGCAATGGGGCTTGGACAGAGCTGGGAGGGGGCTTGGCAGGGAGCAGGCACAGGGCAGGAAGACAAAACTAGGGAGGGACCTAGCAGAGATGGGAGCATGTCCTGGGCTGGGTGCTTTGGGTCAGCTGAGCATTCTCTGTGTGCAGAGTGGAGCTGTGCAAAGCATGTGGAGCACCTGGTCAGGTACTGCTGCAACCCATACTACTGGCTGCACAGCTGTAGTGATAGTGAGGTACACAGCATGGGCACAGCACGGGGGACGGGGCTTCTGCCCAGCTCCAGGGAATGTGTGGGGCTGCCCCAAATACTAGGTGATGCAGCGTGACACTCCACCCCACTTCATTGGGGTATGAATAGCTACTGCTGTTCATCCAAACTACGTGGAGGTACAAGCACTTCTGTGCCTCCCTGGCTGCAGGGCAGTGGTGCTGACTGGTTTCTCTCCAAAGGGACATACAAATGTGATGAGAATCAGGTGTGGGTGAGCCCTGATGCTTTTAAGAATGTGCCTGTCTGTGAGCCAGGTGAGAGCAGACTACAGTGGCTGGGGGCTGTGAGCAGTCTGGGTAGCTGAAGGGCTACAGGGACTGCTCACCACCTCCATCTTTGGTGCTGCTCCCTGGGCCTGCTGAGCACCAGGAGGTCTCTGGCGCCCACTGGGTTCAGAGGGCTCACCTGGGCCTTTCTCTGCCCTATGTAGTGTGTGGGAAGCCAAAGAACCCCGCCGTGCCCTGCCCCAGGCAGATACAGTGCATCATTGGGGGCATGCTGGCTCAGAAGGGCAGCTTCCCTTGGCAGGGCCAGATGGTGACCCACCACAATCTCACTGTGGGGGCCACACTCATCAGTGTCAAGTGGCTGCAGGCAGGAGCGTCTGCCTGAACAGCCACAGTGTTGGACACTGGAGGAGATTGCCCCTACACTGCAGCTGTTCCTGGGCAGCCGGGAGCAGCCTGCCTTGAGCATTGAGCACATTGTTGCTGCACCTCAGCTACCCCCAGGCTGCGGACTTGGCCTTGCTGAAGCAGAAGGTGCTCCTTGGAGAGGTGAGGCCTGGCCCAGAAGGACTATGTGCACCCAGGGCAAGTAGGCTACATCTCAGCCTGGGGCTGCAGTGCCACCTTTGGCTTTCCTGCCATGTTGAAGTACGTGATGCTGCCAGTGGCTGAGAGTGAGCAGTGCTAGGAACACTACAGTGCACGGAATGTGTGCTACTGGGTCCAGCCCGTCCTTGGCAATGGCACCTTGTGCGTGGGCATGAGTGAGCTGCGGAAGGACATCTGCTATGAGGATGCAGGCGGAGCCCTTGCCGTGCAGCACCCCGATGAGGACACCTGGTACCAGCTGGCATCGTCAGCTACGACAGGACCTGCACAGCTGCAAAGTGTGGCGTGGGCATGCACGTGGAGCGTGTCCTGGCCTGGGTGAAGGAGACAATGGCAGCTGGCTGAGGCAAGACCGTGAGGGAATAAAACTGTAGTGCAGCAGGCTGCAAGCTCTGTGTAGGTCTGTCTGTCCATGCAGGCTGTGTGTGCGTCTGTCCGTGCAGGGTCTCTCTGCCCGGCGCTGCACGGGCCTGTCTACCGGGGGTTAGCGTGTGCCTGCCCTCGCTCCCGGCGGGGTCCTGCAGGGGGGCTGCAGGGGCTCCGAGGAATTCTCGGCCCTGCACGGTGTGGGGTGTGCGCGGGGCTGTGTCCCCGTGCGGGGCTGTGTCCCCGTGCGGGGCTGTGTCCCCGTGCGGGGCTGTGTCCCCGTGCGGGGCTGTCCCGCGGTCGCCGCCGCTGTCCCCGGGGCTGTACCCCGGGACTCCGCCCCGCGCCCACGTGACCCTGCGGGGGTTGCGTACGCCGGAAGTCCGCCTCGGCAGGGAGCGTGGCTTGACTGGCGACGTTGGGACTCTATGGTGGCGGCTCTCCCATAGGCTCTGGCCACCGTGTCTATGGTGCACTTGGCTAGAGGGGCTCCTCCCGCCGAGCACTGTGGGGCGGCTATGGCGGCGCTCTGGGAGCCGGGTTACGGTCGTTGAGGGAACTGCGGGGCCCGCGCGGCGCTGCGGCCGCGATGGCTGCGGCGAGCGAGGAGTCACTGCATCGGCTGTCGGGGACGAGCCCGAGCGGCGAGGCGGGCGGGCTGGTACTGCGGACGCGGGGCGCCGAGCAGCACGTCTTTAAGGCACCGGCCCCGCGCGTGTCCCTGCTGGGATTGGATGTACTGGCGGCGCAGAAGCGGCGGGAGCGCCAGGAGGAGGCGGCCGGGGGGAAGCGATCTCGTGTCGCATCCTATAAGGACTGGGAAGAGTGTCGTGACGAGGCGGGCAGCGCCGAGGACGAGGAAGAGGATGAAGCCGACCGGAGCAACCGCAGAGCTCGCAGGAACAGGTGGCGTTTGCAGGGGGGTTCCTGGTGCCGGCGGTGGCCGCGTCCGGCCGGGTAGGGAGCGCAGGGTGGGCACAGTCGGTGACAGGCGGGGGCCGCACCCTCCGGTGTGGAGAGAGGGAGGCTGCGCGGGACTGCGGGGCATTGTGGCAGAGGCTGCAACTGGCGCTGTACCAGACCAGCCGAAGGGCAGCTGTTGCTCAGCACTTCTGAGCATTTCTTCTCTCTGCTCTGCCTGCCCAGACATTACCGCTCTGTCCACGTGGAGACACCTTCCTACACAGGGGGTGTCAGCGAGGAGTTCTTGGAACGCAGCCGGCAGCGGGAGAGGGAGCGTCGGGAACATGGAGTCTTTGCCTCCTCCAAGGAGGAGAAGGACCGGAAGAAGGAACGCAGTAGGGATCGGGACCACGATCGTAAACGAGACCGTGGTAATTGCTCAGAGACCTTTGTGGTGCTTCTTGGTTTGGGTCTGGGCTTGTCCTTTGCCCTGTTTGTAGTCTTTACTAATGTTTATGGTAGTTTTTGCAGCAGACTTGGGAAGCCTGTTTGTGTAATAGGCACCTGATCCTATTTTGTTTTTGCAGAGGAGCGGGATAGGAGTCATCACAGCAGATCAGAAAGGGATGGCTCGTCAGAGCGGAGTGGCAGGAGGAGTGAACCTGAGAGCCCCCGACATCGGCCCAAAGGTGGGAATGGACCCAGTAGAGCTCTTGTGTGAGACCTAACAGGGAGGGGCTTGGAGATTTTTATGCTTCCTGCTGTTTTTGTGGGACAGTGGTGGTAGAAAAGCTTGTACCTTGTAATGTTTGTGGTTAAGGCAAGCATAAAACTCCCAGCTCAACTTGGGTCTGGGAGCAATATGCCAGCTGCGCGTGTTTGAAACTCTGGCAGATCTCTGCCTGATGGGGTCTGTTCTGTATCTGTGTGATGGAAATATGATCCTTTGGAAATTCCTTGGAAATCACTGGGTCAGCCCCTTCTCTTAGAGGGAGGGCCAGTGTGTACCCTCTCTCCATGCTCCCTTCTTAGAAGATGTTAGGTGGCTCCAGGTGCCCAGGGCTGCTATTTGAACAACAGGTGTCAAACCCCATCTCTTCTGCCAGATGCAGCCACACCATCTCGCTCCAGCTGGGAGGAAGATGATGGTGGCTACAGCAGTGCCCATCGCTCGCAGTGGGAATCTCCATCTCCCACACCTTCCTATCGAGATTCAGAGCGTAGCCACCGGCTGTCATCGTTGCGGGACACGGACCGGCGGGAGCGGGACAGGTACCGGTGCCTGAGGCTGTGCTGTGAGCTGTGAGGCTGCAGAAAGGGAACTCTCTCTGTATGAGAAGGGTCTGGCTGTGGGCACCAGTTCCTTCCATCTGCTGTGTTTTCAGGTCTGTGAGGAGCCGGTACTCTGATAAGACGCCATTGCCAACCCCATCATACAAATACAATGAATGGGCTGATGACCGGAGGCACCTGGGGGCCACGCCACGCCTGTCTCGAGGGAGAGGTGAGGAATCTGGGCTGAGCTGCCCGGGGTGGGCAGTGTGGAATCCCCTTTCCTCTGGCACAGAGGTGGGGTTTCCTTGGGCACCTTCTGGACCATCTGGCTCACCCCAGGGCGGCGCACGGAAGGGGAGGAGGGCATCTCTTTTGAGACAGAAGAGGAGCGGCAGCAGTGGGAGGATGACCAGCGGGTGAGTCTGGGATGGGCCAGGGGCTTGGGGCCACCAGGCTGTGAGGGATGGGCAGAACTCAGTGCTGCACCTCTCCCTTCCCAGCAAGCTGACCGGGACTGGTACATGATGGATGAGGGCTATGATGAGTTTCACAACCCCTTGGCTTACTCCTCTGAGGAGTATGTGAAGAAGCGTGAGCAGCACTTGCACAGGCAGAGGCAGAAGCGAATCTCGGCACAGCGGCGGCAGATCAATGAGGTAAGGCCAAGACACAGGGCTGGCTGCTCTGAACACATGGGGTTTGCTGCCTCTTGAAAGATCCACTTGTTGAGCCCTTGCTCTCAGGTGGAGAAGGACACTCTTGGGCCAGGCTGAAGGAGTGCTCACAGGGAAACTGTGGTTGGGTTCCCCTGGAAAACCCAGCCCTGCAACTCCTGTATGGGCAGAATTCCCAGTTGGAGTGTCTGGTGGATTGCAGTGTCCAGGGCAGCAGGAGTGCAGAGGACCATGCTCCTGCTGTTCTGAGTGCGACGTACCTTACTGGGGCTGTCCACTGTTGGCCCAGTGGATGCTGGGGACAGCTGCTCTCTTTACATGAGCAGGACTGTGTCCAGACTTCCTGATGTATTTTGACTGCCTTGCAGACAATGTCTGTTCTGCATTTCTTTGGAGACAGTCCTGTTGACCATGTGCTTCACATGGGCAGCTTCCTGTGCTCTACTGCTTCCAGTTACTGTTTCTTCCCTTGTGCTTACTTTCAGAGTCACTACGTTTGAACGATCCTGTTGCCAATGCAGAACCCAGGCCCAAGCTTGGTGTTCTGGTGTGATCCCTGTGACTTTCTGCGGGGCTTCATTGTGTTTCTGATATGTTGTTTCCTGCAGGATAATGAGCGCTGGGAGACAAATCGCATGCTGACCAGTGGCGTGGTCCATCGGATTGAAGTGGACGAAGATTTTGAGGAGGATAACTCTGCTAAAGTGCATTTGTTGGTGCACAATCTAGTGCCCCCTTTCCTAGATGGAAGGATTGTCTTCACCAAGCAGGTAGAGACTATGGCTGAAGGCACTGATGGCAGGGAGCTCTGTACATGTGAGGCCTTTTTAGTAAAGCAGTGTCCTTTCCCTGCAGCCAGAGCCAGTCATCCCTGTGAAGGATGCCACCTCGGATTTGGCCATCATAGCTCGGAAAGGCAGCCAGCTGGTGCGCAAGCACAGGGAGCAAAAGGAGCGTAAGAGGGTACGCTGCAGCCCTTTGGCTTACCGCCCACTGTACACGTTATGTAGGTCCTCACAGCTTTGTTTGGACTCTGCAGCATTCCAGTTCTGGCAGCAGGGATGATAAGGAGTTTATATTTTTGTGACCTGGGACATCCTGGCAGCCCAGTTTACTGCATTGCCTCATAGCAGCTGCTATGGTGTGATTTTCTTGGGCACTGCCTTGTGACATGAATCACTGTGCATTTGGACATTTAGATTATGGGAGAAGGAAGCAGGTGGAAGAATGCCAGGTAGCTTAGGGACTGTCAGCAGGCAGTATGGCAGCAGGATTTACCTTGCCATGTTTCAGCAGAAGAGTTGTGAGGAGGAGGAGTATGGGGTTAGGTAGCAGATCAGTTTCTGGGGGTATTTTCTAGGGACTTTCTCTAAAGCTCACATAATAGCTGTGGGGAAAGTACAGATGTGTTCTTTGTACACTGAAACTGGGCTGCATTTGACCTACTTATACTACGAGTGGAATGGTGGTGGTAGCTAAACTGATAGCAGAGGTGGGAGGAAAGCCTGTGAGCGCTTGGCAAGGGCAGGAAGATTATCTCTGGTTCACATCTGTGTAGGTTTAAGTTCAAATTTAATGGAAGGATCAGCAGCTGGAACTATTTTCTTAGAAGGCAGTTGGTAATCCTTTGCCTGAAGTCTCTGTATCCATCTCAGTGTCTTAAAATTCTCCTTCAGTTCATTTGCAAGGGTGGAACCTGATGTAGGAGTGGAGTGTGCATTCTGCATTGGGGAACTGTGGTACTAATATCCTTTTCCTAGTCTTAGGAGGATTGGGGAATAATTTTGTCTGTGCTTGCTGTGGCAAAGTTATGCTGTTCTCTCTGCTTCCAGGCTCAGCACAAGCACTGGGAGCTGGCAGGCACCAAACTGGGAGACATTATGGGGATCAAGAAAGAGGAGGAGAAGGACGAGATGGTGACAGAAGATGGCAAAGTGGATTACAAGTAGGGGCTTGCTCTGAATACCCTGCTCAGCTGGTAATGGGGGCTATGGGCATAGCAAAGTGTGTGGACAGGCAGTTTCAGAACTTGCGGTGTTTCCTTAGAACAGAGCAGAAGTTTGCTGAACACATGAAAGAAAAAAGTGAAGCCAGCAGTGAGTTTGCCAAGAAGAAATCAATCCTGGAGCAGAGACAATACCTACCCATCTTTGCTGTACAGCAGGAGCTGCTCTCCATCCTCAGGTATGGCTGCCAGGGCACCCTAGGGCATTGGCCTATGTTTGGGAGCTTAGTTGAGGAATTGTAGAATCATGACCATTGGGAAGCTGTACTCTCAGAAAACAAACCCACTGCTTTGTGTTTGCTCAGCTCTCCCGCCCAAGTAGGATGATGCTTAGCTAGAGAACACAAAAGCCCTTCTTTGAAGGTGTACGAAGAAATACCTTTCCCTTTTCCTCAGGGACAACAGCATTGTGATCGTGGTGGGGGAGACAGGGAGTGGGAAGACAACTCAGCTGACACAGTATCTCCATGAGGATGGCTACACTGATTATGGCATGATCGGCTGCACACAGCCCCGCAGAGTGGCTGCCATGTCGGTGGCCAAGCGGGTCAGTGAGGAGATGGGGGTGCGTCTGGGGGAGGAGGTGAGTCTGGTAGGGAGTGCAGGGGTGCCACCCAATGACAGAGAGTGCATGGGACTGTTGGAAGGCTTCTGGTATCTCTGCCCTCCCAGGTAGGCTATGCCATCCGCTTTGAGGACTGCACATCTGAGAACACAGTGATCAAGTACATGACAGATGGGATCCTGCTCCGCGAGTCACTGCGGGAGGCTGACCTGGACAACTACAGTGCTATCATCATGGACGAGGCACATGAGCGCTCGCTCAACACTGATGTGCTCTTTGGGCTGCTTCGGGAGGTGTGTGTCATCCTGGGCTAGAGGACAGCAGCATGGGGCACATCATCTGGGACAGCCCTTCTCTGCCAGGACTAGGAGACGGAAGCAGAGCTGCCACATCTCTGTCTGCACTTGACTGCTCCAGCATCCTGGTTCTTGGTTCTGGAGAGTTAAGTCTCCTGTAATGCTACCAGAGTCTTGCTGGCTGAATGTCAGAACTGCCCATACAGAGGTCTTTGCTGGATTAAGAGGTTGTCCGGTCCTTTTAACTGCACTGACCACAGAGCATCAGTGTTCCCTGGCATGCACAGCCAGTGCCTCTGGAGTACAACAGAAGCTCTGTCCTGTGCCATTGTCTCAATAGGAATGAAAACAGCACACAGCCATGCATGAATGCACCTTCCATATTGTTCCTTTCATCTGCTTCCTAGGTGGTTGCCCGACGCTCAGATCTGAAGCTTGTTGTCACTTCGGCCACCATGGATGCAGATAAGTTTGCCTCCTTCTTTGGGAACGTTCCTATTTTCCACATTCCTGGGCGCACTTTCCCCGTGGATATTCTTTTCAGCAAGGTATAGTTACTTTTGTGGATGGAAGTTCTGTTGGCAGGAGGGGGTTGTGACCTAGGTGTGCTGTACTCTGAGGGGGACACACAGGAGAGGATAGGAGTGGGTGTCATGTGCTAGTCTTGCACACAGGACAAGGCAGGTAAGGATTTTGGTCCAGATTAACCTGGGCTGTGCTGTTCAGACCCCACAGGAGGATTATGTGGAGGCTGCAGTGAAACAAGCCTTGCAAGTCCACTTGTCTGGTGCTCCTGGAGACATCCTCGTCTTCATGCCTGGCCAAGAGGATATCGAGGTCAGTTTGAAAGACAGGCACTGTCCTATGCCCTTGTTTCAGTCTGATGTTTTCACCCCTCTTCCTGTCTAGGTGACCTCAGAGCAAATTGTGGAGCACCTTGAGGAGCTGGAGAAGGCGCCTGCTCTTGCTGTACTGCCAATCTACTCTCAGCTGCCCTCGGACTTGCAGGCCAAGATCTTCCAGAAGGTGCTGATGTGTGCTTTGTGATTAGGGTGGGGACAGGGAAAACTGGAGCAGGAGACAGTACAGAGCAGGAGTCAGAGGTGTAGATATACCTTGGTATTGCATGTGGAGGGTGAGAGAAAGCATGTACCCCACCCCACTTCCCAAGAGTCACCCCTGTCCTTCTGCCACTCTGCACTTCTCCTCAGTGGAGCAGAGCCATGCCCAGAGGCGTGACTGATGTGTAGTGTGCTTGCAGGCTCCTGATGGGGTCAGGAAATGCATCGTTGCCACTAACATTGCAGAGACCTCACTGACAGTGGATGGTATCATGTTTGTGATTGACTCTGGCTACTGCAAATTGAAGGTGAGCCAGGGTTTTCTGTACTGTCTATCTCTGGTAGGTTGAAGGAGTTCTGAGGTCACGATCCAGCCTTCCTCTTACTTCTGTCTGATCTTCTTGTGCCCTGAAGGTTTTCAACCCCCGTATAGGCATGGATGCACTGCAGATCTACCCCATCAGTCAGGCCAATGCCAATCAGAGAGCTGGCCGAGCTGGCCGGACCGGCCCAGGCCACTGTTTCAGGTAGGCATGTCACTGGTGCTCCTGTTCCATCCTCAGCTTGGCATCAGGTTATGTATATTTTTTTCTCACTGGAGCTGTTCATTATCTTGAACTTTGGGAGGATGTGGGCAGTAGGCAGGCCTGAAGGCCTTCTTTGGACCCAGTGCAGAGAAAAGGATGTGCTCCACTTTCTTCCTGTGCCCATCTTCACTTTTGGCTGATCTGCCCTGGATGCCATCAAGATAAGAGCCAAGCCAAAGGCCTTTGCCAGGCTATGCTGTGAGACTAGGGAAGGGCTGTGCTTGGTCATGTGCTGTGCTGCAGCCCAAACAGCCCAATGTGCTGGGCTGGACACACACTTTGGCTGGACTACTAGTGCCTCCCCAGGGTCCTGCTGCTGGGTGCAGGGTTGCTGCCCTGTGCCACGCTGGGCCGGGCTGGGCAGAGGCTGGCAAGTCTGTGAGGAATGCAGTGGCCGGAACAGGAGGAGCATGCTCTTGGTGTCTCTTCCCAGGCTCTACACCCAGAGTGCCTACAAGAACGAGCTGCTGACGACCACGGTGCCTGAGATCCAGCGCACCAACCTCGCAAATGTAGTGCTTTTGCTCAAGTCCCTGGGTGTGCAGGACCTGCTGCAGTTCCACTTCATGGATCCACCCCCTGAGGACAATATGCTGAACTCCATGTACCAGCTGTGGATCCTGGGGGCGCTAGATAACACAGGTATTGGCTGCTGGGGTAGGCTGCCAGTCCATGGTACTGGGGACTGCCCAGCTGCTGATCAGTGATCCCTGTTCTGTTCCTACAGGTGGTCTGACCTCTACAGGACGTCTCATGGTGGAGTTCCCACTGGACCCTGCACTCTCCAAAATGCTCATTGTCTCCTGTGACATGGGTTGCAGCTCTGAGATCTTGCTCGTTGTCTCCATGTTGTCTGTGCCTGCCATCTTTTACCGGCCTAAGGTACGAGATGCTGTTCCAGCAGCTCAGGGCCCTTCCCTGCCCTTTGACTAACCCATGTTCTTTGCTTGCCCTTCAGGGCCGAGAGGAGGAGAGTGACCAAGTGCGGGAGAAATTTGCTGTTCCAGAGAGCGATCACTTGACTTACCTGAATGTTTACCTGCAGTGGAAAAACAACAGCTATTCTACCCTGTGGTGCAATCAGCACTTCATCCATGCCAAGGCCATGCGGAAGGTGAGGCTGTGGCCGTAAGGCCAGGGGAGACAGCCTTATGCAGAAGAAGGATCTGACCAGCACACACCTTTGCAGGTGCGGGAGGTGCGTGCCCAGCTCAAGGACATTATGGTGCAGCAGCGAATGAGCCTGGCATCCTGTGGTACAGACTGGGATGTTGTCAGGAAGTGCATCTGTGCTGCATATTTCCATCAGGCTGCAAAGCTGAAGGTGAGAGGTGTCTGAGCTGCCTGGGGGCTGCAAGGCCCTGACTGGGAACAGGTGGACTAAGCACACTTGTCTTTGCAGGGCATTGGGGAGTATGTGAACATCCGCACAGGCATGCCCTGCCACCTGCATCCCACGAGCTCTCTGTTTGGCATGGGCTACACACCAGACTACATTGTGTACCATGAATTGGTGATGACTACCAAGGTAAGCTTGAGCTGAGGGCTAGCAGGAAGGGTGATGAGTGCTCCAGAGGAGATGGGAGGGCTTTTCTGTGAGACTGAGATCTGTCTGGGTGGCAGATATCAGTCTTTCCCATCTCTACCAACTACTCATGTCTGTGTGATGTTTGATCCTCCTTGTGGTCTTACAAAGTCCAACCCATAGCAGCTTCTGAGGCCAGGAAGAATTGTCTTGAAGGGGTATGGTCCCAGCCTGAGCAACTGCAGGAGGAAGGGAGCTGCTATGGCTCTGGGAATGGTGCCCAGGCCCCAAGGATGCCATCCTGCTATCCTGGTCTTTCTGTCCCTGCAGGAGTACATGCAATGTGTCACTGCTGTGGATGGAGAGTGGCTGGCAGAGTTGGGCCCCATGTTCTACAGTATCAAACATGCTGGCAAGTCACGCCAGGTAAGTATTCTGTCCTGGATGAGCTGGCAGACTGCAGGCCCTCTGCATTCTGCTGCTGTATGTGTGTGTTTTAACATGAAGGGAGCAAGCTTGGGGGTCTGCAGGGAGTCTGCTGTCCCTGACCTGCTGCTGCCTTGCTCCAGGAGAACCGCCGCCGTGCCAAGGAGGAAGCATCTGCCATGGAGGAGGAAATGGCTTTGGCAGAGGAGCAGCTGCGTGCCCGCCGGGAGGAGCAGGAGCGCCGTAACCCACTGGGCAGTGCAAGGTGGGTGATAGCCCTGCCTGCCCATGGCTTGCCTGTGTGGAGGATCCCAGCTTCCCTGTGGGAGATCTGGTGCAGGAAAAGGTTGCATTTTCCATTAATTGCCCTTGTCCTCTTTGACAGATCTACTAAAATCTATACCCCTGGGCGAAAGGAGCAGGGGGAGCCCCTGACGCCACGACGCACTCCAGCCCGCTTTGGTCTCTAAGAAGGCACGACCTGTTGCTTTGAGGCTTAAGGTAGTGCCCAGCTACCCTGATCAATGTATTCTGAGGTCTCTACAGCTTGTGGCCCTGGAAGGCTTTGGTGCTTGGCACTAATTTTGCTACAGAACAGAAAGAATTTTATTTGTTTAAAGGTTGTCAGTCTAATCCTTGCTTTGTTTTGCACTGCTTCTTGTTCTGGAGGTGGGTGTTGGGTGGAGGTAGCTCTGCAGAATCATGCAGGGCTGGTGCTGTCAGGTTGTTGCCCTGTAGAACCTGGAACAGGGCACAAAATCAAAGTGACCTGGAGGACAAAGTCTGTCCTTGTTTCGAGCCTGGCCCATACTCCTGCAAAGGCAGTTCTCCCACAGCCCATGCCCTGGACAGGCAGCTGGTGCCCAGCTGTCCCTGCACACCCGGGACCATCAGCCCAGCCCTATTTCAGGCCAGGCTGTGCCAGGAATTCTGCTCACTTTTTCAGCTGCCCACACTTGTGGGGCTGCTCAGGTGTTCTGAACATCAGGTACACGTTCTCCTCCTGCATCCTGCCTAGTGTGTCTTGAATGTCTGTCTGTATCCTGCACCTGCTCTGTCACCTTGCTGAGCTCTTCCTTAAGGAAAGCCAGCTCCACCTTGCAGACAACCAGCTCCTCTTCTCGAATAGCCAGAGTTCGCTCACTGTCCAGGTGTAGCTGCTGCCAGTGTTGGACTAGGCTGCTCAGCTCCTGCAGCCTCTCCTGGAGAGAGTAGGTCTGCCCATAGCATAGTGAGAGACACAGGCTGAGCACAGACTCCTGGTTTTTCACAGGAAGACTTAAGACATCCTTACCTCCTGTTTGCTCTGCTCCTTGAAGCTCTGCATCCTCCTCAGCTCCCGATGAAGCCGCTGCCTGTGTGTCTTGTAGGCTGCAATCTTTTCTGCCTGTTTGGTGCTCTCTTGCTGAGCTTGGGCCAGCTCTGCCTGGAGGTTCTCCATGTCCTGCACCCGCCAGCAAAGCTGTGGGGCAAGGAGGGTGGTTGGCCATGGCTGAGCCTCTCCTGGAGGCAGGAGAGGGGTCTGGTCCTGTCCTGTCCTACCTTGCCCTCACCTGTTGCTGCAGCTCTGCCGCTTTTCTGTGTAGGCTTTGGATGACCTTGTTGGCTCTGCTCAGCTGCTGCAGACTCTGTTGCTCCTGGGCCTGGGTGGCTCCCAGCTGCTCCTGCAGCCGGGCTGGGCTGTGCTGCAGGCTGTGACTCTGTTCCTGTGCTCCCAGCTGCAGAGAAGGCAGTGTGTTGGTGGGTTGGCCTTGTGCTGTGTGCCCTGCCCTGAGCACAGGGACAGCTGCCCTCTGTGTGCCGCAGGACGCTCAGGGCTGGCCGGTGCGCGGCTGTGTGAGGTGGTGGGGGCAGGCTGGCATTGTTGCCTCCCACCCTGTCCCAGGGCTTCTGGGGGAAGGGGAGCAGGGGTCAGCTCTGCAATGTGGTTGTCGTGGCTCTTGTGCCCCCCTGGCTGGTTGCCCCTAGGCTTGGTGTAGTGGCTGGTGGGCTGCTGGCACTAACCTGCTTCAGCAGCTCTCTGCTCTCCTGTGGGATATTGTGGCTGGTGTCAAAATCACTGTGGGCAGCCAAGTAGGAGGTGACCTCTGTTTGCACTGCTTGGTCCTTCAGGTGGAGGGGTGCATCACTGACCTGTGAGTACCCAGCAGGGTGTGGGATCACCCTGTGCCCCTTCTGTGTAGAGCTGAGGCTGCAGAAGGAGCCTTTTTGGGACAACCCATGGACAATGGACTGTTGGGCAGGGCCTGTGACAGAGGAATGTGGACTGCACCAGGTGGGAGGCAGGAAGGCTGCTGACTTCTGGCCCTCTCATCTCTGTGCAGTCCCCACAGTGCCCTCCTTGTTGTGGCGGTATCTGTTGGACACCCAGCAGCCCTGGAAAGCCATCCCTGTGGTCCCTGACCAGTGGCAGAGCATGGGCACAGGGAGAGTGGTGATCCCAGCTCATTGGCAAGGTTGTGGGCTGCAGCAGTGCCACCAGCCCTGGTACGGTGCCCACGGTGTCAGTGGGGCTGTTAGGGTCTGCATTCTTCCAGCTCTGCTCCGCTGAGTGGACTGGGCTGTGCCAGCCAGGCTTGCCTTGAGGCTAGGCTGCTCTGTACAGGTGGAGCTAGAGCCACGTGTGGCTGGCAGGATGTTCTCTACCCTCCCCTCAGGAGTCACCAGGTGTTTGCACAGGCTGTGTGGCAGGCATGGTGCCTAGCCTGTGGTGGAGTGGCAGTGGGGGACACATGCAGCTTGGTCTGTGGCCACTGTGCCCAGCACTGGTACCTTGCTCATCAGTGCCTGGAACTGCTGCATCAGAATGACCAAGTCCTGGTGCTCCTGCTCCACTGCACACTCCTGCTCCTGCAGCTGGACCAGTTGTTTGTGGTTTGTGCCCCTGCAGAAGTCCAGGTCCAGCTGCAATGCCTGTATTGTGGCCAGCACCTGAGCTGGATCCAGATCTTCCTGCTGTGTGTCCTGGCATGCTCTGGGCTCCCCATGCTGTGGCTCCAGTACCAATGCTTGCCTTTGGCCCTAGGACATGGCATGAGCAGCATCCGTCCAACTCACCACTGTAGCCAGCCCATCTTGCAGCTCCTGTCTGGGCAGGCACTGGGGCTGGACAATGCTGGCAGTCCTAGTTTTATGCAGAGCAGCAATGGAGCATGTTGCCAACAGGTGGGTGCAGCCCTTCCCCACAGGCAGCACTGCCCCATGTGTGTTCATGTTGTGACAGTTCCTTTGGGCTCGCAAATAGCCAAGCCTTTGACACCACTGGCACTCCACACTGCAGTGAACTGTGGCCACTGTGGGAAATGGCAGTGGGACCAGTGCAGCTGCAGCAGGGCTGGATCCCCCTGAGCCCTTGTGCTCTCCCCAGCCCTGGGGAAAAGGTTGTCTGGTGGTGCAGGAAAGGGCTGGCCAGGGCCTCCTGAACCACCTGGCCACCAATCTATGGCTACGCAACCAGTGCCTGGGTCGAGCATACAGTTGACACTGCTCACCTTAAGCTGCCAGGCCTCTGTCTCCTGCTGAAGCTGCTGGATGGAGCTGGTCAGCTCTGGTGTTGTCTCCTTTGCCCCTGGCAGACCCCTACAGGAGCCTTCAGGCTGATCCTGAGGTGCAGGAGCCTCCCCAGGTGTGCCAAATTTTGGCCACTCTCTCACTGTTGGAAGGACCATAACCTTTCCTGTGGCCCCAGACAACCCTTAGTCCCACGGATGTCACTCAACCCTGCCTGGGGCAGCCCCACCCTCCCATGGTTTTGGGACTGCCACTCCCTGTCTGAGGAGCCCCTACTGCCAGCAGGAGAGGCCTAGCCTGGGGCTCCTGGAAAAGCAGAGCAGAGCTGTGTGGGGCTGTGGCCCTCTCCTCAGCAGCACCTGCTCCTACTGCTCCCCACAGTCCTCACCACAGCCTTCCTGTGCCATGCTCCTCACCATCTTGTGTCCCTGGCATGCTGTGTGACACTACTCCATATGCCACTGTGAGGTCACCAGGTCCTGGGCATCATCCTCAGAACTGGTCCAGGACATGGCAGCACCCCTGTGTCAGGGCAAGGCCTCACCACCCTCATGCTGCCCCTGCTCTGTCCTCAGGCCATACTCAGTCTGTGGCCAACCCCAGAACACACCACTGGGCTGTGGCCAGGGCCAGGTGACAGTGGGGATGGCAGCAATGCTGTGCTCAGGGCTGTGCCCAGTGGTCAGCCACCCACACAAGGGACAGGGCTGGGGGGCCCGCTGCAGGGGCGCATCCTGACAGGACCACGGGCCACAGGCCCCTGGGGAGGCTGAGTGTGTCCAGGGGAGGGGGAGTGTGGACAAGGGAGGCTGAGAGTGCATGTGCCTAGCCAACGCTCAGTGCAGTTTCACAGGTAAGTGCTTTAACTGGAAATTTCCAAGGCTGAACTGGGCCCAGAAGGTGAACACAGATTTACCATAGCAGAAATCATCAGTTGCCATGACGACCTGCTCCACCAGCGGGCCACAGTCACGGGTGATGGGAGCAGGAACAGCCCCAACAGTCCTGTGAGCAGACCTGCTGAACCCCCTGCTTCCAGAACACAACTGAATTTGGCTGCAGTTTCTGCCTCTGCGAGGAAATAAAATTTCCCTGCAGACTTCAGTCTTGTTCAGGCAGCAACAGGCAGGGCACAGAGCATCCACAGCGCACAGAGCCTTCATGGGACAAAGCCTCATGCCATGTGTGCTGTGCCGTGCCATGTTGCGTGGTGCCACAGGCAATGCTGCTCTGTACCACAGATGTGCCACACTGTGCTGAGCTGCAGGCAGCGCCTGCCTTGAAGGGCTCAACACTGCTCCAGCTCCTGGTGAGTGTGTGGGGTAGCCCCACAGCCCTGACCCACAGCTGCCTGCCCATACTCAGCTGGTGCTGGGAGGATGGTGGGGTCAAACTGGCCCCTCTGCTGTGTGAGCACAGTTCTGGGGGTGGGAGTTGTCTCACTTTAATTACTGCCCTAATGCTACTCTTTTCAGTGCCACCTTAATTGAAATTAAACAGCTGCCATGTTCATGCTGGGACAAAAGTGAATCCTTTTTCATTCCCCTCCAGTTTAATGAAGACTGACATGCTGGGAGAAAACAAAGGTGATCCAGCTGCTGCCTCTTGCTGACACACGCATCAGCAATTACCAGTGACCCCACGGGCTGGCAGAGACACCCCAGAGCACCCGGCAGCCATCAGTCCCAGGCAGCCCAGTCCTGTGTCTTGGAGAGCTCCTACCCAAAAGGGCTGGCCGGGGGTGTGCAGGGAATGATGGAGTGCCCACAACATGGGCAGTGCCCAGGTTCTGTGTCCAGGCTTTCACTCCATCTGTTAAGAAGTGTCTGGCCACCAACCATGACCCAGCGTGGCCCCTCACCCCCACCATGCTGCCAGGGTCCCGCCATCCCTGTGGGCTCAACCAGCTTCAGCCTCACAATGTTCACAGTCACCAACTAGCCCACGCAGTGCCTCAGCCTCAAGCCAGGGCAGCAATGTCAGCTCCGGAGTTCTCTCCAGTCTTAAGGTTTTTTTCTGTTTTAGGATCAGGAGTTTGCTTCATGCCATTCAGTACTTTAAAATATGCAAAATGAGGTGCTGCTACAAACCTCATTAACATCCGCCTCCAACATCATTAAGATGTTTCCAAGAAAATTAATTGAGAGACTCATTAAAAATAAATTAAGAAAAATGTGTTGCAGAGCGCCTGCTCTGAGCTCGTAAATCACGGCTCAGAGCTCCAGGCCGCTGCACAGGCAATTAACGCCAGCCAATTTGTTTTATCCTGGCTGCGAAAATTAGAAAGCAGACATGGAGATTAGATTAGGCATGTCTGTCAAGCGGAACTTGGAGTGAATATTTTAGGATACAAAATGGAAATCAGAAAAACAAAGCTGGGACTTCATTCAGGAGAGCTGGTGGGCAGAGGGGGTGGGGAGGAAGGAGGTTTGCATGTTCTCTGTGCCACGGCTGTGTGTCAATGACACCCATCTCATGATCCTGCCACCACCAGTTCCGCCCTCCCCTGCACATCACCTATCCTTGGTGGCCGCGCAGATGCCAACCACCCTTGGGGAGCATGAACTCGCAGTGAGAGTGTTCTGAGCTGCTGTGTGTGACACAGCCCAAGCCAACATGTTGCCCGTGTGTGCTGATTACACACTTGGATTAGCAAACACAGTGCAACTGGGTGAGACCACTGCTTGGGCCTCCATCAGCTTTAGGCCGTTGATGCCCCTTTGTCCATCTCCAGTACCTTCCATCACAAGAGCTCAAACCACTTGATATTCATGAACCAAACCGCAGGGCCCCTCTGCAAAACAAGTGCTGTGATCCCTATTTCACACAGATGTGCCAAAGAAGAGATGACTTAAGGTCTTGCTTGTATTTACCTGAATGCACAAGCAGCTCATGCAGCAGCTGCTGCACTGGCACATCCCAGTAGAGTGTGGGACACACTGGTGGCTGCTCGTGCAGCCAAATGTCCAGCTGCGGCGGTGCCATGGCCCTTCGTGGCAGTGGGAACCTGTGTGCTACCAGTGTTCATGGTGCAGGGGGACCGCGGAGCTCTAGGAAAGGCTCCAGAAGGAGCCATGGGCACTGCGCCAGCTTGCACAACTCAAGTGGTGTTCTGTGAGGGGTTTAGTGCAGAGCAAGGGGTAATTTGGTCACACATCAGAATGCAGAAAGGGAACAGAGCAGAAGGAGGCTCTTGGATCAACAGGCAGAAGTGCACCCCGGTCTGATGTCTGTGAGATGACACAAACCAAACTGAAACTAGAGTTCAGCACACAGAGGAATGGTTACCTCTTGGCAGAGTAAGTTGAACACTGTGGATGGGCCATCCATGGCCACTTGGAACCAAGTCTCAGTGGCTCATTTCCAGCTCTGCCTATCAGTCCCTGATCCCAAAACAGACACTGATGCTTGTGTCCTGTGGTGGAAGACAATGAGGTCGTCACTGCCCCGTTGGTGCCCTGAGCCAGGATTCCCCATCTGCTCATGTCGTTTCACCCCCTGCCATGGCAGGGACACCTTCCAACTTCCAGAGTGCTCCAAGCCTGGCCTTGGACACGTCCGGGGATGTGGCAGCCACAGCTTCTCTGGGCAGCCTGTGGCAGTGGTGGGCAGGGGCTGAGAGGGAGCTGCGGTGACCGGAGGGGCTGAGCGGGAGCTGTGGTGACCGGAGGGCGCTCGGGGGGCTGCGGTGACCGCAGTGGGGCTGAGCGGGAGCTGTGGTGACCGGAGGGCGCTCGGGGGGCTGCGGTGACCGCAGTGGGGCTGAGAGGGAGCTG
>VZSE01010377.1:212617-291656 GCA_013398275.1 Promerops cafer
TTCCCTTCCCTTCCCTTCCCTTCCCTTCCCTTCCCTCTATGGTTAACCTTAAGTCTCTGGCCAAAAGGAAAGGAGTATTCTAAGACAAAGGATAAAAAAAAAGGGAAACAAAGTTGAGACCATATTGCTGCTGCATTGAAAGCTTCATTAGCCCTGTTGGCATAGCAGTCATGAGAGGAAAACACCCAAAACAGTAGGAGTGATGTCTATGACTGCCAGGGGAGGATGTCATGCATTTGCCATCTCTTGCTGTCTTCAAGCCCAGCCAAACGCCTTTCTGAAGCTATCTTAGTCAGACAAGTTACTGATTTCAGAGTAACAGGGTGAAATTTTCATGACTGTAGGTACAGGATGTCAGGCAGCCCAATCCCTTCCTCACCCCAGGAATCTGCAGGAAGGAAATGCAAACGAGGATCACAAGAACATGATGCTATTTGTGCTCTTGGATAGGACTTCACACCAGCACTGATTCATCTGGCTACATCGGCATTCCACAGCATTACTCAGCCCCTCAGGTGGGCAGACACTGGAGGGTAGATCTGTCTGGAAGAGGCCAGGTCTGCTGACCTTATATAATTTCTTCTGTTTTTCAGAGGTTTAGCAGCTGTCCTCAGTCTCCAAGGTATGACACAGCCAGGTGGTCCTAACCTTGCTGAAGGTCTGGGGCATTTGCACCATCTTTCTCACAAGATCTCACTGCAGTCTCAGCTGCTGTAGCTCTGTTCCTCCTCAGGAATTAGGGCTTGGGGCTGTGCTAGAATAAAATCAGATGAAGACTGAGAGATGGATCTGTGAAAACGTTTGTTTAGTGCCCAGGAGCAGCCCAAAAGGCAAACTGACTGTTAACAATTATCAGGAAAATAATGGAGAGCAGATCACAGTTCTGCCAATGAACAGATTCATAGTGAAAGCTGCACTGTGATTTCTACATGCAGCTCCGTCTGCCTCTCTCAAGAAAAAGATTTGGAAGTGTTTCAGAGAAGACCAGCAAGGATGATCAAATACAACGAGTATTTTCCATGTGAGGAAAAAGTGGATAGTGTCTTTAGGCTGGAAAAAAGTAGACTGAAGAGGATTATACTACCAAGTTTAGCAAATAGAGGTTGCCTGCAGTATGATTTCTCGTCATCCCTTCAATATAAGAACCGGCAGCACCCCATAAATTAGCAGGTAATAACAAAAAAACAAAAACCAGATCTTTTTTTGAATGTTGTGCTGTGTCAGACTGCTTCACACAGGGTGTGGTGCACCCCCAAAGCTCATATGCATTCAAAAATAAATTAAACATTTTAATGGGAGAAAAATATCCACTCACATTGATGGAATGCAAGACCCCATTTCTGCTTCCGGAGCCCATGAGCTGCAGGTGGCTGAGGCTGGCAGAGTGTTCCAGGAAGCACCACGGGATCTGTGACCTCTATACCCCAGCATGGATGCACCAACCAGACTCCAGGAATCAATCACCAAATTGCACTGTCTTCTCCTGGAACAAGCTACCAGTGGAGAAATAGAAAACAGGTTTTTTGTAGTTATACGGAAACTTCACAGTTGATTTTAAGCCTCTTGGACAGTATAATACTGACTGCAAGTTCCTGCTGAGGGCTATCGACTCCAGCCTGTGCCAAGCTGCAGGGAACACCCCATGCCATGCCTGCATGTGATGGAGCATGTCTCTGCACCAACAGCGTGACTGACTCAGATCAGAAACCAGCTTCCTGGGATTTCCCACCAGCATCCTTTCAGACTGCCATCCAGCAGCAGAGATCTGTGCATCCACAAGGTGACAGGCACCAGAAGACAGCATCATCTTCAAACCACATGGAGGGGTTAGTGCAGGCTGGAGGCAGCCCCCTGCTGTCCTCTCTCCAGGTTGGGACACACTGCCTGGTGGGCTGTGGGGACGGAGGGGGCTTGCACTGCAGAGGTGGCTTTCCCGGGTCATGTGCTTGCAAGCAGACACTGTGGCAAACAAATTGCATGTTCTTGTAGTGTAAACCCTAATCTGATTCTTTTGAAGTACCTGCTGTTGTGCTGCTGTGGTGCTAAGAAATGTCTGCGTGATGGAATGCAAGGCTATACCTTAAGTGCTTCAAATTAACTGAGAGCAGTAGTGCTGTTGGACCACATTGAGGCCACTGACTATTTACAGTCCTGTAGGTTAGAGCTGCAGGCAGCATGGATTGTGTGGGCAGGATGGGCAGGATGGACAGGTTGGCCAGTATAGGCCATGTGGACAGGGCACCAGAGCAGCAGGTGACAAAGGTCAGCTGTGTGGTGCTGTTCTGTTATTACTTCAGGCAGTGTCTTTGCTTTGTCACACACTTCCTATTCTGTGACACATTGCTCTCAGCAGTGATCCAGCAGTCACAGATCCTCCATCTTTTTATCACGGTAATTCCCCATCACCATTATTTTTGCATACCTTCTACAGCAAGAAAGAAGAGGCCAATACTGAGCTGCAGTGAATGCTCAGCCAGCATGGTAACCAGCCAAATGTCATATTAGCAGCATGGTTTAAATACCCAGCCTGCTTCTACATAGTGATCAACAACACAGGGAGTGGAAGGGGCCGCTGCTCCGGTTTGGTAATGCTCCCCTATTTCTGGAGTTTGTTAGCACAATATCAAAATTACAAACCACAACACTCTCCATTTCTTACTTTCATTTTGAATTGAAGACCTTCTGTTGAAGACTCTCACTTCAAAAACCAGCCAGGCACTTTCTAATATCAAGCAAAATGCCTGAAGAATAAATTGCTCCTATCAGAAATAAAGCATTTTAGTTCTGCCAGAAGCAGAGAGATCTGTGTTTGTAAGTCCCTCCAAAGGCAACTCCATCTTTCCTGTTTTCTTCTTATTTTCTTTTGATGCACGAAGCCTGCACATTGCAGTGCTGTGATTGGATTCCGCTTTGGAGCAGTGTAATTGTAAATATTCATTGGAATCCAAGCTAGTTTTCCCAAGTCTCTCTTAAAAGCTTTGCAGTTATACAAACAGCCATGGCTCTGCATTAGCCTCACAGCCTGGAGGCTGCCTATTCCTCCCCAGCCCCAAAGTCTGCTCCATCAGAGGCTGCATGGAGAGAGATCAGCCTTGCCAACCATTTTAATCAATGCTCTATTATTTTATTTATTCCCTCTTTAATGACTGTGCTGTAGAACTGGCTCTGAGAGACAGGTACCCAGTGGGGTTCCTCTCTGGTGTCTACACAAATAACATGTCTCACTGTGGCTCACAGTTGCCCTGACTGTCCTGGCCATGTGTTTCAGCCCCTCTCTCTCTGCTGATGTTGACAGGGTGTCTGTGAACGGCTCAGACTCCTGGTGTATGGTGTACAGTGTGTGGTACATGGTACAGGGTATTATGCCTGTGACCATTGCTCCCTCTTCTGTGAATGCTCCATGGCTGCTCTCGTACAGTGGGGCAAGGCAAAGGGCAGCAGTCTACTACAGGCCCTGAGGAGCTGAGGCAAGCTCTGTCCATCAGCCAGACCCTGCCCTTGCCTCTGCCAGCCCTGCACAGCCAAACTGCATGCCCCAAGCAGATCGTGCTCTCCAGGTGGTCTCTGACTGCAGCCATGTCCTGCACAACTCATTTGCAGAGCAGCACATGTAAGAGACTGCACACAGCTATTCTGCTGAGAAGGAAAATTGAATCCAAAAGTTCTGATAGCATATCTACACTCCCATCTCTGCCTCATCCACTCATGTGTTCCCCACCATGGGCGGGACTCTGGCCAAAGCCTGTGGCACAGCAGCACATGTAATGCAGGTGGTGGTATTGGAGCCTTCATCACCCCAAAACCTCCCCCAAGCTCTGCTTGCTCCTTTCAGCACGTGTTACAGCCTCCTGGGAGGCCTGGGACCAGGCAGGTTGTCAGTAAAATGGGAAACACTGAAGGAGACTGCAGTGGGGCTCTGAGAAAGGCAGAGCTGCATTACAAGGTAGGAGCAGGGATGGATTTAGGAAATGAGCAATGCTGATGTGAACCTCAAGAGGCTGATTGTCTTCCAGTTCTGAGACAGGGAAACCTAGAAGTACTCTGCGTATTGTGTATCTGTCCTTAAAGCTCTCCTGTGATGCAGGATCCTCAGGCCCTGGCAGTCTGCTCACCTGCTCTGTTCTCCTTCCCTTTAGAAAACCGTTCCTAACCCAAATCTTTCCTGATGGAGGCTCTGGCCAGTAGTTCTTGAGTGTTCCTTCATGGACATGGAGAGCAGATGGCTTTTTTCCTCTTTCCAGGAGTTTCTTACATGCAGCTGGTGTTGTGATCTCCCTCAGTCATGCAGAAGTAAAAACCAAAAACCCTAACCCCAACAAAGCAGCCAGATCATAAATCACAAAAAAACCCCTATCTAGTAGAACTCCCTGCCACACAGAGCAGTAGCTAAGAGAGCAGATGCCCTGAGAAAGCAGATGAAGTATACGAGGCCTTTATAAAGATATCAGGTTCCAAAGTCAAAACAGCTCATGCAGAGAAATTCCCTGCTCCTGTAGATCCACATCTCCTGGTGGCAGCCAAAGTGTCTTCATCTCTTTTCCCAGCTCAAGGCCAGCTGAGAAAGCAGCTGGCCAGCTCTGCCTTCAGGATGAAGGAGACATCCCTGGGGAAAGTCCACCCCCCAGCTGAAGGGAAGGAATGAGGAAAACCACATGGTCATGAAGAAGGGCTGGATGTTGAAACACGCCCAGTGGCAGGAGCAGAAGGAACCTGTCCCAGGGGTCCTTGTGGGAATCCATCCTCTCTTCTCCAGATACAACACATCACCTTTTCCCACCTGTGGTGTGACACTGTGACTCCTCAGCAGCTGCCAGGGGAGGGAGTGTACCAGTGAACACAGCCTGGAGCCCCATCAGGGTCTCTGGTGTAAGAACACACTGGTCTCTTTTGCTGCACAGCCCTGGTGCAGAAGAGTCTTCATGGCATGAGCTGGAAGCACAGTCCTTCCCTTCCAACTCCATTTTGCAAAACAGCCAGAGCACTGTTCTTCAGTGCTCCTGCTTGGATGATTTATCCAGGTCACCGTGAGGACAACTGGCTAACTGAGGTTAACAGCTTTCCCGGTTTCATTTCAAAAAGACATTAGCATGGGGGCTGTATTAAAGGATGATATGCCAAAATCCTAATTCATTCACTAGGAGAGCTCATGATCAGGTGGGGAAGCTGACAAGCAGAGCTATGCTGCCAGTCTTTCCTTAAAGGGCAGGACCATAACTCATGCTCCCAGTGCTAAATTACATCTGGCACTCCTTGCACAAGAATCCTGCTGCCTGCTGCAGGGACCCAGGACCACCAGCCTTGGGAGACCCAGGGCCCCACAATAGGAAATGTACCAGCAGCTGGGGCTGGCTCAGAAAAATAGATCGGAGTCCTTCTATCTGGAAGAAGGATGTTGGGAAGAAAATATGACAAAGATCTATAAAATCAGAAGTGTCATAGGAAGGTGATTAAGGAGTGACTGTTGTGGCCTTGTCCACTAAAACAGTGGAATTTGTCAGGAGACAGGCTCAAAACAAACCAAAGGAGGTGGCTTCTTATCCAAGCATGGTCAAACAGGGGAACTCACTGCTACGGGACTTTGCAAAGGCTGGGTAAGATCTGAGTTACAGAATTTGTTTGACAAGTTATGGATGAAAATTCCTCAAGGGCTGTTAAACACAAAGGCTTCTCCTTGGGCTCAGAAAGCCCCTTCACCACAGAAGGTGGGTGAGCATCTTGGTGAATTTCAGAAGCTTCCCCCGTTCTTCCCAGGGGAAAAGAGCTCTTTCCTAGACAAGGCCATAAGCTGCTGCTGGACACAGAGCCAGTTGGAACACTGTTCTGCCACAGAATAGTGTTATATTTTTATATAACAAGGCTTGATGCTCAGTACTTTAATTGGGAGGTTTATAAGAGAAAGCTGAGAGCTAGGCTGTTTTATCTGCCACTTTCACACCAAAACCAACAGCAAGGCTCAGCTGAATTCAGTATCAATTGGTGGAGAGAAGGGAAGGGAAGGGAAGGGAAAGGAGTAGGAAGAAGCAGAGTGTCATTCCCACTCTGCCATGTTGTCCTTGCACAAATCAACGCATGGTCATCCATATGCATATCCAGAACAAAACAAAGGCAAATGCTTACCCTCTTCCCGCATTCATCCATCTGCCACCATCCACAAACAGACAAAGGCACACACATCCTACTCCCACCTTCACTGTGGGCAGTTGGAATGCGGATTGCCACGTGCAGCTCAGCCCACATGCTGGGCTGGCTCTTCACACACAGAACAATGGATGATGTGGGAGTAAATGGAACAACATCTTGTAACTTTCCTTCAAATGCAATAAATGTAATCAGTGCATTGTGTTCATATATATTGCAATGTATGTATCACTAGATACATTAACATATTCATAGGAATATATTTATCATCACCGCATTAAATGAAACAAAATGTCTCCACTTTGACTAATAAGTGGGACACCCCCCCCGAACTCTGTTTTAAATACTGCCCTCTGAGCTGCTGCTGACAAACCAGTGTTGCTGAGTTCATGCTGTCATCCAATATGCTGGTACCTGGTGCTCCAATGTCAAAAGTACCTGGTTTATTCTACCATAACCCCAAGCATATTTCACTAGCAAGTTGTTAAAATAGACACATTTTTTTAATGGCTTATGTGGTGCTGAAGGGGATGACAAGTGGATACCAGGTTAAGCAAGTAATGCTGCAGTGTGCAGCAGCGGGAGTTCCCCAAGTTTCCAGGATCAGCTCTCCTCACCCCTGTTTGCCATGTGGATCCACAGGAGACCTTGTGGCTGGAGTCCCCTGAGGAATGCTGGTGCCTGAGTGGACATCAGGCAGACAGCCTAGTGGCTGCAGAGATGGGAGCGGTGTGCTTTCCCAAGCCAGGCTCACATGCAGGGGAGCACACTGAGCAAAGGGTCTGACTTCTACAGGTTCTGAAATAGAGGGGTAGGTGGTGGGGCAGGGGCAAAAAGACCCAGCATGGGGTAGACTGGCATAGGCTGCCCAGCAGGCCTCCAGCAGGCAAAAAAGGGTGCTCCCACCCTGATGTCCAGGACTAAGCTGAGGGTTTCATCCACAGCAGCATGGCTGAACAGATCTGAGCAATCCTAATCTCCTGGCTCACAGCATATAAATGCCACCACTAACCAGGACAGCTCTGTCCTGAGGCAGTGTCTTTGTGGCCATCCTCTTCTTGTCTCTCCAAGGTCAGCAGCAGAGCAACACCCACAACATCTGTGCATGACAGCCATCACACCAAACAGCAACTGCAATCTCACCACCCATTTACAGCCAGCAGAGCTGTAGCCATCTCCCTGCTGCCTCCAACCTTCCCCTCCTCATTGGGAGGTGACAGATTCTACTCTCACATCTTCAGCCCTGCGTTACGCTGCCATGTAAACAAGAGCAGCAGATTATTATTATTGCTGTGAATGCATCAAATAGAGTTCCTTTCTCAACCTGGGCTGCCGAGCTAGAGTGGTATCTTCTCCTACCTGCTCCAAGCTCCTTTCCGTAGCTGGTGGCTCGCCCCCAGGTCCTGGCTGAGCTGCTGCTCTGGCTGCATTTCTGCTCCAGGTCTGCCTGCCTCTCCCTCTGCTTGGTCTGCAGTTGATAGATCCTCTGCTCTTGAGCATCCAGCTATTGACCCGCCCAGGGAAAGAAAGAAAAAATGGAAAAAAAATCAATTAATACTAAACGGCTTAACAAAACCCTGAACAGCACAGACCTGATGCTGCTGGGGGTGGGGATTGGCAGGAGGAGACACCCCCCACACATTAGCTGCAAAAACCTGATGTTCTGGGGACAGGAAGCCAATATGGTAGGTGTGATTTGACATGCTTGCCCGCAGCAGGCAGGCATGTCCAGCTCAGGAAAGCAGACTCTGCTAACTGGGGCACCTGCCTCTGTTCACAGAAGGGGTGTCAGACTCCCGCAGTGAGGAAAGCAAAGAGCAGCTAAGCAAGACCAAAATTATTCTAACCAGTAACCAAACACCCAGCTCCTGTTGCAGCTGCGTGTTGAGCTCTTCAGGCCTTTTCCCTGCGTCTGCTGTCCTCAGAGCAGAGCAGAAGGGGCTCAGGTACCCCACAGCCTGTCCATCTCCCTCCCATTCTGCCTGAACAGGAGCAGCTCTAAGGGTTCAGTGTATTCACTTCTTGGTGTCCCAGCTCTAAGGTGTTTGCACGAGGTGGAAGCAGGGAAGAATCATAATTGTCAACCAAGGTGCATTAGCATGACAAGACTCAAGTATTGACCCCAGCGTGGAGCCACTCTCCCCGCTGCCTTGGCCATTTACTCCTCAGGGATGCTGCTCATCTTCTTGTGATGGCTGAGAGAAGCCACAGTCAGCAGGCACTGTATGGCTCCTGCCCTGCTAAGGATGGGGAGGCAAGAGAAAATGCTGCCCACGCAGCTGAGGAGTTGGTCTGCTTGGTGGTCTAAATTCAGCATAAGAGCTCCTCTGCATTGCTGGCTGAGGATTGTGCCATGCCCTGCCATAACCAAGGGTCCTGCATGCAGGTGAGAACAGCATCCTGCTTCTGCTGCTCAGATATACCTGGAAGCAGCCCTGTGTCCTGGAGAAAGGCATCTCCAGAGCTTCTTGCAAGCACTGCCTGGCCACCACCACCTTGGCTCAAGCTGGCAGCCCTCCTGCCCTCAGGTGGGCCCTGCTGCATGGGGGGGCTCTCCCAAGAGCAATATTTCCCAGAGGCTTCTCCCTCTGGGCATGTGTCCATCTGTCCTCCCAGCACTGCCACTGCCCTTGGGCCCCCTGGGCCCACTTGTGCTCCACACTGCTGCCAGGAACACCGCCAACATCCAGCAACACTGGCAGCAACAGAGGGGCCTCATCAATGTTCACTGACTTGCTAAACCTAGAGAGGATTTCAATATTAATTAATGCTAACTGATTAGTAAAACGTATTTATTGAAGACTGCCACCCAGCTGTCATCATTCAATAAATATACTAATAATCAATTTGCATGTAATTAACACAAAATCATGTTAATGTCTACATTAAAGTTGTATTTCAGCACACACAGCAGTGTGCAGCCCACGGTAGCAGGTCCTGGCTTCCACTGATGGGGGGCTGAGTGGTGTGCCAGGTCACACAGGGGGCACTGGGAGGTCCTTGGCAGAAGGGTGAGCATCCAGCAGCAGCAGACTGGATAGATTCCAAAACCATAGGCTCACAAAGCTTTGTCAACAGGGATAATGAGAGATACATTAGAGATGGAGAGGAGCTGATGTCTCCTCATCATCCCCCTTCCCCCAGCTGCCAGGCAGATGAGTGGGTTTGGGAGGCAGAGTGATTCTAGGATTTTCAGTGCAATGAAGCTCCCTGCCAGCTCTTGGGCACCAGGAGTGCCTGTGACAACAGGGCATGTCACATGGCTCCATGGAGCAGCATCTGCCTGTGGGTCTGAGGTCACCAAGGGGTGCATCCTGCCCAAAGCAGCACTGCCTGCCCTAGCTTCCCTCCTTCCCATGCCATTCAGACAAACCCACCTTTCTTCTGTCCCAGCACAGCCCCACGCAGTGATGTGCTTGCACAGGAAAGAAGGTGGCATGTTTAGGGTGAGCATCCCCCACCCCCACCCCTTCTCCTCTCATTTAAGTGGAATCAATTGTGCCATTTCTGCTTTGCTTTTCAAAAGCAATTACTTTCATGTCATTTTTACAGACATGCACGGAGAGCGAGAGAGTGAGGGCTTGATTATGCCCCCTCCCATCCCCATCGTGTGGCTTCCGCAGTGGTGGTGAAGTATTAAATTAAATGAGGTATCTATGGAGCGGCGATGGTTTCAGGTCAGAGGCGCTATGGAAAGCTGTATGCTGCACTGCTCCTGTATATGTAAATGGATATATTAAAACCACTGATGTCAACTTGCAGCACTCATCTCTTCTGCTCTCGGGTGATCAAAGCTGATTGCAGAGGCAATTACTGCGAAGGAAAAGAAAATCACGGCCTCCTGCTCATCCCTGAGCTACTGGAGTTTAATTGCTTAGTGTAGCTGAAGCTGCCTCTCCATCTCCCTGGTATGCACACAGACGTGGGAGCATCGCACGCCTAGAGACAGACAGGAATGGGCATTTTTGGGGATGGGTGGGGGGAAGCCCCTGAAGCAGGGGAAGACCATAACATGAAAAATAATGATGCTTAAAAATGAACTAGACCACTACAGCAGGCAGGGCTGTATCTTAGCAAGCTGCTGGATCGATAGCACAGGGAAGCAGGGCAGCATATATACATGCCTGTGAGACAGCCTCTCCTGTTCTGTGGTGTCTGGTCCAGGATTTACAGTAAGGCTGCTTCAGTCTTTTACAGGATGTGGCTAATCAGACTCCCAAATTCTGGTGATTCAGGTAAGAATCATGACCCCTGTTTTACAGCTGTAATCACTTGAAGGGAAGGTGTTGGTGTTGGTGCTGTCCTGAGGAGTCCCAGCTTCTCACCCTGGTCTCACCTTTGTGTTTCATGTGGGATCCCGCAGGTGCACCAAGAAGGCAGAGGACACTTTTTAGGCAGGGAACACTGTAAAGCAAACACAACACTTGGACAAGTTGCCATCAGCCCTGTGCCATACACCTGCCCAGGTTGCCCAGCTGTACCACGGGGTCACCTCAGTGCTGGTCAAGCTTTGGCTGTGGAGTCTGACCTGGTCTGAAGCAGGGCTGAGCAAAGTGTAAGGCATCAGATCTGCCACCAACACGTTACAAGAGAGCAGAAGGACAATAAAGAAGGTGGGGAGGGGGACAAACAAAAGACCTGCCTTCCCACCTGAAGGAAGCCACAACCCCCCCTGTGGCACCACAGAGGCGTTGGCACCACACTCACACAAGGCAGGAGAGACCCCAAGGACGTACTGTCTGCTGTAAGCCAGTTCTCTCTGATGGCTGTCGCTCTCCTCCCAGCCTTAGCCAGGATGAGCACTCCTGTGAAACCATCCTCACCTGACACCAGGGGAATAGGGCAGATCCAGAGAAATCCAGGTGCTGCAGTGCATAGCCAGAGCAGCCACCACCAGCAATTCCCTCAAAGGCAGAGGAACAAAAATGCCTAATGGTGAGAACAGTTCTACCATCCCACAGCTGCATTTGGGAACGATGAGTCTGGCCCCCAACAGAAAGTGTTTACAAAATCGTAACTGCTAAGTTACTTCTTCTTCTGGATTTTAGACCCTTGAGGGTTTTGCTTTTGTGCTTTTCTCCTGAAGCACTTGAAAATGAAAGATAGGGTTTTTTTTTAATTGCATCCAAAGCCTGGGACTCTGTTCTTCCGGCTGGATTTTACAACAGGAGCTTCAAAAAATCAGCAGAAAATCAGGAAACCCAGAAATGAGCCTTGTGATCTTCTCTGGCTGCAGGAGTGCCAGAAGCCCTCAGCAGTGCTGCCTGGCCCCTGCCCATGGGTGGGCTCTGCCACGTGGCCTCCTCCCTGCCCTGTGAATCCAGATTCTCAACTCAAGGATGCAATTCCTTTTTTATGAGCTGCCTGTCTCTTTTTGTTTAGCTAAGAGTGCTTGGAGCCCTTCCCCCACCTCCTTTTCCACCACTGCTCTGCTTTTATTCAATTCAACACTTGAGGGAACTGCAGATGAAATGTCTCTGCATCTAAATTGCCAGCGATAGATCTAACAGCCTTTTTCCCTCTCCCCTCCCCGAACTCCCCTCCGACACAAAGCTCCAGCACATTGTCTCCAGCTGCAGAACGGCAGCACCAGGATGGGAACACGGCAGGGAGGGCACGGGCTGCACAGCCCTCTCCTGCCTCACGTGCAGGCAGGCGAAGGGACAGGAGAAGCCCTCACTGCTGGTGGTGCCTGTGTGCCCGAGCACTGCCAGGCTTGGTGTGAGGCTTGTGATGCCAGGTGGGCAAATGGTGTAGGAAAGGCTAGGAAGGACTAAACTTTTTCTTTCCATAGGGAAAACCCTTGACCTTAGAGCACAGAAAAAGTAGTCAAAAGGAAAAATAAGGCAAAGATAAAGGAGGAGTGAAAGCTGGGAGACACAGAGGAATCAAGAGCCCGAAGGAGTCTGTACACGGGGAAGAGGCTCTTGAGCAGTCCTGCAGAGCAGCTCCCTTCACAGAGCTGGGATTCATGGCATTATCTTCATGCTGGGGAAATTAAATTATTTTTGTCCTTTGGCTGCAGAGAAAAATAATAAGATATTGTCAGAATATTACTGAAACAATAAATACTTTTTTCTGAGTGTAGAAACAGAAAGTGAAGCATTAAGTGTAATGAGAAATGCAATACTTCACTGGACTCTAAAGCCTGGTAATACTGAAACCTAAAGACAACTGCTTAAAAATATCAACTTTGCAACGTCAATATTATTCTATGGAACAGACCAGTTAGTGTGTTAATCCACAGCTGCAAATGGTGCCCATTTCCACTCAGATAATAAAAACCACAACTGACCTCTGTCTTGCTCCCATAGCCCTTAAGTCCCATTCACTCCTCATACACAGATGGTATGGAAAATTCTCTCCCAATGGAAGATGTTGAGAACAAAACAAATAAACAGAGCATAAAAATAAACATACCAAGAGGCATCATGCTGACTGCATTATAGATTTTCATACTTAATTAAAAGAAAATCTGCCTTTGGGTATCTGTTAGGAGAACAGAATCCTGCTGTAGAATCTGTGGCCTGCCCAGGGTCTGGAACAGTGCAGGTTTCCACGGAAATCTGGCTTATTATTGGCAGTGAGAACTTCCTCATCACAAGAGGTTTTCTGCTGTGGATCCAGCATTTTTACACCTGTCATGAGGAATAATCAGACAGCCTGGCTTGGTTTGAAGCACTGGAAAGGGGACTGCTGGGAAAATGTGTGTTGTCACACCCTGTGTGTAAAAAGGAGCGGAAAAGGGATCATATGGCAACATCTGAACACCACCAAGACAGTCCCTCTGGCAGAGCTCTGGATTGCATCAGTGGAAAAGTTAGGGTTTTCTGATGAAACAAGAAATCCACAACTAGGCAGCTCAGATAATATAAATCTTCCCTGCCTGCCATTACTGTGTCCTGATTCGCTGGGCAAAGGCTGCAAACATGTTCCTCCCACCACTCATTCCCCCTTGCAGCAGCATCCCTCATCTCTGGCTGGAATACCAGGTGATGACACACGAAACATCAGTTACTGGGCACACACTGAAGTGACAAGCACAGGGTCTGGTTTTCAGGACCAATGGATCTGTACAGCTCCTGTGAGCACCACATGGATGCTGGATGCTAAGGAAGGGGAAGCAGAAGCTGTAAAATTACTACACTCATCATTGACAGGCACACGTTCTCACGAGAGTGAGGGGAAGCTCAGAGAAAAAAAAAAAAAGATGAATGCTGGACTGAATAGACAGAGGAGCACAGACAAACACAGGAGTAAGCAAAGACTTTAAAAATTTAGCAGCTTATTCTGAGGTCCTGGTGGCTACAGTGATGTTACTGCCAAGCTGCAGACCAGAGCAGTTTCTGATGGAAGATCATTGACACAGAAATGAACCCAGTTGCTCAGTGTCTGGGTAAAGAACAGCACCAAAAAGGGCCTCCACATACCAGCTGGTTTTCATCTCTTTACCACTGCCATGAGACAGTCTTGATGCTCCCAACTGTGCCTCCACTGCAGCACCTTTGAGCACCTACCTGCTTCCACTGACTGACCATGGCTGCAGGCAAGTGTGGAAGTACTGAATAGCAACCAAGAACTTCACTGGAAAAACCCTCACGGAAATTCTTGAAATTTCTTGAGGACACAAATTCCCCAAGGAAACACCTGAGATGAAAATATGAGAACTTGGTACACGTGGCTCTATCACCCTGCTGTTTGCTTTAAAGTCAGCCTATATATGTTCACTGGAGACCAAGGACATGCAAAAAAACCCCACAGGTGAAGGCTGTGGCTTTTGAAGCTGTTGCCAATGACTCCATGGTTCTTTTAGGGACAGCTGAGGCACATCTGTCAATACTGAGAGCCCCATCATCTCTGGATAAAGAAATACACAGTACTTATAAACACTGTAAGAGAAACCTTTTCTGTGAACATGTGCAGCCATGATGCAGAGCCCCACTTCACCCATTTTCATGGCTGAGGCTTTAGCAAGGAAGCAAACCTCAGCTCCAGTCTGCTTTTCAAGCTGTACGAGCTGTCTACCCCAAACCACCCACTGCACCCCTGACACCCCTGATTCTGCAGCTCAGTATGAGCCCCCATGAAAACAGCTCTTCTGAGGGGACAGGGATTCCCAGCACATGCTGTCACTTACTGAACACCCCTCTGAATCCTGCACTTAAGAGAGATCACTTGTCTGGAGCAAGGCCTGCGGATGAGAGCTAAATGCAGCTTGAGCTAAAGGAAGTAGATGGGCCCCATAGACTGCAAGAGCAGACAGGCAAAGGGCTCCAGGGCAGTGCAGTGCAGCAGAGAGGAGACACTGATCTTACCTGGGCTAAAACCTGCACTGCCAAACAGCTGGACCGAGCTGAGTTGTGGCAGAGAACACCAGCATGGTGCCCTCGCTGCCCTGGCACAGGCAGGTCCAGCTGCAGGAGCCTGGCACAGGGTCCCACTGGAGTGGCCATCCCATGGGCAGATTGAGGGCTGGCAGTGGAGCCCCTCTCCCTCTGAAGAGCTCTCAATGGCAGTGAGGTTCTTGCAGAACCTCATCAGCCATTGCTGACAGGTTTCAAGGTGAGATGGAAAAGTATCACGCAGCTAAAAGGAAAAGATAGGAGGAAGACTTTAACCTCAGTCTACAATCATACTAGCTTTGTCAGAATAAAAGTCAGAGCTAAATCCTGCTGCCTCACAACTTCCCACTCTGGAAAGTGCTCAGGCACAGACTTTTTCCATTGGCTGTCCACTGCAGGCACAAGGGAGAGACTCCAGCATCATGTCAGCACAGCAGCAGCACCACCAAATGCTGCAGCAGTGATGGAAGAATGTCGTGATGCAAAGCAACAAGGTCACACAATATGTCCAAGAGCCCTTGGAAAGGCAAAGGCTCTCAAGATATTGCAGAGGGAAGCTCAGAATTTCTCTCAGTTCATTAGGCTTTGCCTGAGGGGTTTTCTTCCAATATTAACTACAAACAGGCTTAAGGTTTCGTGCATGCAATGCAGAAAGGTGAAAGGGAAGGTTTACCAAAAGCCATTTGTAAATATGCTAAGGCAATTCATATCTGTTTTTAAAATTCATCAAATATCCTGTGTACTAAGTCACCTTAAACAAGAACCTTGAAAAATATCTGTCAATACAACAGCATCTTTTTCTGCATAGAAATTTTACATCAATGCTGGCGAAGAGTCTGTGCATAAATTTCACGTCGCAGAACACACAGTGCAATTTCCTTCCCTCCAGGCACCGACACTCTGCTCCCCTCAGCCCGCCTGTTCCTCCGAGCTTTATGACCCCGGTGAGATGAGCTCTCGCTGTTTTTCCCTCGTTACATTCTGATATTTCAAAGCATGGCCTGCTTCTCACTCCCATCTCCCTGCTTCACATTATTAATGAATTGGAAAGCAGACATCATTAGTTTTTGGAGACCATTTCTTTTAAAATTTACAGAACCCTTCATCTGAATCCCCAGAGCCAGTCTGCTGTTCTCATCTTGGAATCTTATTAGCATCATATCTCCTGGATCCTGCCATGCAAACTGCATTGCTATGCACTTTCCAGCACTTGACCCTTTTGCGGACGGAATTAATTTTCTCTTTGAAGCTGGAGCAGCATGCTGTTGTGCTTGTTAAAGGAATAAAACTCATGGTGGAAGAGAGAAAATAAGCAGAGGTTATTCTCAGTTAAATATAGGCCACAATGAGTTTTATATAGGCAGGCTGAGAGAGATTGGCCAAAAGAAATAATGGATTGATGACGCTTTATTACCAGAAACATTTCCCAAAATAGCAGGCAAATAAACTGACAGATAATACTCACTGGGAATTTCTGGGTTTATAGCTTCTCCTGTTCAGCCAGCATCATGTTTCTTTGCAACAATCTGAATCTGCCACCTGCTTCTGTATTCAAAATACCCCCAGACTTCTGGTGAATTAATGGTGACTTTTGGTGGAATTAATGTGAAAAATGCAGAGAACCAGAATTTGCTCCCTGCTCCGGGCAATGGAAAGGTGCCCAAGCTCCCTATGAAGTGCCTAAATTAAAGCCCAGGTACAAAGAGGTCTTTCTCTAAAAGAGAAATAAATAAGAGAGTATATCTAGCACCCTAAGAACATCCGTGTCATTGCTACTATCCCCTGAAAAAGCACAACATCCCTAACACATGAAGTAAAGTAGTACTAGAAAATGAAAAGTGTCTGTTGCTCAGTCTGGGCTATTTCTTATTGCACAGGACTCCTGGAACAGAAAAACGTCCCTCCCTCATCTGCAGTGTTTTTACAATTTTGCTTCTGCTGTCTGGTTTCAACAGCAATCTTTACTATGACTGCTGTAGAGGAAATTCCTTAGATAAAGGCTTCATCCTTTCCAAAAACTCATCAGGAATATGTTAATAAAAACTGCAGAAGTTTATTTAAGTAACTTCTTGCAAAAAGTACAAAGCCAGAGAGCCCAGAACAGCAGAGCAAGGCTTGCACCTTCATTATCAGTAACACGACCAGGCTGGACTCAGGAACTGGAACGGGTCTTACATGGTTCACACAACTGGCAGTGGGGTGGGTCACCTGTTTAAATCCATAGCTGACTGGATTGCTCTTTTCTTATGGCTGGGCAGTGGTCCAAATGAAAGTAGGAGAGAGAAATCCAGCTCATCCCAATCACACAAGGAAGTCACAACCCTGGAGTCCTGTTCATGTCATGGGGTCTAAAGGAAGAGCAAATCTCCTGAGCCAGGCAGGACTGGAAGCAATTCATTGCTTTCTGCACACACCTGCCCTGTCCATCAGAGCCAGCCCAGAGGTCAGCCCTGGAGATGGTCTTTGCTGTGAAGGTTGGTTCTACCTCATTTAGCTCACAAACAGTCAAATCTTGACAGCACCATCCAGGCACTTCTTCCAACACTCCAGAGGCCATGTCAGAGGCATACCCAGCACCCCAATCACCTCTCCCTCCCCTTCCTGTCTTGCCATGACCGTAACACTGGTCTGCCTGGGAAAGAAAAGATCCCAGGCACAGGCACCTCAGGCAGTGGTAGGACAGTGCCTCAGGTGTGCAGCAAGCCCGAACGTATTTTCCAGGCTACTGTGCTTGTAACACTGGGTGAGTGAGTATCATGTCCATTACCATATCCTTTCACCTGTCCTCCAAAGAGCAGGAGCTGGTACTCTTTTCTCCTCATTTACTCTTCACCCTCTGAAAACATGGCAGTTGGTGCAGAATTCGTCAGGCAAACGGTGTTACAGCGGCAGCTCTGAGTGCCAGAGACAGACTGGCAAGAGCTTATGAATAGCACAGTGGATGATCTATAGCCAAAGCCATGGGCAAGTGCTAGCCATTAGTCTGGGTGCTGGTAATGCACTCCCTGAGTCCATTACTCACCAATCCATCAGGCAGCCTGCTACAGACAGAGAGATTCCAGCACTTCTAAATCTGTAAAGCGATGGCTGGCAGCCTGCACTACATGCCCTAGGTTACAAGGGCATGGAGGAAGACAATTCATTTTATGTCATAGCCAGTATTTCTTCTTCTCCTTTTCTGTGTGTACTTAAGAAATGGACCTTCTATTATCTGCAGATTGATAGCCAAGAGAATGCTCTGGTGTCTCTGATCACATTTACTACTGAGAAAGCTTTCAAAGGACGATGAACCTTGCAGTTCTCATTAGGTGGACTAAGTATGGAAACATGCACAAGTGCAGATGGAATGTTTTAAATTATGAACAGTGCTTACAGTAGAACTATTTTAGAAAAACACTAAAATTACAAGACACTATTGGAACACTGGATATGACAGAATCAAGGTTGCCAGCATAATCTGGGATCTTCTGCATAAGCATTTACTATGGGCTCTGATGCACATCTCACACTATCCTGTACTTATTAATTCATATGTGCACAGAAAAGGCATCAGTCAGTGCTTCCTACCACAGCTCAGTGTGTGGCTCCAGCTCCAACCTGCATTTAGTGCCCACTTTTCAAACCTCTCACAGAACTTTCCTATTAATCTGCTTGTGGAATTTCTATGACATTCATCACTCTCATTTCTCCAAGGGCAGTCCCTAATCTCAACACCCCTGCAAGAAAAAAGTTTTACCATCTGCACTTTCCAAGTGCCAAATAGAGACAGAGAGACTCTCAAGCGCAAGACTTGTCCTCTAATTTTAGGCACTTGGTTCAAGGTGTCTAGTTCTAATTTGTGAGGCACTTAGCTTTATAGCACTTCATGTGTTTCAAGCAAAACTGTGAGTGCTCAGCAATTCTGCAAAGAAATACATTCCTGTTCTGGCTGTGGAAGACAAGGAGTTACCTGCAAGGATCCTGGCTTGTCCGCTGCCTCCAGTAAGACGACAACCGTAACAGCCCCGCGGCCGTATCTGTCACTAAAGGAGGCTCCCCAGCGAGGCAGCTCTGAAACCACTGCTTGCTGTCCACCAACACTTTCAGCTTCCACAACAGCAGGGTGAGGAACCCCTCATATGACAACCACGTTTGCCACATGCTGATCCATTTCCAGTGCAGGATCTGTGCACACAGCAGGTCACCAAGGAACAGGCACTCACACCTGAGGCTGGGCTGAATCAGACCAGGTTCTGTAGTTTGGGACTGTAGGTCAAGAAATGGCAAGCAGCCAAAAAGAGAATCTTTCCACAGAAAATGTCAATATCACTTTTATGTAACAATATGAGAAAATATTTACATGTAAATTAAACACAGGAACTTCACACATTACAATATAAATATGAAATTAATTTTGAATACCTGGTTCTAGGCACCTTTTCAACTGTCCCTTGCCACAGCAAGGTGTCCCTCGCCACCCTCCCTCTTCTCCAACCTGACCCTGTTTTCCCCATCCACAGCTGCCTCGATGTCTGGTTTAACTTTGTATTCAGGAGTCTGAGCATAAATAGTAAATGCCACTCATGTCCAACACAGGTGGATTCGTGTTGCAGTAAGCGCTTGAAATTTCTCATTTCATGCATTTTGAACACCTAGATTTGTAATTCAAAACCACTGACATGTTTTGATTTGTTTTCCTTTTTGGGAGCCTGTCTGGCCATAGAAGGAAACAGGCAGCCAGAAGGATGAGGCGTGGCCAACGCAACCCATTGGAGCTCCCAGGCCCTGCCCGGGCCAGAACGAGGACTGGGAAGCAGAGAAATGGAAGAATGAATGACAAATGGAAAAACCATACAAAGAAAAGCATATGAGCCAGGCAGAACTAAAATCAAAGCTTTGTCATCCCAAGGAACATCACCATCCCAAAGAAGGAGGAAGAGGCACACAGAGACGAAATGGGAGCAGTAGGAATTCATTTGCCTCGGAGGCATCCCTACACATGAACTCACACAGGCACAGAGGAAACCTCACTCTGCTATTCCTGCAGGGAACCCTCACCCTCAGGCTAACCCTAAAGCAAGCATTAACCTACTTATTGTGCCCTGGGGCAGTTTGCAGGGTGAGGAAGCTGCCTGTTTGGTAGGAAGGGGAGCAGATCTCATCTCAGTACAATATCTGAGTACAATATCCTATGGTCACCTGAGAGCAACAACATGAACCTCTTGTTATTTTGGCAGAGCTGGGCTAAGGCAGGGCACCCTCCCATCCTTGTTTTGAGCCATCTCCTTCCATGAATAGACAAAGTGTAACTTCGCTGGAACAGAGGCATCACCATTTTAGGAGCCCTTTTCTGGGACAGCTTTGGAACCTTTGGCTTCTTCCTTCTGCCATTAAAGCTCTCTGAATGAGCAGTGAGGGCCCAGGCTGAGTCATCTGTGCCAGGTCTGTTCTGCTCATCTCACGGGATGGGAGAGGGACAAGGGACGTGACCACCCACCCTGCTCACAAAACCCTCCCAAACCTCAGCTCCCCTCAAAGAGCCAAACACCACCTGCCAAAGTGGGGGAGTGCCCTTCTCTGGGCATATGCTCATAAGGTTTGAGCAGCCTTTGTCCCTTCAGAAGATTTGTCCTGCATCACCTGTTTCTCTGGCTCACCAGCAAACCCTGAAAACCTGCTGTCCCAGATGTCCAGGATCACACAGCAGTGCTTCCATTCGAGCATACGATCGCAGTTTTTAGCACTGCGGTTTTTAGCGCGGGTCATCGGGGCGCTGCCTTTGAGACACACATATGTAGGTCCTGGGTCTGGGGATAGCACAGTGACAGTGGCAAAAACAAAGTAAGCAGAATCACTGAGCTGGCAAAGTGAGTGGGCACCACTAGGTTGGGCAAAACACGAGAAAGGGTGACAGAGTGTCTGGGGGAGCAGGAGCCACAGGCACTGTGTGAGCAGGCAGACAGGGGAGGCAGCAGCTGGCACCGGAGGCTGAGCGACTGCAGTGATGATCTGCAGCAGCACTGCTGGCCTTTGCTGGAGGGCTTTCACCTGTGCTGTGACAGCTACAGCCAGTGATGTCCCTCTACCTTATACCTTGGAATACACATTTAAGAAAGGAACACATGGTTCTAAGGAAGAGAAACACCAGATCTCTCCAGGCAGGAGACTAATCCTACAAAATCTTCTCCTTCAGTTACTGAAGAAAAGTCTAAGTGGCTGAATTCCACTGTGCCAAGATATTTAACCATATAATTTCCAAGAAGAGCTATCTTTACAAACACAGATCAGCTGCAGTGATCACTGTGAAGAAAGTACCAGAGCCACAAACAGGCCTGTCTGATGCTTGGGACCTTAACATCAGTATGAATCTTAACAAGGATCCTGATTTCCACCTGGGAATTCAGCAGCCTGTCCTGTTTTGCTGAAGAAGCTGTCCACACAGCACCAGTTTGTTCCCCAAGTCTGCAGCACCCTGACGAAATCTGCCTGTAGCATCTTTGATGCTTTTGAGTAATTCTTTTGATACAGAATTGTGCTGTATTGCCTCATCTCACTGAATCTTTGCCTCCATCGAACCCAGGACCAGTGGTCTGGCTGCCATCCTGCCACCCTAATTTTATCCACGCCAGGAACATGGGAGCTGCACGTTTACACTGTTATTGTTTTTATTTTATTTATTTTCTCTGTCCTGCAAGTGATCAGCTTGCTTCTTTTTAAAGCCTGCAGTCAGCTTTAATCTACTTAGCTGGGATTAATGAGAGATTTGTTAAAGATTTAAAGATTTTACACACTTTGCTTACAACTGTTTGTTTTAAACTATAACCATCAGGCAAAAAGCCCCATGCAGGCAAGCTGCTCCTAATGCTGGGCACATCCGTCAAGTGTGCCAGGGCTGGTGATGTGATGCTAATGGCTGATGCTTCTTGCTGGCACAGTGGTGCCCTCATGGACCTGCTCAGACAGTGCTTAGAGTCTATCTGTATGTCACCCTTCTTCTGGAAGACTGAGTCAGGGAGGGAAAGAGCTGCCATTTCAGAATGTGGGTCATTGCATTGGCATCAGCAGCTGCCACTGCCACAGAGTTTGGCATCGATAGGAGTGGAAAACTGGAATTATCCATCCAGCTGAGGCTGGCATTGGCTGATGGTGCATGCCTTACCCAGGAGAGGTGGGAAGGAAACTGCAGTTCCTGGGGGTTTTCTGTAGCTGTGTCCTACTGCTCAAAACAGCATTGGTACTGGAAGAACGGGAGCAGGCAGTGGAGTCACTCTAAGTTGAATGGGAACCCTAGTTGCAAATGATAACAACAGGTAATGCCAGTAGGCACATGGCTAAACTATGCTCTGCTGGGGAGCCCCAGGCACAGAGAAGCCACAGATCAGAAGTCCCTGGATCTGTGTTTCAGACAATTTATCTCATTGAGGGACAGAGCAAGTCCTGCAGGCAAAGGCCCCAGGAAGTCCCAAGGATGGAGCTGCAGGGAATTCTTCCAATGCCGCAGGTGAGGAACCACAGGACAGCACTGGAAGAGAGCAATAGGAATCTGTCAGGTATGTTCTGTTCAGCTGGCAAAAGCCACCACCTCAACAGAAACCCAGACCATGAATGAGCAGCAGTGTGAGAGATTCCCCTTGTTATTGACCTACAGAGACCAGACAATCTTGTCTGGCAGATAGAGGTTTTGTTCTGGATGACCTTTCCTTCTCCCACCCCAAAAAAGCTGTTTCATTCCTAAACATTCTCCAGCCCTCAGTGCAGCATCAAATCCACAACAGAACATTCATGTGTTTTGGTGGTTTCATAAAAATATCAGAAAGCAGCATAGAGTGCGAGTTGGGGTACCAGAACCAGGAGACTGAACAGCCCAGAGCAGGATGGGGACTGGGAGCAGCTCTCCATGCAGCCCTTGGCACAAGGAGTGGGACTGGGACCAGCCCCTGTGCAGCCCAGAACAGAGCGGGGCGGCTCCAGACACAGCGGGGGGCTCTCCCCACACAAAGACTGAGCACCCCCTGACACCTGCAAATTGCCCCACAGGAAGAGCTCCTCCTCCCAGCCATGGCGCAGCCTTGGTGCTGGTCAGCCCTGACAGCCTGCCCATCCCTGGTCCCCATCTGGAGAACCACACCAGTCCCAGTGTAAGATCTGCTGGTGCCACACTGAAGACCGCAACAGGGAAGCAGACATCCTTCTCTCCTTTCCAGCCTGCAGGAGCCCTTGTGACAAGTGAAGCAGGGTGGTTTGCCTTGAGGTTAAAAAGATCTCTGACTCCTGACGTTGCAGGGCCACTGATCATGGAGCTGTGGGAAATTCCCCAGGGCCACCATCCCATTTCCTCCCACTGCTCTCAGCCCTTCCTGCTCTCCACAAAGCCCCCCACCTCCAGAGGGACACACCAGTTGTTCCCTGGTCTTGCACCTTCTCCAGGTCAGACTCAGCTACTTTTCTGTGCCAGCAAGGACCAGCATGGGGACAGTCACCCCTTGGTGCTGGGGTGACAGTCACCCCTTGGTGTGGGGGCAGGCACCAACCCTGAGCAGCAACAAGCATAAGATGCTTCTGAGTCTGGCTGTGCTGCTGCCTCTCACTGGCGTGTCACACAGACTACGTGCTGGTTTGCCTTGTACCTGATGTGGAGGGTCTCTTCATATTCCCACACCAGAAATCTCCAGCCACAGGTAAAAGCACAGTCTATGAACTCACTGCTTTGTCCTGGGGATGCTCAGTGTGACTCTCACTGTCACAGCCTGTACCTGCATCCACTAAACAAACCACACACACAACCACAGTATTTTGAAACTGATGAAAAGTGTGAAATTCTTCACTTTGGAGGCATCTTACATCAAAAGTGATTTGGAACCAGGGAGACAAACATTAGGGTTTTACAATTGAAACGCAGACTGTCAAGAACAGCAAAGCACACCTTCTTGCCCAAAAGCCCTTTTGGGGACTTCACAGAGCTGAGGAAGGCTGACGCTGGGCTGCCCTGACCCCTGGGCTCTCCCATCCCGCTGCTCCTCGTCAGATGCTGCCCAGAGTGGCAGGCTGTGACCCACACAGCTTTCCATGGGCCTGCACATTATCATTTATCCTCTCCTTGTGCAGACAGCTCAAAAAGGTGACTTGCCCAGGTGCAAGAGCCCAAATGCACTCTCTTGGTGCTCCCCAGATCACCACACATGCAAGGAAGAGGGAGAAAAGAAAAGGTCTTAATACCTGTCCTGAATGTCCGGCTATTCCAGAGACCGTTCCGGGGCTGCCGCTGAGCGCTGCGCTGTTGGACAGGACACTCAGGGTCCCTGTGCTGGCAGTGCCAGCCCTGCGCTGAGCTTGCAGCTCTCCCCAAGGTCACGGGGCTCACATCCGAGCAGGGACTGGGCCTGCACAGAGCAAACCAGCAGGAATCCCACTGTGCGGGTGCTGAGAGGCTCCAAGCGGCTCCTCAACGCACATCGTGCCCACTCACCTGAAGAGTGCAGGGGCTCTGCGGCTGGGGAGAGCCCCACGGGACACGAGCAAGCCCCAGCTGAGCCAGCTGTGGGACCGCCCGGCCGTCCATCCCGGTGCCCTGGCCCTAGCCCTGCAGCCTCAGAGAAGTTTGAGGGGAGCAGGTGGGAGCTTGGTAGAGGCAGAAACGGGAAATAAATAAAAGAAGAGGACAGGGTGGGAAGGGGGGCTCAGTTCTCATTCCCAGACGTTTGCACTCCCAGACTCAAGCAGACTTAGCAAAGCGAGCGTGGACCCTCCTGGCAGGGCAGCCGGCAGCTGCCTCCCCACACTGCAGTTTTTATAAATTCTGGGAAACACTTTTAGACAGACACTGGCACTCATAAATTATACAACTCATTTGCATATTCCAGTCATGAGACATTATGCAAATGTGACCTGATTTGCATAATGGATTCCTCTTGTCGCTTCACTTGCTTCATGCTTTTAAAAAACAAAATGAAATAAAAAGAAAGCACAGGAAGGTGAAAGCAGCAAGTTCCCAGCACTGCTGCGCCTCCTCCTGCCACAGTGTCACCCTCACCAGCGGCACACGGGGGCAAGGGAAAGTGAAAAACCAAAGTCCTCGTGGGTTATTTCTCTCGTAATTACAACAAAGTAACTTTCCCTTGGTTTTGATGCTTCACCCCAAGCAACACATCGGAGCCGATTAGGGGAACTGAGCTCTGGCAGGTGGGACAAGACCGGGAGGGCCGGGGGCCTCTGATGCTCCACACTGCCATGCGGGGTGCTCGGGCTGGGGAGCCGTGTGGTGTGAGACGTCCGTGGGCTGCCACGGGGCTTTGGGGCACATCTTCCCTGCTGGACCTCAACAGCACTCGCGTGGAAAGACAGGCGCATGGGAGAGGCGAGGGGAGGGGTTGTGTCGGTTGTTGGTAGCAAAATACAGCGGTGATCTGCTGAGGGACGAGGCAGGAGTGCCAGCCGCCCCGGCACGCTGCAGCAGCCACGGCCGCCCGTGCATCCCTTGGCACGGCCGGAGCGGCTGCGGGCGCTGCCGGCCCCCCTGCTCCGCGCCAGGCACAGCCGTGCCAGGCGGCTGGCGGCCGTACCCTGTGGGAAAACTTAACTGTAATTCTTCAGCTTTTAAAATCAATTAACCCGTGTGTTAATTAACATCAAGTCGACGGGAGGAGGAGGAGGAGGGGAGAGCGGGAGGGAGGAGGGAGGAAAAGAGCTGCAAGGGCGGATGGCAGCGGAGTTGGCACAGTGCCATCCATTCAGTGGCAACGCCACAGCTCCCTGCGATCGCGGCAGCGGGTATATGTTACGGGGGCCCTGAGCGCGGGCCAGACAGTGCCGTAGAGCCAAGGGAGATTATCCAGACCCCCAGGAGCAAACGGCAGGCAGCGACCGGAGGCGCAAGTGCCAGGATTACAGACCAGGCTCCGCAGCGAGCCCTTCCTCGGACGCACACCATGGGGACGGGGCTCCCCCGCCAGCGCCGCAAACTCGGACTTCCAGCACTTTTCCCCCCTTTAGACATCACTCTGCCGCAGTGGAGCCAGCACAACGGATGCTTTCACACCCTGCGAGACAAAGGCCGTCGTCTCCGCCATGACACCGCTCCGTTCCAAGCCGAGGCCGGCATCTTGGAGTCTTTAAAAATAAATGGAAAAGGGAAATGCGAACAATAAACACAGCAATCGAAAAAACCTCATCAACAAACCCCTTGTGCCCGCTCTCCATGCCAGGGGCAACATGGGCATCTGTCGCAGCAGAAGGCGTTTGTGTGGGGCTTGCTTTTTTTTTTGGCTTTTTTTTCCCCGCAAGCTGTTGGCGTGTTTTGCCATTCAGGTTCGTTTACAATTAATGCCAAAAAAACCCCAACCACACCCAGCCCAGTCAACAACAAACAAAAGGGAGTAGTCGACATGGAGGGAGAAATGCCCACAGAAGCTGCAAGAATGCGAGCTCCGGCCGATGCCATTTGCCATTTGGACAACCTCAGGGAAAAGTGCCAAATCTGCAGCTCGGGAGGGACCTCGAGGAGGGAACGCAAAGGTCTCCGAACAGCCGAGGGAAGGAAGGGAGGAAGGAATACCGCTCTTACAGGGCAGGATCAGCCTGCACACAGCCTCTGCTGGGAGGAGAGGGAATGTTTGGCGGTGTAGCGAGATGCCTGTGTATGCACACGCACACGGAACAGTGCGTACAGACACACAGACACGCAGGCACACACCGCCTCGGGTCGGTGCAGAGGAGCTGTGTGAGTGGGGTGAGGAGATGTGTGTGTGCCTCTGTGTACACACGCGCGCGTCCGTGTGGGGGTGTTTATTTGTGTCCACGCGTGTAACACACGCAGAGAGATGTATGTTTGTGTGTCTCAGTGCGAGAGAGCGACAGGGAGTGAGGACGAGACAGACACACACACACACACACACACACACACACACACTCATCCACCGTCAGTATACATTCCACTTTTTGACCTAGGTGTACACGAAGACAAAATAAAAATCATACTGGAGCAGCAAGCAGGCAGCAGAGATTTATCTACATTCACTGCTATCACCAGGGAGATGAATGGGGCCGATCTGAAGCCCTTCACGAGATCCACTATGGGAGTGAAGGAGGAGGAGGGATGCCACACAGACATGCACAAACTTGAAGACAGAGAGATTTGGAAGGTGCTACTTGTGAAACCCAGGTGGCACTCGGAGGGCGAGCAAGGGAAGGAGCCGTGCGGGCGCTCCACGGGGTCCGGAGGGTGCGGGGGCTTCTGGACAAGGGCGTCAAGGGACAGCTGGCTACTTACGTTGTCTGCGCTGCTGAGGATCCTGCAAGGTGTTCTGTTGGCACTGGGCGCTGAGCCAGGGAAGGGCACTGGAGACAAACGGGAGAGACAAAAAATAAAGTCATACAATGGGAATATTAATTGCCTCTCTTGCGGATTTTACAAAACTCACCAAATGTTTTCTTTCTGCCTGGTGCCTTTTTCTTTTTCTTTTTTTTTTTTCTTTTTTTTTGTGGATTGGTGCGCTTCCCTTCTGCATGGAAAATACTAGCATGGGATCTACAGCCCAGCTACAGGGCTCAGGATTAACAGTGCTGGCATCTTTTGGGCATATTTTTTCTTTTAATGAATGAGCTTTCGCTGTTAATGAGGAATAATCGTTTGGCTAATGAGCTTTGAAACATTAAGAGAAAAGAGGGTTTTTTCCCGTTAATTGCCCTGGTGCGACCGCATGGATGGATTACAAAAGACAGCAGTAGGAACGCAGTACAAAGAGGGGAAATGTCTCCTGGAGTGGGATAAATGCAGAGATGGGTGATGCATCCCTGCACCTCTCCTTCCTTCGCTCTCTCTTACTCCCTCTCTGCCAACTGCTATGGGTTTCCATAACTCCGCAATCAAAGTGGATGCTCGGGGAAGATTATTATAGTCAAACAGTGAAGCGTCGGCGGCTAATGTCTCCAGTGTTTAATCATCATACAGTAGAATGGTTTTATGCATATTTCATTTGCATATCATTAAACCACGCTAGCGCGGGACATTCAGAGCTGGAGAGGTACAAAGTTGGGGGGAGAGAGTGGGAGAGCGAGAACGAGACAGAGGGAGGAAGGTCCCTGTGATGCCTATCTTCAAAAGCCAGGGACTTGTTCCATGATCTGTCTTCTACTTTTACTAAAATCATGATGACTTGGAAACCTTTGAAGTTGGATATAACCTTGGATTCTTCTAATTCCAGCAGAGTGATGTATTAGAAAGGGGGAAATGATGCTGCGCTAGACATTTAAAGGAATATAAGCTCCAGTGGAATGGAAATAGGAGCTCTTTGGGGAACGAACTAGCAGAGCCAGCCACAGCTTCAACATCACACTGCTGTGTTCGTACTGGTGAAGGATACCAAAGTAATACAAAAGAAATGAAGACGGCATATACATTAAGATGGGGATTATATTTACTCTTTCCCTTTTCTTTTCCTTTTTAAAGGCACAAAGAAGGATGGAACCAGCGGTAATTTACACGCTAATTAGTGAACTGTTGCCTCTTTTTGTGTTTGTTTTTCTTCTCTGTTTTAGAGAGGGGCGTTTTCACCGCTGAAGTGATTAATCAATTATTTGGTAGCACAGATCCTTCTCCACTGGCATTGATCAGGAAGAGAACGTGGTGGCTGCAGGGGGAGGAATACAGTGGGCTCTTTGTAGATCTTATACATGCACAACATATTAATTGGGGTCTTTATAAAGCTCCCTCAATAGACTGTTTCTTTCCTGGGGACCAGCAGCTGGTTAGCCACCGTTGGCGACTCTTCAAACATCCCTGTGGCTGGGGGCAGTTCTGCTGCTGTTTGTTGCTGTGCTTTATTTTCTCTCTCCGCAGCGGGGGCTGCGGGTGCGACGCTCCCACTGCCCACGCTTCTGTATGGGAGATGGACAGACACAATCAGTACCAAGGCAATCTCTTGAGCTGGACGGGGAACTTTGCTTCCAAGTGAAATGCTGTTTTATATTTAAATTACCTTCCTTTTCCTCCCCACTTCTCTTCTCCTCCAAGTCTTTGTGTCAGTTATGAATATTCAGATGAGTTGTGATGTGATTACACTGTACAATTACTTGTGTCTGTGATAGAGGCAAAGGCACTGAGGAAAGACAGAGCCAGATGAGCTTGGAGCTCATTTGGGGTTTGTTTTCTGTATTTTCCCCCATCTCCGTGGCACTGCGGCACATGCAGATGTCGCTGTTGTTCTTCATAAAGCCCTAATGATATGCAAAAGCATAACGACCCCATTTGGGTTCAGAGCATCAACGAAATATTATTGGGGGGGGAATCCTAACTGAAGGAATGTCCACATAAATTATTTTTATTTAAATCAAGTGGTGGCAGTGAGGCAGAGGAAGTCACATGAATACATGCATAATGTGAGCACACAGAAAGGTTATTGCCAAGGAGAAGAGGGTTTTGCACTGTGCCTGGGACAAACAGGCTCATTTGGGGAAATCGTTCAGCCCACCATGTGATTTACCTATTTATCATCACTCATCCCTCAGCCCAGGGCACTGGGCGTGCTCGCTGCTGGAGACTTGGAGTGCTGGGAGCTGCCTGGATGATTCCTAGCTGTAATTCAGAAACACCATGAAGTGTGCAGTGGAAGGGGGACAGGAGAAAAGGAACCAGAGGGAGAATGTTCTAAGTGCCACAGCTCCGTGACAAAGGAGGGGCCTGATGACAGCTCAAGTCAGCGTGACAACAGGCCATGCAGGTGCTGGCTGATGCCAGCTGGCAGGTACGCTTCCCAAGGGACAGAGCGCTGACACAGTGGCTGCTGGGACCCACCACAGGTCAGTGGGACACGAAGACTTGGGGCAGAGCAGCTCTGGCCACTGTGCCACTGGGAAGCCTGCTGGGAACAGGGAGTCCAGAGTTGGTCAGATCCACCCTCACCCACTTTCCTCAGAGTAGTGAATGGTACCTGGATGTAATAAGAACAAAAACATGTGGGGAACAGGACCCCTTGGTTGCTCTGTCCAGCTGCTTTTCTGGACTGGGACCTGCACCCATCTCCATCAGCGAGGAGTGAACAAAGAGGGGCAGAGTAAGCCAGCAGTCAACAACAACGGTGTTGTGACATCAGCTCAGGGATCTGTGCCTCATATGTTTGCCCTGCACTGATCCTGGACAGCTCTACAGTCTCCTCACACCCTTGCTGGTGGGCAGGACTCGGGCTGCAGAAAGACGTGGTCCCAGGGAGAGAGTACTGTTTTCCTCTCCACTCAAAAAGGGTGGAGAGGCAGGTCAGCTGCAGATGGGACCCTCTGTGAGAGAATCCTCCTCTGCCCCCATGCTCTGGGCATGCACAGCCCATACCTGTGGCTCCAGAAAGGCTCCTGAGCAGTCCCTTGGTGGTCAGAGCAGGGTGGCCGCACTGTCTCTAAGGGTGTGCCGCTTGTCACGGGCACAGCAGTGGTGTGAGAGCCTGCCCAAAGGAGGCTGTGACCCCCAGGCACACAGTAACCAGGGGGCCTTGGGCAGGCCAGCCTCAAAGGAACACTGAGACCCCAGACAGGAGGGTTACACTCTACTCTGTGTCTAAGGACCAGTGTGCAGGGGGTGCAATGACCTGTAGAGAAGACGGCAGCTGCTGCCCCATGCTGTTCAGACTCCTGACCACAGGCCCATCCAGCTGTCACCTCCCTCCATTCCCTTCCCACATCTCAATAGACATGTCCCTTCTGCACTCCCTCTTCTGCAAGGGCACCCAGGAGACTGAGAAAAGGCAACAGGCTGCCAGGTCTGATCAAAACCAGGACACCAGGGTGGCCTCTGGGCAGCAATTCCAAACCCGGGCTTGCCACTACAAACTGCCTGCAAAAATTCTGGACATCGAGGATAACCCAACAGGCAACCCAGCCCAGCAGCTGTGTGTGACTGTCCTGCCCATGCCCACGCAGCCTCTCGGGCTAAGGTTTGTTGCCACCCTGGTGAGAAGGAACCTGCAGTCAAACCAGCCCGGAACCAAGTGAGCAGCCCAAAGCCGTCTGTGAGCAACAGAGCAGCCATGATCGGGTGGAATGATCTGAGCAGATCATAGAATCATATCATGGAATGGTTTGGGTCAGAAGGGTCCTTAGTGAAAACCTAGTTCCACCCCATGGACCGCCCAGCCAATGGCTTCCTGACCCCAGCACTGTGACACTGCTGGTCTGGACGCTGCAGAACGCCAACCCCGATGGTGCCACCTGCCTCTGCCTCATCTTTCTGGTCTCCAGCCTCAAAGCAGCTCAGTACCAAGGTGTCCAGACCAAACAGAGCCTGGGAATATGGAACAACTGAAACCAACAGAAAGCGACTCTGCAGAAGGGCCATGCCCCCACCACGCCCTTGTCATCATTCCAGGTGCTGAACCCTTCCCCCACCTGGGGGGAAGCAGGGTGAGCAGGGTGCCCAGTCCTGAATGGTGCCTTGGCATGCCATGAACCTTAGGGAAGGGACTAACAGGACAAAGCCTGAGCAGAAACCTGCCCCAGGGTGCAGGGTAAGACAAGGACTCGGGGACAGGCTGGGAGGCACAAACATGGTGGTGCGGTGTCACCATCCCTTCCCGTGTCCGTGCTGATGCACAGCCCTCCCTGCCAGCTCCACAGGCCTATCCGCTCTGTCCATAGATCCTGGTGTAGCCAGGTGCAGCCCAGTGCAGCCCATCACCCTAATAATGGCTGGCTGACAGCCTCAGAGGGTTTTCTGACCCAGACATGGAGCAGGCTGCAGAGGAGATCGATGGCTCTAACCATGGCCTCACTTGGCTGACACTTCTCTTGCAGTCCTCAAAGTTGGCAGACAGGATCTGGCACTCCAAGAGGAGCCCAAAGGCTGGGGACTGGACAGAGGAGTCCAGCAGCCTGCTGCCTGCTCCTCAGGTAGAGAAACCCCCAGGGAAGATGGCATGAAGCTTATGACCAAACCCAGTCGGAGTCACTCTTTCCACAAGTGCTACCAAAGAGGAGCAGGAAGGAGACTGCCCTGTGCTGGGAGAATGAGCATGGAGCATAGTGGGTGAGGCAGAAGAAGTGGGGGTGCAGCACACAGTGAAAGTCAGGATGCTGGCCCATGACACTGCCATGGGGCGTCCGGCACCCTGCCCTGCACAGTGCCCAACATGCTCAAGTGGTTCCTGCCACTTCCCGACATGCACAGGTGGGAAATACTACCAGAAATATCACCCCAGGGTCCAAGACACTCAGATTGCAGCCATTTGAAATGGCCAATTGACCATTTGGAAGTCTCCCCATGGAGATTTTAGGAAAGGGCTGCTCCCAGAGCACTGCAGGAGCCATTGTGTTGTTTGTCAATTCACCAAATACCCTGAAGAAATTGCTAGTTAGGAAAAGGAAATTCAAGCATTTATAGAATATATTGCTATTCAAAATACCAAAAGAATTGTTTTGCAAATAGTAGCACTGCCGAAGAGGGGAGAGAAGTACATCAGTCATTTGATATTACATATAAGCAGTTTATTAAAGAATTAAATATTTATAGACTATAAAGCAAGCAGGGCGATGAGTTGCCAACAGCTTGCTGAGAAGTATGTTATAAACATTGAGTCTGTCAGGGACTAATAAAGTATGGAGAACACAAATGTTTTATAAAATCACCAGGCCAGTGATGAATCTCCACAGCTGAGATGCTCCAGAACCCAGGAAGGTTCTTGCTGCACCGTGACCCCAGAGCCAGCACAGGAGGGATGGAGTCGGATGGGGCTGTGTGACTGCAGACACGCCAAGCACTAATGGGAATGCACATGATTCAGTGCTTGGAGAAATTCAATTTTCACGTTATTCTAAACACAGATCTATTAATAGGAAGTTCAGGAATTTTCAGAGAGTTCAAGGCACTTCCTTCTATAGCTTTTTATTGCAGCTAATCTTCCATTTCCAACAAAATTAAAGTTTGTGATTCAGATTAAGGTCCTCTCCCTGCAAAGCCCTTGCCTCCCTTCCCCTTCCCTAAAGAGACAGCCCCAGGCACCAGCTTCCCTGTCCCCAGCAGTCCTCTGGAGCATCCAGACTCACGTTTGGAGAGCAGCAGCCCTCTCCATCACAGACACAGCACATTCCACTTGCAAGGAACAACTAAGATTTTCAGAGAGTGTACAAGAGGAACAAATAGGTGGTGACCTGTTTGGACAGACCCCAAGCACAGGAATACCTTTTTGTTGGCAACACTGGGGGAAACGGCAGCTGATGGTAGCAATGGGCATTTTTCCTGCATGAAACAGACAGGTTTGATTTTCCAACAGACATCTGTCAGAGCAGCCGTGAGGAGATTGCTGTTCTGTTACTAGTGGAGATGAAAGACTCTCTGGACTACTTTATATTTCTGTGCAGTCAAACCCAGGCCCAGAAGTGATTTTTAATATGGGGTGAACTAATGCCTTTGGTCACGTCCAGGCAGATTCCTAATAGCTGTCCCCACAGTTTCAAGCCTGGTGGGGTGGATGAAACTCCCAAGGGGTCCAGGCATTCCCGACCGTTTGGAATTCAGTCTCTTTGCAAACCATCAGGACTCAGACCCGCCTGAAACTGCCGGTCCCCGCCGGTCCCACTCCTCAGGCTGGGACCACCACCCTCCCGAGGCAGCAGCCAGAGCGGGGTCTGACACACAGGGGTAGGGTCTGCTCAGGGGTGGGGAAGGAGCGTGGCTGGTGCCTCCTTCCTGACTCAGGTAAGTCCTTGTGAGGTGCCAATGTTAATTAACACAAGAATAAGCAGGCTAAGAACTGTCTGGCGTTGGTGAAGACAGATTCCATTTTGTAGACAGAGAGAAACCTCCATCTGCCAGCTGCTCTTTCTGCACTCAGACAAGGTGGGACATTTTCATCCGCTGAGATGTAATTTAAAACAGATTTTTTTTTTTCAATAATTTGCAGTAATTATTCAAGCTTATTTGCCGGGGGTGGGAATATCAGACTAAATTTTGGGTTAAATAGCAACCTTTGTTGTCCTGTGTGGAAATGATTATAGCAAGTTCAGGTCTCAGCAGACTCAAAGGCTACAGAAGGTGTATGGAAAAGCACAGCCCTATTGAAGGCACAAACCCCATTAGTTCCAGATGGATTGCTTGAGTGGTTTCTCTCTCTTGAGCCCAGAGCCTGTTAGCTTCAGGGGTTTCTACAGAAAAGTGTGGTACCTCCCAGAGAGCATCATAACCAAATTCTGCTGTTTCTGTGCTGCTGGAGCTGCTGCTGTCAGCACAAGCTCCACCACTGGCTAAGCCCTGCAAGGATCCCTCAGCAGGATCCCAAACCAGGACAGCATCTGCTGAGCTTCACTGTTCCTTTCTCCCTGTTCTCCCTTCCTCCAGCCCAGCTCTCACCTCTCCCCACATCAGCACACCACGACATTTTGCACCCTCAAATAGGTTTCTATACCCCAGTGATTTTACCAAATATTATTCTATCCCTCTCCTTCCCTGCAATCCTAAAGTCATGGGACACAGTGCCATATACTGGGGCTTACTGGTGGCCAGGGTCGTGTCTCCACTGCACTGATGAGCTCTCTGCAGGACACACAGCCCAGCTCTTGGCCTGCCCCCATCACTGCTGTTGCAGATTTTGGTGCTGTGCCCATCTCCTTTCAGCTCCACCCCTCAGGGCCATCAGGACACATCAGTTCAAGGCACAACTCACTGACCCCACATTTGGCACATATTTCAAGTGACTATTTACCCTATGGTCCTTTGCTCCTTTGGTGTTTCCCCTCATCTCCAGGCACCCTCCAGCACTAACACCTCCTGATATCCCTCTCCATGACCTGCTTTCCACCTACATGTTTTCGTGGGTTTTTGTGTTGCTGGAACCTGAACTTCCTTCTCCTTTGTCTGTCACAGGGTCAGTTCAACACTGCCATCCATTTCTCATGTTGACACCTTAGCCAACCTCATTCCTAGAGCCACTTTGGACATAGCTGTGGCTCTCCCTGCTCCCCAGGTGTGGATGCAGGAACCCCACCCTACTTTCAGACCAGGATGGACGTGTTACTTACTAATGCATTGTTTGCAATCTCTCCTCCCACTCCCATCCCACTCGAGGCCTCGCTGGCACCTGCTTGAACTGCTGCAAAGTCAGCAGTTCCCCAACCCCTTAGCTCTCATCTTATCTTCTTTGACAGGACATGGAGAACAAGGAAGAGACATTGGAGAGAATGCTGCAGGTGAGAATTATCAGCACATTTTACTGGCATATTCCTACCTGCTAGCATTATGACCTGCAGGATGGAGGTAAGGAGTTCCAGCTGAGTATGGATTAAATACCTGTGTGCCCAAGCAAGCATTGGACTCACAGGCCAAATCATAAAGAGGAGATATTTAAAGGTGTGCTTGCTGTTCCTCTGTAAACATTTTGCAGATCTCTCTATGGTGCCAAGCATTAGTCAGGCAGCTAACGTGCATCACTCAGGCCAGGAAACCCCAGGAGAAAGGTAATGACAAACTGTGACACACAGCTCTGTGTGAGCCCAGTGATTTCAGTCAGCACCAAGGGAACTGACTGTCCTCTCAGGCATTCAGGGGGTCACATCTCAGCTATTGCAAACTTCCCAAGCACATCTTCCCTACCAGCACATATGTGCAGAGCCTGCTTGCTGTCCATGGCTGGAGCCAGAACTTTGTGAATAGAGAATGAGCTGTTCAGGCTTAGAGAGCAGCTGGTCCAGGGTTGTAGTGATGCAGGCCAGAGCTGCCCCAGGGGTATGGGGGGACAGTGTGCCTCTGAAAGCTAAAACTCTCAGACAGACTCATCTCCAGCAGCATGAAGTGCACATTTCAAAGGCCACACAGACCAGCTGGATCACATTCCCAGGAGAGCTGGTGTTTTGTGTCCTGTATCTTGCACACCTAACTCAGAACAGAAACATATTTCAGCAGGCAACAGATTATCCCAAGCACATTGTCCCCACTGAGCAGTTCTGAGCATACCTCAGACAAAGGCAATGCTGTGTCCATCTCACAAATCCAGGTTTTAAATACAGCGAATATACACACGTGCATCATGTATTTTGCTATAGATGTTCCCCATGTATATTAAGATGAGTTTATTTTACTTAGTGGCCTCCTTTAAGGAATATTTGCCATCTTGGCAGCCTGTGAGCAAGGCTACTGCTGAACCCAGCCAGACCTGAGGTGCTGGTGCAGCCCCTGGCGTGGGCCCACAGAGCCTGTGGGAGCCGTGTTGGCTAACAGCATGTGTGGCTGTCACACCACCTGGCAGCTGCAACAGCACGAGCACTGAGCAGAGCTCGGAGCCCACGCTGCCACCCCTCCAGCCCAGAGCAGTGGGAACTGAGCACCCTCAAAATTGCCATGCTGTGGCTCACTGTGCGTCTGACCAAACGTGCTGGAAAACTGAGGAGGAGGAGGAGGAGGAGGAGGAGGAGGAGGAGGAGGAGGATGTCCTCCCACCCCCCATGGGATGTTACTCCACATCAACACTCACCAGACTGCCTCTGCTTTGGCTCTGATGCCAGCACAAGGGAGGTGCAGGAACAAATTTCAAAGCTGAGAAGGGAGGAACACCGGAACACTCCCTTTTAACATGGTCAGTTATTTAGGTTTAAACAGCTCCAGAAACTCCACCCCTGATTTCTAAGGAGGGGGTCTGAAGCAAAGGCTAGCAATATTTAAACATTTGCATTGTGAGGACAGAAATGAGATAACCTGAAAAAACCCACAACTACTTCCCTCACTAACTGGTCAGTCCTTGGATGGCATCACTGCGGAGGCACTTGTGCTGTAGGATGTCAGATAGTCATGTTTATTTTTTTAAGGATTAGAAGGGACATTTGGCAGTGGACCTACTGCCTGCAGAGAAGTATTTCTGCATCTTGGTAAAAAAGATCATTATTAAGTCAACACCTGATTTATCCCAATCTCTTTTTTCCTATATTCCCATTCTCTCAGAGCACTCACATCTGCTGAAACCTCTGAATGCTCTGGGCAGGGGCTCAGACAGCTGTGCCTGGAGCCAGAGCTGTCTGGGGAGTGGAAGGGTGCAAATGCAAGGGGGTCCTTGGATGACAGAGCCTTGGACCCTCAGCATGACAGAAAAGGGTTTTGTAGGTCTTCCAACAGACACTAACACAACAAAACCCCCAAACTTGTCTGCTATAACAAAACCATTTTATTACGTAAAATCTTCCAAATTGAAAATGATCAATGTGCTTTTAGGAGCCGGTGGAGATAGATCACCTGTACTCACTGAAAGAAGAGAGGTGATTTTAGAAGCTATTGTTACAATCTCTCTCCTCCTCCCTTTTCAACCAAGGAAAAACATAGGAAAGAGAGGCAGAAGGAAAAATAGCTCAGGAATTCCACAGCTTTGCTCTCCTGACAGCATCTTACCCAAATTACGTTACTGCTTGCCATTCCACTGTTTATCCTTGTCACTGTGGGTTTAGAGTTTTCTATGTCCAGGTTTATTAATGAAATACTAAGCAAAAGAACAATTGATCGTGTCTCACCATTCATGGATCTAAATAGTGATCAGACATTGATAGAATTTGCATCCAATGCCATGGGCCACACAACCCCCATGCACTTGGGCTAACACATAGAGATCACAGACTCACAGCACTGTTTGGGCTGGAAGGAGCCTTCAGAGGTCCCACCCCTGACATGAGCAGGAACAAGGAGGGACCAAAGTTGGCCTTTTCCTGTCATTTTGCACAAAGGTATCTCTGAGCTCCCAGCAAACAGGTAATACAACATGAACAGCTACACTGAACACTTACAGACAGATTGACCAGAGCACTTTCCAAAGAACCCAGGCAGTCCACAGACTGGAGGTTCCAGGCTGCTGATCTAACCCAGTGGCTATTTAAGCCAGTAAGTCTTAAACACAGGAAACAAACGATTTTCCCTTGGCAGTAGCATCTTCACATTTGAAAGCTGTTGTCATATCAGCCACCTCTGCTGTTATCATAAAATTTGTACCTAGGAGCCAAAAGACAGGACAGCCAGAGCTGGAATTCTGCCTCTGTACTTTTGCTGACTCATCTGTTCAGGAGTATGAGCGACCATTCTAGAAGCAATGTCATATTAGCACCAAAAGCTTCCCAAAGTTGATTCCCAGCCTACATTTACCTTCATAAATAAATTTAGAGAATCACGTTGTTATGTTCTTATCAAACACCACTAAAGACTGGCCCAGAATAGCACTTTCCCCTAGCAAAGGGTTCGCACTGGTGCATTGTTCATTCACTCCTGTAGGAATAATCCATTCTGTTTGTGTGAGTGTGCTGCAATGGCTTGAGGGGTAAGATGGATTCCTGAAGTGTCCAACCCTGTGTGATTCATAGTCAATGCTCTTGAGCAGGAACAGGTCAGGTGCTAATCCTCTCTGTTTTGTCTGCCACAAAAAGCAGCATTTGACACATCAAGGATTTGCACTGAATTTCTGTGGCAGATGTGCCCCTGCAGCAGGACACGAGCTGTGCACACCTGGAGAGCCCAGTGAGACCAGTGGGTGGTGAGGTGAACACCACACTGGACATGCCATCAGCCTGCCTGCGTCTGGCATGAAATCTGCCCATCTCCACTGATCTCTGTTTAATTCAAAGGGTGTTTTAAAGGATGTGATTTTAATGAGCACACAGCTCAGACCAGGAATACTGTATTTCTTTCTCCTGAGTGATGAAGTGGGCACTTGGACTCATTGCATTGATTTCTAATCTGCTATTTCATACTCTGAGAGTGAGCCCTGGAAACCACGTTCTCTCAGCTGCTCTTTGAGGGTTTCTGTAAGTAAGAGCAGCTGAGGCTGGACCTCAAGGGGACCTCAAGGGAGGACCCAAATATCAGAGTTCCAAACTTTACTCAGCCCACAGCTCTTCAGCCTGGCCAACCAGAGTAGTAATAACAATAATAATAACAACAACAACAACAACAATCACAGTAGTGATGAGAGAAGACATGTGCAGACTTTGATGCAGAGGAGCTCAAAGTGGAGCTCTGCTCCTCGGGGCGTAGGCAAGTTACACCTTCCCAGGGCAGGCAAAAACGTTTGGAAGACAGGAAGTTAAAAGCACGTGGATCTACTAATCAGAAGGGCAAAGGCACACACAGAGCCACGCCCAGATCCACTCCTGAGCACACCTGGCTTTTGTCTCATTCCCTGCGTGCACCAGAGCATGGCTGGGCAGGAGCCTATTCTTGGTTCCTAAGAGCCTCACTCACAGGAGAGCCCCCAACGCAGTCACATTTCTCTCCCCAAACAGTGCAGGGATCACACTCTTTTCCATTAAACCTGGGCCGGATTTCTGACAAGGAACACCTGTAATTAAAGTGACAAAAATCTTCTTTCCAGATGCAGAGGAGACCTTTATTATTTGCTACTATAAGACAAAGGCTTACAGTTTTCTTTCATTGCAGTCACTTTTGTTTCAGAGGTCACGAAACACACTCTCCTGTCCTTAAACATCAGCACTGGGGATTTAATTCCCGTGCATCCTGACAAACTGCATCCCACAGATGTTGATGCCTACTGCCTGCAGGTCCTCTGACCAGGTCCCAGCCACCTTCACACTGCCCACTACTGTAATTTCCGTGGATCCAGAAATATTCTTTAGACTCATCGGCTGCTGTGAAGCCAGAGCTGTAAAGTCAGATCTTTTCCTCCTTTAAATGTGACTGGCTATTTACTCCCTAACAATTCTTCAGCTTCAGAGCTGATTTAGCATTTTTATTGGAATGTGAAAGCTCTTAAAAGAAGAAAAAAATCTAATCAGGCAGAAGAGATAGAAAACTTGCTGAATTTTTTCTCCCCCCTTTGCACCCCTTCAATCCTATCAAAAGCACATCTTCCATTCATTGCTTCCCGTGTCGTTGTGACAAGCAGCTACAAATCAGCGGCAGCGGCAGCCCCGCCCGCGCGCCGCGATCAAGATTCGCTCTCAACCCCGATTTGCTAATAGCACATAATAGCAGCCATTGGCGCCCCGCATTAAATCATACATTTCACTCGGCGTTTATTATGGGATTTTTAAAACTCCTCACCAAATTGGATTTTCTCGACGGTCTCTAATTTCCACATTTATCATTTAACATTAAACTCCTCTGTGGGGAGGGGGCTGGGAAGTGGGGAAGGAAGAGAGAAGCCATGCAGTTCTGTATTTTCCTCTTTCTTTTTTATGAAAACCCATAAATAATCCCAGGTATAGATGCCATCAGCCTTGAAGTTTTATATATATAAAATACCAGAATTTAGGATAGAATAGCTTTGGAACTCAGCTTACCTTCATGCAGCCCTGATAAAGAAGAGGAAATTAAAGAGAGAGCCGTAAGGAAAGAGATTTTAAATAACAAATCCAACAAACAAAATAGTCAACAGAGTAAGTGGGCATGGAAAGCACTAGGGAAAATGACTGTGAATTTCCTCATTTGAAAGAGCTAATAGCAAGGAAAGATGGACCAAAAAAATTTTTTTAAACCCCAACAAAACATACACGAATAAAACCTTATTGAGTCTTTTCAGTTCATAGAAAATTAATTTAGCAAATAAAGTGATAACCTTACAACAGAGGGGCTTTGCCAAGGCAGACAACAAGAATCCTGTGATCCGGGTGACCAGAGGACAAATGATCAGACAACTCTCCCCAGTCCATCCCAGTACCAGTCGTTCAGAGAACACACGTGACTGTCCCTGCTCTTACACCAAGCAGAGCTACTCAGCTCGTGAGTATCAAGGCCCAGATCCTTCATCATCTTGGCCTGGAAAGAAGCATCCAGATCCCAGGCTACTGGAAGCAGTCTCCACTCAGACATGAATTTGATTCTGGCATGAACAAAGGCCATGATTCCTGAAACAGGAGGTGATGTGACAAAGGCATGGTGAACTGAGCTCTCTGTTCGTGATTTCCAGCCACCCGACATGAACTCCATCAGCCTCTGCCCAACATCCAATTAGTACAATCACCTCAATTCACAAACTACTGAGCAGTTTAACCAGGACTCTGCTTAAAAGTGCTGGGAGATTTCTATTCTGGTATATTTTGGTTTCAGTAAGGAGCTCTTAGAGATAAAATTCCTCAGTTCAGCTGCTGAGTCAACCACATCACAGGCCACACTCCAACAGCTCTGGGCCTTTTGCAGCTGCATCAACATTGTTCTGAATCCAGCTGAATGTAGGGGCAGCAACTCTAATTATCTTCTCTTAAACTTACAGCAAAAGTCACAACATTCCAGATCCTCTCTTTTGAATTGTTGCCTGATCCCCTAAGCGTTGGCAGCAGCAGCAAAGGCTGGCAGGTGTAAATGCTCCTTGGAATCAGTCACCTCTCACAAAGCCAAAGACCACCCCAGCATGGTTTTTCCCTCCTTGGAATGGCTGGTGGCTTTCAGGGAATACAACTGTTGCAGTTATTGAACCTGAGCATTGGCCAATTTAATGAGTCACAGACTGAGCTCTGCTGCCTTCACAGGAAGCAATGTGTGTCCCTCCTGTCTACAGCCAGAACAGGAACTTGGCCAATGCCAAACGGAATCACCATTTACTTACTAGAGACATCTGTTCAAAATTAGAACATCAACAGTCCAGGAACGCAGCAGAGGGAAAGAATGTCATACTTTAGGGCATCCCACACAGTCAAGGACAAAGACTCCACAGACAAACATCTTGCTGCACAGCAACTTTAAGGATGTGCTGGGGTCCCATTTCCTGTTTTTCCCTACTTTTTCTGTGGCATTGCCAGTTCAGTTTGAGGCTTTCTGCTACCATTTCCTACTTCTTAGTTTCATACCTGCATTCAGGCATGGGAGCAGTCCCTAGGTGCTGGTGAATACACACTTTTCCAATGCCTCCCACTTACAGCTCCAGAATCCAAAACATCCTGTGGTTTATTGATCCACCTAACCACACTTTGCCACCAATCTTTGCATTCTTCCTTACTCATGCATCAGAGTGGAAAGTGTGTGACACTTTCCAACTGACCTGAAGGGTTTTCACATCATGTAGTCACAATTCCCTGACAGCCACTCTTTCTCCTTCAGTTGCATCTGACAGAAAATTATCCAGTATTACCAAAGTAATTCTGCAGTTCTTGAGCAGGCCAAGTGTGGTGGTGATGAATGTGGGCAGGCCCTGGCACGGGTGCCCAGAGCTGCTGTGGCTGCCCCTGGATCCCTGGAAGTGCCCCAGGCCAGGCTGGACACTGGGGCTGGAGCAGCCTGGGACAGTGGGAGGTGTCCCTGCCCAGGGCAGAGGGGCTGAACTAGGTCCTCTTTAAATGCCCCTTCCAACTTTACCCAGTCTGTGATTCTGTGACTCCAGAACATAGCTGCTTCTATCCTGCCCCAAAGAGATCTGCTCGTGGGGGGTGAATGTCTGAGAAAGAACAGTGGATGCCATGTTTAAGCAGGCGTCAGCAAGGTCTGCAGGACACCCTGGAATGAAAATTAATCAGAAAAGACTTCTTAAGAGCAATGCCACCCGAACATTGTTTCAACCATGGTCAGGAAATCACATCCTGGGTTATTGTGTTTGTGGTAAGAACATGGGATCTCATTTCTCTGTTATAATCACCCAGATTTGGATACTCATCTACAGGAGAACATCAATCTCTGCGTGTGAAAACAAAAGCATGGAGGTGCTCCCTTCTAGCTGAAAGGGGCTGCTGGTGCACCAGGTCTAAGCTCTGCCTGACCTGGCCTTGCATAGGTTTCCCCAGTTCCTGCTGGGAGGGATCTCTGATCACTGTGACCTTTTGTCTGCAGGAATTCCTTCCCCCATGAAACTTCCCAAACTGCAGTCGGTGCAGCAGGTTGTCTGAAACTCATTTGTGCAAACACTTCACATTTAGAAATGATGATGTGCACAACAGTGTCTCGTGCATGCTTTGCAGTAGTAAAAAAGATCAGGCTTTTAAGTGATCTATCTGTGTAAAAGACTATAATAAAAAAACGCCCAAAGGTTATGGCATTAATTAAATCCTTCAAAGCCCATGTAGGCTGTTTCCCTGGGACACTGAACCAGCATCTCAGTACCAGAAGTTTTTGTTCAGACTTCAGGCCTTAAAACTACAGAAAACATGTGACTGTTGCATGAACATATGGATTTATTGGTTTACAACAGAAAAAATGAAAACAACCCAGAACTCAAAGTATCAGAATTTGAAGGATCTCAAATCCAAAAGGCAACGCCCAAAAGACCATAGGGTCAGCAGAATTGTAGGATGACAAAAGCTCCATGAAGTTTATTTTTATCCCAGCAAATAAAAGGTTTCACTAAAGCAAATCAAACAGGACTCGCACAACTGGCTTCTTGGCTAGCTTCTCCCAGCTTTGTGTCAGAGGGATGAGGCCCAGAGCCAGCCCGTCCTTTTCAGAACAAATGGACAAGATGACAGAACACATCAGTTGTGATATGTTTCAATTTTCCTACCTTATTGAGATCACACTGAGAAGTTTCTCCTTGCATCTTATTAAGAGACAAATTCTGACTCCAGCCCAGCATAGCCAGGTGTACACATCCCACCAGGACCAAGGGGACCTGCCCCAGGGGTCTTTGGCCCAGACGGGGAGGCTGGAGGCTGGATCAGCACAGAGCCCTCACATGGGGAGAAGGAGCAAGTGTCACTGTGACACTTGGTGAATTCTGTCTCTTTCCATGAGTGATCTCCAGCACTGAAGTTTAGCCTGTGAGCAGTCAGCCACAGAGAGGATAAAGGGATGCTGAGATCCTGCACCCTCTCCTGTGGGACCAGGACAGGGTGGCACTCATGCTGACACACCCAGGCTCCAACCACACCAGGATTTAGACACAGGGCACTCTCAGCATCATGGCCTCAGCATTATAATTTGTTTCTTTCATTCTGTCAGTGCTCAAACTTGTTGACCTTTCAATCACTGTTGCCCTCTCTATCCTCATCGTGGCTTTCAGGGAGGACGGCAGGTTTATTACAGGGCAATTGGGAGTGTTCTCAGTAGAGTCATTTGTCCAGGGTAGTTCCTGCATCACTGTTCCTGATCAAACAGGATCAGAGAGCTCGGACTCGGGTTAAGTGGCCTTCCTACTCCTGGAATGCTGAAGGCCAAACAGAGGCACCTTAGCAGAGCTACAAACAAACAGCAAATGGGCAGCAGCAGCAGCTCTGTGCACGATGGGCTGGGCAAACCTCAGTGCTGAACACAGTTACACTGAAATGTGAAAAGCTAAAGCAGTGTTTGTGTTTTCTGAGGACGGTGAGAAGGCAAACAATGTAAGGAACAGTGCTAAAATGGGTGAGGGTCTGCCCAAGGAGAGCTACAGCAGGGCAGGATTTTATACTGACAAACTTCCACCTTCCTAATACAAAGGAGGATTTTTCAGTATTATCCACTGCTGAAGTTCTGGCACTGGAAGGCAGCAGTTCCATCCTTCAAACCAAGGCTGCAGATGACCTCAGACAACTTAAGACAGGTCTGCTTTAAATCCATCTAGACCTGCTTCTGGCCAGTGCAAAACACAGACTCTAGCTAGAAGAGTTTTGGGGTTTTTTGTTTTTAATTGTGTGAAGAGGTGCCAGGCACTAAAGCTGACCTGCATTTCCACATGAGCCATTGCAAACAAACAGGTATGAAAGGTCTCTTCCAAAAAGTGTCTCAGTGTTAATGCTGTGCCCACAAGAAGCCCTGCCCAGCAGGCAGTCACCCTCTCTGACACTGCCCTCCAGGCACCCCGAGAACAGCAGGGCCTGCCCAAGTGCCCCCACAAGGTCCCAGGCAGCGCCGAGGGTGCCCAGGAGCTGCTCTCACTCTGTAGGGACACACAGATGGAAAGGGGGGCCCGCACCTTCAGGGCTCTCCAGCGCTGTCAGTGATGCAGAGTGACAATAATATCAACCTACTCTGCCCACATGAACCCTGGAGATACAGACCCAAACCTGCAAAGCTGATTAGTGGTGTGGGAGCTCCTTGCATGCTCCTCCAAAACACAACTAAAAGAGTTTTATTCTCAGTAACAAGAGGGTTAGAGGGTCAAAGAGTTTCCATTTCAAAAGGCAGCAGGATACAAGCTAGCAGGAAGAGGAAAGCAAATTGCCCAGATTTTGTGCTAGAAATATGTGGGTATTTAAGCTGCTGAGCTTCAATTTCTCACCAAAACTTTATCCCACCATTCCTAAGGAAAATAGGAAAATCAGTACAAAGACAAACCTTTTCAGCATTGTGATGGCAATAACCCTGCTTCCACCTGCAGCAAGTACAGGTTCTTTCACCTTGCTTCAACTTTGGGCTTCCCCATCGAGTCTTACAAAGAACCAATAAAAATCCTTTTAACTTCCTCCATTTTAAAGTTTGTTATTATTAAAACAGAAAAAAAAGAGATTTAAAAATTGTAGAGGAACTTCCAGCAAACAGTCTCTCATCCAGCACTGGCTTTAAGGAGCTAAAAATGCAGTCTCCCAAAAATATAGAAATATTGTCCAGTGTCTGGCAGTCTGGAGTTCACCTTGTTCCACAGCTCTTTCTGTGGCCCAGTCTGGTTGCAGTCAGCTGCCTTCCTGCAGGGTCCATGGAAGATTGCTGCTAGGAGATCTTCTATCTACATATTTTAACTGAATCAGTGTGCAGGGTTTCTGTGAAATGAATGCTGCAGAGATGACAAAAACTGTGTAGATTTCCTTGGCTAGAGCCTAGAGGAGCAGAGCTGTTGGATTTCACAGAAACCAGCCAATACCAAATAATAATAAAAAAATCTTAAACATCAGTGAAAGCAGCATGGAAGGTGACTTCATCTAAATATGAATGGTGGACAGATCTCAAATTGTTGACCTGATTTGGGATTTCCAGAAGTTACTTGGCTTTCCTCAGATCAGCATGACCTTGTCTCCAGCTCTCTGAGGACACGGGAAAGGGGAGATCTTTCCTCAAATGCTGCCAAAGCAACAGGCTGCTCACCCATTCCTGGCTTTTCTGCTAACGTAAAGATAGCAGCAGAGAAGTGATTTACTCCATAGGTTCTCTAGATACACCCAGAGTAATAAAATAACACTTTTCTGAATAAGTCAGTTTCCAAATAGTTGTCATATTATGAGAATCCAAAGAAATACTATTTTTATATTAAAAAAAAAAATTAAAATGCTAAGATGAAGCAGATTCCAGGTTTGTGGGGAAAAAAGACAAACTGCATTGGAATCTTGCATTCAAGCCTTTCTGTTCATTCCCTCCCCTGGCAACACATGCCACAGGAAAGCTTTAGGAGCACAACTTGAAGGATGTTCATGTGCTTTTATAGTCAGTTAAAAATAGTTTTGTACATCATTGAGCCTTTTCTGCTTTATGAAAAGCCTTTTTCTTCATAAGGTAATAGTAATCAGACCTGTCCATGAAAAAAAAAGGGACAAGTATTACAATGGTTGTAGAAAATCCTGCATATCTCCAGATTAGGAACAATAGGACATTTCAGCATCAGGCACTGCTGAATTTTCTAATCAGATAAAACCGTAAGCAGTAGTTACATCATTGCAACTCGTTCATTTAGCAGCAGGAAGGTGAAACCTGGGATATGTTTGCTCAGAGAAAAGAGCATAATTTTTCCTTTTTATGACAACATTAAAGAATTGTCTTTGTTCCTAAACTCCTCAATCTACATAGACATTCAAAACTATAAATGAGTAATTCTATATACTTACATATATAATATTATATATAAGGCATCTTATTGCTTTCTATATTGTATATATTTAATGTATATTATTCTATTGCAGAACCTTATATTGAGGAATTTTTATACCACAGCATTATCTGATCCTCTGCTGTTTAGGATTAGCATTGCAAATATTCTAAAAGCCAAGCTGAAGTTGTTAATGAGAGTACAATGTCCTTACACTTGGTTTATAAACAAATGTTAATAAACTGAACACATCAGCGCAGCATTAATTGCTCACCTCACTGTGCACAGAATCACACACTCTTGTTCCTGCAGCCAGGAAGAGTTCACTCCCTGGATTGGGATGTCTCAGGTCTAAATGCTCATCTGTTTTTTGAGAAAACAACAGAATTTTAACTGGGCTTCAGAACTCCAGTTTTTGTCTGTACTATGATAGGACACTAGTGGTAGTGAGACTCCAGGCTCTGTGTGACTGTTAATGCTTCCACGTGACTGGGAACATTCCCACCCTGGGGACACAGGGACAGCCTGAGTTATGGCCTCCTGCCCAAGCCTCCAGGCTTTGCCCTTGTCCTGCACGCAACTGTCCCCGCATCTGCGCTCTGCAGAACCCCTCCCACTCCTGAATCTAGCTTCTAGACCTTCCTGCAATGTGCTTCAGGGCAGTCTCTACTGCTCTGCAAAACCCTGGAACATCTCACGTTCACAGGGACTGGGGGATGCTGACAGACAAAATTGCAGTGTTTGCCGCAATGTAATCCTGTAGGGAGAATACTGCTTGGCCTAAATATTATTTTTATATACATTAAATGTATTATTTTACATATATTGTTCCGTATCACTTCATGTAATTCTTTCTCAAAATGCAGAACACATATATCTATGTGCTGTTCTTGAAAGAACTGGCCTCCTAAAGCAAAGTTCCCTGTCAGTAACATCTATGAGCCTGTATCCACATTCTGACATTCTCCGCTGAGGCTGCAAACCCCCGTCACCGTGTCCTTTTCCTGAGTCTCTCAGCCCACCACACCCACATATTCTGCTGCTCCCCAGTGCCAGCGAGACCTGCCACCTGCAGTGCCAGAGCACAGCTGAGCTCCGGTGTCAGCCTTAGTTCCTGATTTCTCGGGATTCCTCGGCCCAAGTGAGATGACCCAGGGTTTTTGCACTTCATTTCAGGGAGCCTTCCCCCACCTCCCGTTCTGCAGCCTGCAAGGATTGCTTCTCATGCCTCCTTCCTCAGCCTGGCCCTTGGGAAAGAGGCAAAATGTTAACAAGACGCAGACTGGGCACACTGCACCCTGCTGAGGGTTTGCTTGTGGCATTTCTGCTCCCAGTCTAACCAACATCAAAGATCTCTAGTAGTTTTCATTTTTAATCATCGCAAATCAGCTTGTTTTTCAGCCCAGCTACTTGAGACCCCCTCATCCAGAGGATGTCAGCAGGGCAACGTGCTGGTTTTCACCCAGAGAGCAGAGCCCGTGATAAATAACACTCAGAGCTCTGCGAGGATGAGTGTCCTCTACAGCTCACAGCCCACAGGCTTCATTATTGCATCGCCCATAATTCAATTCACCCTTCCTAAAAGGTCTCTTGCTGCGCCCAACCCCCACCTCTGAAAACATGTCCCACTAATAATTCCCGATTAATGCCGTCAATTACCAACTCTCCCCCAGCCCCTCTCCATCCCCTGATTGGGTTGGAATGGAAGGGAAGCAGCATCTAACCGGGGAGGAATAGAAGTAGGGTAAAATAGCAATAAAAAGTAATTACATAAAAATGCTAAACATATTACATCTGTTAGTTTGCTGAGCCCAGTGGGCTTGACAATTCCAGATTTTTGCCTTTGTCCGTGCTCAGACAGACAAGAATAAGAGAAACCAGGAAAGGATCTTTCAATAAGATTATTAAATCAGTGCATGAAAAATAAGTCGTCATTACATTGCAAAAGGGAGAGAGAAACTCGCTGAAATGTCTTTCTGCAGCTTTGCCTTTGTGATCTGCAAGGTGCTGTGCTCCTGCTTACACTCTGTTGCCCTGGCAACATACTCCTGTAAAATAAAGATTATTAAAGCGCATATGATTATTTGGCCGCACAGTGAATGAGGCAGCCGCTTCTGAAATTCCTTATCAGAGAAATTCAATTTTAGGCCAAATTGTGTTTTCACTGCCTCTCAGCTTCTCCCTCCCCCACTGCAATACCAATAAAACCATCATCTCCCCAGCTGTACATGATATTTTGTCACTAACTCTTTCACGCCTTTCCTTTCCCATTCCAGGTTTTATTTTTACTCTGTCAAAGGAGAATGCTCTCCCCAATTTGTAGGCTTTTATACCTTACAGTTTTTTTATGGCAGCTTCAGCCCTTTCTCCCCTGCAGCAGCCTCCTCGCCCACTGCGGCAGCAGGAAGGGACTCTCCCCTCCAGCCCAGAGCGGGGGCCAGGGCCACAACCCAGCTGGGAGCCCTGGGAGGTGAGGGATGAGCACGGAGGGGTCACAACGCACAACCGCCCTTCACACCTTGTGGAGCCTCTTCTGCTGTAGGGCTTCCGTGGTCCCTGCTCGCAGCTCACCCCCGGGGAGCTGCTGCCCAGCCCACGGAGATGCCGACCAGGTGTTTAAGGTGCCAGTTCTATGGGTCACAGCTGCCCCGGCCCCGCTGAGGTGCGTGACACACAGCCGTGCCAGCGCTGCCGGCAGCGGTACCTCCGCTGCCCGATGTCACCGCCACCGCCACAGCCGAGAGCGGCGGCCCCGGGCACGGGCACCTGTCGCTGCCGCCACCGCCACCGTGGCTGTGCCCTGCGCCCATCGCGGCTGCGCCCGCGCAGGGCGGGCGCTCGGACACGGTCAGACACGGTCCGGCACTCGGACACACACGGTCAGACACGGTCCGGCACTCGGACACACACGGTCAGACACCGGCCGGCGCTCGGACACGGTCAGACACAGGCCGGCACTCGGACACACACGGTCAGACACGGTCCGGCACTCGGACACACACGGTCAGACACCGGCCGGCGCTCGGACACGGTCAGACACAGGCCGGCACTCGGACACACACGGTCAGACACGGTCCGGCACTCGGACACACACGGTCAGACACCGGCCGGCGCTCGGACACGGTCAGACACAGGCCGGCACTCGGACACACACGGTCAGACACGGTCCGGCACTCGGACACACACGGTCAGACACCGGCCGGCGCTCGGACACGGTCAGACACAGGCCGGCACTCGGACACACACGGTCAGACACGGTCCGGCACTCGGACACACACGGTCAGACACCGGCCGGCGCTCGGACACGGTCAGACACAGGCCGGCACTCGGACACNGAGCGCGCGCCGGGCGGGGCGGCTGAGGGGCGGCGGGGACGGCGCTGAGGGGACACCTCGTGAGAGGGGACAGCGCTGAGGGGACACCTCCGGTGCGGGGACAGCCCTGAGGGGACACCTCCGGTGCGGGGGGCACCTGCGGGGGGGTTCCCCCGCTGCGGGGGCACCTCCGCGGCCGGAGCAGGGCTGGCTCCGCTCCCGCCCCGGCCCGGGCAGCGGCCCCGGCACAGTCCGGCCGCCTTTAGTGGCTCTTTTTGCCTCCCTACAGGGTAATTAAAAAACAACGGTCCAGTTTTGGCAGTCGGGCCCAGCTGGGAATTAAAAATAAAACAGTGCATGGCCGAGCGACAGCCCAGGCCAGTCCCAGGTGTCCCCTTGCCCGTCTCCGGCACGCTGGGGCTGAGGTCTGAGTTGAGGTAAATGAGCCCCATTCACCAGGCACAAGGGATTCTGCTGCTTCAGGTAGCATTATAAAACTACACAAACTCCAGAAAGGAAATGAAATTGCTTCTTTTAATATTAAACTTGTAATTGTTCCTATTTTTTCTCAATATTTGATGACAGTGAACCAAAGCGACTGACAGCCTTTGTGCAACTCTTCGAGGGCGACCGCAGTGCGGCGAGGAGGAGTGAAGATTTCTGAAGGCAGAATGGTGGAGATGAAAGCGAGCCTCAGAACTAACATGTGTGCTTTATTTTTTAAAGATGGAACAGAGAGGAGGCACAATTACCCCAGATTTAGAAGATCTTAGTTCAAGCCCTGACCTACTGAGGCTTTCCATACCTCAGCTTCTCCTCCCTATCTTAAAACCAGGTAATAGCTGTTGCCTACCTGGCGGATAATTGCAAGGATAAATATCTCGGAGGCTGGTTGGTACAACAGAAAAAATGCCTAATATTGGCAACACAAGGTACTCCAGATCTGGCCTCCAGTTTGCTCATAGTCAGCGGAAGATAACTATGACTAGTAACAGGAACAGAATCGGAAAGGGAACCAAAAGGGACTGTAACAGAAAGGAGTTCACCAAGGTAATACCTGGGAAATTCCTTTTTATTGGGGTGGGGAGTGATCATCCACTATCGCCTTAATAAACACAGGTACATTGCACAAAAAGCAAACCAACAAAGCAGCAGTCGAGTCTGAGAAGCAGCACTAGACAGGTTTAGAAAATCCTCACGGACAGCATCGTCCCCTGTACAAACCAGGGCAGCTTCCTGGGCTCATTAGAGAAGTCTAAGTGGTTCCTGAACTCTGTCCTCCCTGGCCAATCCCCCTGTGTTACCTCTTATGACCATTGCCTGAACTGAAACATCATTTTGGTTACTTTTGGATCACTTTTGGAGGGTGGTAGAAGCCTCGGTTTCCTCTACAAGAACAAACAGGCTCAGTTACAATTAATGGTGATTTTGGACAGCCCCGAACAGCTCAAGTTCTTGTCCTTTGAGAATGTAAAATACACAAAGGTCCTAGTTCCCAAGCATTAATGATTTAAAATAGCTCCTACAAATGGGCAAAAAAAAGCTTAAAAACAGTTACACTGATCAGAGCAAAGGTCCACACATTTTTTGGTGCTGGATTATGTGTCTGGAAGCACTGGGAGCAAATGACATCAGCAGTCATAGTTTCTAGGAGGAAGAAAGTCTTCTACAGACCGGGGAGCCCATAGCATGGAAATAAGAGAATCCAAAGGATCTGGGGAAAAGGAACAAGCAGTTGACTATAAATACCCTGAGTGCCTTTGTTTCTGGTGGTCATGTTTTTAAAAGGACACAGGAAAATTGGAGACAGTGCAGAGTCATAAAAATTATTTGAGAACTGGAATAGCTGCCTGAGAATGAGACACTTAAGGAGCTTGATCTGTTTAGTTTATTAAAAAGATCAAGAGATGGTTTGATTATGATGTATAAGTACCTTCAAAGGGAGAAAATACCAGGTCCTAGAGGGCTCTTTAATCCAGCCAAGAAAGGCATAACAAGAACCAATTGCTGGAAGCTGAAGCCAGACCAGCTTAAATTGGAAATCAGGCACAGTTTTATAGTGAGAATGATTAGACATTAAAAACCCTGCCCTATCAAAGGAAGGAGGATTTTTCATCTTTTAATATCTCCAAATCAAGACAGGATGCCTTTCAGTAAAGTAAGCTCAAGTTTAAAAAAAGGCTCAATACAAGGGTAATTGAGCAATATTTAATGACTTATCATTGGCAAGGAAAGCTCTAACATCTTAATTTGGAATGACAGCTCAAAGTTTGGCAGCACGTATCTTTGGCAAACAGGTATGCTGCCTGCACTATGTGATGGAAACTGCTGAGACCTGACTGTTTTTTTCTCAGAGAGAGATCAGATGGCAGGTGCCAATCAGAGATCCAGTAGTGCAAAAATTGACACCATTTTTCCATAGTCAGCCCATTCCACATCCTGCAAAGGCCTCCCCTGGCCAGAGCCACGGCTGTGGCACTATGAATGAGTCTGATGGAGCCCTGGGCCACATATAGGAAGCCATAATAAAGACTATAAATTAATGTTCTGAATGATCAGACTGTGGCCGCAGCTACCAGCTACAGCTGAAAATGGGACACCAGCCCATGAGTGGAACCAGCTGCATTTATGCCCTTTTCTCGGCACAGATGTTCCAGGACTTGTGGTTGCCTGACTGTCCAAATTAGGCCTGGGTGCTCCATGAGAGCAGATGGCTACAAAGAACCAGGCTGGACTCAACAAAGAGACACAGCAACCAGGCAGAGAAGGCAGGAGAGATGATGTTATTGGACTACACAGCAGTTGAGGATTTACATAAGGCTAAAATACACCCCAGTGAACATGAGAAAGGGTTCAAGCACCTACTCAGCAACACAAGGAAGCACAGGCCGTCCCAGCAGCATTGCCCAGGGTTTTTTCATTACTTTTTGTCATATTCCCTCTTCAAAGGTTATCATCAGTCTTTAGGATTCTCTTTGTGGAAGATCTCTGTGCCACAGCCATCATCCTCATCCTTCTCTGAACATGTAAATTAGTGGGCTCCAAACCTTTTTTGATTGTGCACCTGATCAGTAAAAAAATTTGAGTGTGCATGCCAATGTATGTGTATTTATCTGTAAATCTCCACATGCTGCTGTGTGGTGGGGGGCCTTTCTCCCCATGGTTTGTTCCTGTTACCCCCTGATGGTTTGGTTTCACCCCGGGTTCTCCCCTCCCCAGTCCTGCTCTCAGTCACTCCTTGGACACACCTGTCACCTTATTTACATGATGTCAATCTTCTCTGATTCCTACCCCTAGTTCCAGAGAATTCTGTATGCCTCCATGTCCTGGTGGTCCATGTGACCCTTTCCACTCCCCATGCCTTTCCCAGAGGGTGTTGGATGGTGGGTCCCTCCTCACTCCCCTCCCCACTGTATCCTGAGTGGTTAAAGAATTGTAACTTCCCCCCGGTTTAAATGTAAGTGCGGGCTTTTGCCTCGCTCTCTTTTTTTGGTCCCCCCTAGGCTTGGGACAATAAACCCGAGAAACTAAACAAGAAAGAGCCTTTGCTAAATTCTTACCTCGAGACCTGAACACTGCAACATCAGCAGCCGTAGAGGAGCAGCTTTGCTCTGCACCGTTTCCCTGGGCTGCTGGCGGACTCGGGAACGGCGTTTGCCACGAGCCGGATAGCAGAGCTGGCTGGGATTTTTGCCTGCCAGGGTCACTACTGTGTTATATACTTCATAAAGCGTACACAAAAATAGGCATTAACAAAGGATTAGGGTGAAATAAACACTGTTTTAAATTTTTAAAATTTATTACTGAAAAAAAAAAAATTTTCTTCCTGTGCCCTAATAGATAGTCTTGTACATCCCACTATGGAGACCTCTCATCTAGATCCACAAGGCACCTTTCAAAGATGACCAACCCTCTAAATTCTTCTAAACAATTCTGTGCAGCTGCCTCAGATTCCCTGAAGGGAAAGTAGCAAATTACTGAAGGCTGAGCCTTGGTGACATGACACAAGGGAACCACCAACTTTGGCACTCGTTAGGATTTAAAACGGGGCAAAAGCTGACCAGCCATTACCATGCAGAAGGTTTCCAGGAGCTGAACAGTGCAGCCATGATCTCAGGTAAGAATCTAAACAAAACCTGCTGTCACAAGAGGTGACGCCAGTTGTGGTGAAGCCAGCTGTGGAGAGAGGCTCAATAAACTCTGAAGTTCTTTAGTGCTGAGGGTGATGTAAGACATGGAGCAGTGCCAGAGGTACCCTTGGTGCGGGATGCCAAACCAGCTGTCTGCCTCAGCTCTGGCAGCGGCCGACTCCTGAGAGCAAGCTGCTGAAGGTGAAAACAAGTGGGACCCCTTCCAAGTCTATCACTTAAGCTTATCACCAGACGAGAGCCAGAGTTCTCTGGCACAGTGTCAGGCAACCAGAATCAACACTCCTGAGCTTCTGAAGTGAGCCCTGGAGTCTGGGAGCCTTCTGGGCAGGTACCTGGGAGACAGACAGTAGAGTAAGATCCAAATGTTCTGTCCTCAGCTGTCTGTGGAACCCCCTGGTTCTAGGGACGCTTATGGGGTGAAGGAGCATGTTACTGTGCTATTGTTTATGAAGACTCTTTGCCACAAGATTCATATGGAACTTCAGCTGAGAGAAGCCAAGGCACGACCAAGGCACACTTGCCTGGTGATTGCCCACCTGCATTCACACACGAGGACAGAACCTGCATCTCTGACATCCAGAGAGAACTTTGAAATACATCTGTGTTAGGGCACAGTCTCACGAGTCTGCAGTATTTGCTGGGCATGTGACAATTCCTGTTTCAGGGCTGAAGTGTTCTACACCTTCTAAACCAATTTTGGTTGACTCAGTCAATGGACTTTTCATCATTTCCTTCATATTCCCATCATGGTGGGTCTCATAAATCTTGCTAATGGAGGATATTACCCGATATCTGAGATACGTTTTAGTTCTTGCATTGTGATCACAATACATTTCATTTGCATTCCTTAGGCCCTGTCCAAGCCAATTCTTCTCCATGGTTTCTGTTTATGCTCTTCATATGCTGGTGGACAAATACAACATTCTTCATATATTTTGCCAAGTTAAACCCATCTAATTATTTTCATATTTCTTCATAAATCATTACTTCCAGCCCTTAAACACAGTTTTACAAAGCAAAGTTATTTTTGAAATGGTGTTGTCTGGGATCCACATTTGCTAATCTCCCAGCAATTGTTCCATTCAACCCTTTTTTTTTTGGTCTGAGTCCTCTACCAAGCAGTTTGGGGAAAATCTTAGGCTTGTAGTGTCAGCCTTACATATTTTCACTTCAATCAGCTCCTTCTGAATTCACTTTTACCATCTTGCATGCAGAAATTAATACAAAAATTATTGAGAAATTTACATCCAATTTGATGGGATTCTGCAACACTGTCACTGTCACTGTTCTCAAATACAATATAATCCTTGATCAGAAGTTACTGGTAAAAATCTTCTATTTATTTTAGGCACCTACTATGTATTAGATGTTTAAAAATATCTCTCCCTGTAAGTGCAAACCTCGAATTTTTTAATGCAGTGCTGGTACCCTGATGCTTCCCAGGGCATTCACATTCCTGTGGCTAAGTAGACATTAGCTCTGTCAAAGATTCACCAGCAGAATAAATCCAGTCTGGTTGATTCAAACTTACAAGAATAACACACCTTAAACAAAATGTTATTTTACTTCTTTAGGCACCCAGAGTCATCCACACTTACTAGAAAGACTGGAACAATCATCCAGGCAGCTCTGTCTTGGAGCAGGAGGTGCCTCGTGACAGACATGCTTCCAAGCATAGGAGCTTTTTAGTGAATATGCTTCACAGATCATGAGCCAGAAAAACTTGGACAATATTTTACCGTGTACTGAGCAATACTGACTCGAATCCCTTTTTTGAAAGGACAAGAAGGAAAAGGTGTTCCTCACACGCAATCCCTCACTATCTCAGCAGTTTATTATCTTCCAAATTAATTCTCAATATTTTGCAAAAAAAAATACTAATGAATTTCTTTTACATAAAGGACACATACATGAAACTGGTCTTCTATTTATAGTTCTCCTTTCCAAGTGTTCTATTAACATCCCATATTGTGAAATGTTCCCATTACTCACAGATAGCCTTGTGCTGCTGTGTTTTCCCCTTTGTCAAGGCCCATTTATTAAATCAGTTCAGGGCTCATCCATTTTAGATTCCTGAGTGATTCTCCGTTTAGTAATGGTTTCTTTATTCTCCCCGCCCCACATATACCATAAGCCATTTCTTATTTTGTTTTAGAATTTACTCAGCCTTTTTGATTACTCTCCCTCTCTTTACATCATAAATAATCCTCAATATTCTGATTTTTGCCCTATTTCCTTCTGTCATTTCAAGTAAAGGCGGCTTTGTAGCATCAAATCTTTGAGCTACATCAATCACCTCTTCTGTCTTGTATCTTCCTTTATCAGATGAATTAGTTGTGATGTGCTTATGATATATTTAAATCCTTGCCTGTTTTTCTCTCTACTTGTATTTGTTTTCTTTTTAAATATTTCTTGCACCCATTTCTCTGACACTAGTTGCTTAGTTCCTTGAAATTTATCAGAATTTTAAACAGTCTGATATTTGCTGTTATGTGCAACTTACATATACACACTGTGAATTCAAGGATTTACCTCTTCAAAGCTGACTCAGAGCTGCTCTTTCGGTGCTCAGACCCCGCTGAGCTCCAAACTGCAGCTCTGATGGGGAAATTCTCCCTTTTTTCATTCCCTTTCACAAATTTCCCAGCCAAGGAGATCAGTGATGTTCTACTTCCATGTTATTGTTCTGAGCAATTACTCCAAAGATCTTACTGATACAGATTTGAAAGAGTGACAAAACCAAGAAATACCCTTTAATTAGCAAGGACAAAATGAACACCAGCACTTCAGCTCAGAATGAAAGGGATTGGCTCATGTTCCACCTCAAATTCCTCACCCAACATTAAAGTTTCCACGAAATTCTGAGGAACTCGGGCTGAGAAGGGTCTGCCCTGCTTTGGATCAACTTAAACACGGTTTGTCTGTCTCCACGCGGTGAAATGTGAGCCCTGTACTTCAGGGATTCCTCAGGAATGCGCTATCATCTCTTATCAACACAGTACTTATCAAGTGTTGATGCAAAAAGCCCAAAGGAACGCGTGCATACCGACTTCAGAAGAAATCTTGAGGAAGACCTGAGGGACTTTATAAAGACACCAGGAGTAAAATTTGGTTATTAGAAGCACTCTTGTAATGCTGAACACATCCCAGTGACCAGCAAAATCCCCCATGAACTTGTAAAGGGACAAAAGAGCATAAAGACAATGCAGTGCAGATTCTGAAGAGGTCTCTTCCGGAAGACTGAGCAAGTCAGAAAACACTGCCAGGTGAATTGGATCCCTTCAGTTCAGTGTCAGAAACACAGCGCCGGGATGGCGAGAGAGGGGTTTTGTAAGAGAAATGTATTTGCAGTGCCACACTCCCTTGTACTTGTGCTCAGGGTGGTGTTTTTATTAACAAATGATTCAGATATTTTGAGTCACAGACAGACAAATTGTTTATAAACCGATTAAAACCAAAAAAAATTTCGAAACTTTAATAAATTACAAAACTAAAAATAAAAAGAAAGGTTGTAGTTATTTATTATGTCAAGTAACCAGCTCCCATCCTGCTTGCTGCTGAGTGTTGCTCAGGGAGGATGGTTGTCGGCTTTGGCAGGGTCCTTACTTATACAGGAGAACCCAAAGAAACAGTTAAAGGCTCCTCAAGAACATTCTGACTGCTCTTGTAAGAATTAAAAAAAAAAAGAAGGAAGAAAACTCTACCAGCTGAAGCTGAGATGATGACACATGTAAATAAAGAGAAAAAGACACTCCAAGAAGTGGGCTGTGTTATTTCTCACAGTAAAATCTGTGCATGGAGAGCAAAGCTATGATAAAAAAGTTGTAGCTTATTGTTTATTGCCTCAGTGATATCCAGAGGAAATCTGCTTAGTCTGCAACCCAGAGGAGGATTTTCCCACCTTCTAGCTATGAAAATCTGAAACTAATTCTGTGTTCTCTGGCCACTCATAATATAGCCTCTACAATCTAAACATAATTAACAACACTGCTGCTGCTAATGAATAAGCTAGAAAAGAATCTACCTCACTATTATCCAATGTTAATTTTCCAGGGAGAAAGGCAGAGAGACAGGCAAGGATGACAAAGTAATATTTTGAGGTCAAAGCAGGCAATTGCAATTCCATTCCATGAGGCCATTACCTTCTGAGCAGTGATCACCAAAGGAGCCTTGCCAGGTTAAAACAAAAGGCCCATCTACCTTTCAGACCTTCCTGGTTCTGAAACTGACAGACAGATATTACCAACGCCTTCAGATAGGCTGGGACCTTTCCCAGCTGCATCCGTGACCAGATCATCACAGGCAGCCCAGCACCTAAAGAGACCTTTGAAAATATTTCCTATTTGTGCTCACACCTTTTTTTCCTAAACACAGTAGCAACCTCTCCTGTCCCACCAAAATCCAAAATTCCAAGCACAAAAAACCAAAAGCAAAATATATTCCCCTACTCTTCTCCCCCACACCAGCACAAGCTATTCTTAACATCAGGTCAATAGCAACACAACAAGGAGAAAACTTTTCAATATTAATTTTTTCAGTTAGTCCAATTAAAGATAACACCTTCAATCTCCCTTATGCTGCATTTTCCAAACATTTTAAAACATTCGGTACAAAATGCTGATCATGAAAGAAGCTGAAAGCTAGCTGCTGAGCTCTGCCAGGAGGAAAAAATTTGTCCCTAGGGAAGTGGCCAGCAATTGGACACGTGATCCAGCAAGTTACACCAACCTCTGTCCTATTCCAAGGGCTTCCTTTAATCCAATTGTTTAGATACAGCTTGATATTATTATCCCAGATCTCATTACAACATTGCAGAGAGCAGTCTGTAAGTCCTGAATCGAGAATAAAGAACAGGCTGCAAAATAGTCAGTTCTAATCCTGGCTACATCAAAAAATCTCTGCTAACAAAAAGGCATCTTTGCTTGGAGTGAGGGGCAGACAAAGATGATGGGAAAAACAAGGCTGATGTACTATCAAGGAACTACCAAAAGAGGAAAGTTCAAAGCTCGTCTCCTCCCCTCAACTTTTTAGGCATAGTTTGGAAACTGTACACTTTCACAGGAAAGACAGGGCAGATACCAAACCCTGGTCAGAGACCCACCTGTGCTAGGAAACAACTAACATGCCCTCCACTGCAGTGGGCTCTTCATTATGTGCTGTCCCCAGATTATCAAATTACGTTTCTCACTCTTGAAGCTCTGTCCAGAGCTATCTTCCATCTCTCCAGTCTGAGGAACCAGCTCAGTATTGTGTCTTACTTAATAATTCAAGTTGGAATCAAATTTGGCAGAGCAGCAGTGGATGATACCAAAACATGAGTGCAATAGTACCTGTGCACACTTTTTCTTGAAGCTACCATTTCATAGGCTTATTTCTCACCAGCTCACTCTCAGGCCACAGGAAGTGTGGCATAAAAATGTATTTATAATATTTGCCTTTACAACAAGTTTCTTAAATTCTACTAGATCTTGTTTAAAAGTATTTCCTTTTCTTTTTGTAAAGCAACTGTCCTTTGTTGGTTCTTTCATTAGAATAAGCATAAACAACAGTTCCACATTCCCCATGTGCCACGACCTGCTCTCCCTGTGGCACTGAAACGGGCATGGGCACCTCTCCCCACACTCAGTGTTACTGGGTGGAGTGTGTCAACAACTTCCAGTTCCACTCTGCAAAAACCTCTGATAAAAACTTGGAACTCTGAGGATGACAAGAAAAGAAGATAAATAAATATACACACGTAAAATAAACAGTGGGTGTAATTGTTTGCAAGGCTGCTACTGCTTTGAACTACCTTGATTTTGAGGGTTCCTATTATGATAAACCTTGGTTATAGTCCTCTGGAAAGTGACAACAGGCTGTCATGACATCCAGCATGGAAACTGATGTTGATGCTTGGCATCCAAGCAGTTCTACCAGCCCAGACTGGTGGCCAGTAATCCTCAATTGCTGAAACAGTGATTTAGCTCCCAGCACCATACTTAGTCAATTATTTCCTCTTCCTCTTTAATATATCACTTTTTTTTTTTGTATTTGTTTAAGTTCTAGGCAGCAAGAATGACAAATCTTGTAATCTTCTTCCTGAAGAGTCTCACATACTGAGCACCGCTAAATATTTGGCAAGATAAATGACAGAGCTGCTCTAAAGGAATCATGTATTCTAGAAATAAAAAAGATAAATCTGTTGTCTCTTTTGTCAATGTGAAAGGTGAGCCACGTAAAACATGGGATAGCAAAATACTGAGGAATGACAGAAGACAGGCCCATGTCAATTCAGGTGTAAGGTTATCCCATTTCCTTTCATTTCTGAGGATCTGACATGCTTCGTTTTTCAGAAAGATATGCAGGAGACCAAAGTAAATGTTATTAGATCTTGCTGGTCTGAAATCTAGGGAAAAAAAAAAGATCCCTCTTAGCTTTGCACACAGGTATTGTCAGGTTTGACTCTGTTGGGGACTCAGACACAACCTGGGAGGCTCGGACCCCTGTCAGCGTCCCTCAGAACATTCAACCTTTGCAGCCACGTTTACAGAGGTGTTCCACAGCACCACTTTTCACCCTTTGGCCAGTGAAAAGGCCATGACTTTCAAGTCCCACCCTCCTTGGGACTACACTCAAAAAGTGCAGCACAGGACCCCACAGAGGCTTAGCAAAGTGGTGGATCAGGAGAGCCAGAACTTGAAATTTTGTGTCCCAGAAGCAGCATGGACAGCTGGTTGAAGAGTTTCATTAGCAGAGATCAAGTAGGGACACCTCCCTCATGGCTGCAGTGGTGCTGCACACCAGAGTATCCCATTAGCCCTCCCAGGGGGGAAAAAGTACTTTTTTCTCCTCAATAAAAGAACAAAGACCATTGATTTTTCTGTTTATAAAGGGCAGGCAAAACCAACTCAGGTAAAGTCATCCTTCTCTAGTACTTGTTTGAGATACACCGTGTGGTTGGGGTTTCATAGCTGAAAAAATTGCATCTCAAGCTGTGAAGCAGAGTTCTCCAGCTCTCACCTGTGTCAGTGCAGTGGCTGCAGCAGGGGCAGATTCTGAGGGACAGAAACTTCTTTTCTGGAGGAGGAGGAGGGCGGGCACCTGACACAACTGGCGTTTAAGTGAAAGAAAGAGGCTGCAAGGCTTTAACACATTACCTGATTTACATTATTATTTACACTGTTTTACATTTAAAGTACAAAAAACTATTATTTCAGCTCTTTCTTGGATGCACATTGTAGCACACTGACTGACCACTTTATCCCTTTGTAAAGGATGGCACAGACACTTCATAAATGTTTATTCCAGGATTAAATATTTTTGGTTCAGTTTGTATGTGACTCACTAGCAGGCTCCAAGGTTTGCCTGGATTATTTGTTACATTTATTGAAAAGTACACATGTACACATACTAAATTCACTAAAAAAGCAAGGGTCCTGGAAGACCAATATCCTCCATGCTAACAGCCCTGACTGAAGTAGTTTACTTAAGAGGAAGAATTAACTCCAGGGCAGTTATTCTGTTGAGTGTCAATAGACAGCAGCACTAAGAAAACTCTTTTTTTTTTCCTTGTTTTTTGCTGTTGGTTTGGGAAAAGGAATCTTTGAAAGCAGAAGACAGCAAAGAATAAAACCAAACACACCAGTCATCAATGGATGAATTCTAATACCAATTATTAAGGATAATTCTAAGAGTTGTCTTGCAGAATATGGACTTTGCACAGAAGAACCAGAACAGGAACATAGACCTCAGAACCAGCAGCCTCCCCCAGTGCAGGCAGCAGGATGGGGCAGAGTCTTCAGGCTGAGCAAGCCCCCACCAATGCGTTTTTCTGCCAGTATATTGTCTGTCAGGAAAAGGCATTGGTGGGGACGTGGGGCAAGACCCTCAAGCATTTCTCCCCTCAGATTGTCTCCATCATTTCATTTTGCAGACATATCATGATGAAAATATCACCAAACATCTTACCAAAATGAAAGTGTTCAGCCTCGAGAGGGGCTGAGTTGCACAGCCATGACTGTGATCACAGCCATGCCTGGTGGTATTTGCCAGGCACCCCTTAAACACCCTCAGCACAGGGGAAAGATCTGTAAAGGAGTGCAGAGTGCCCAGGGGTTCACTGGCAGCCACGAGGGGAGGCAGAACAGGATTCCAGTGTGCATGGACACAAAAACAAATGTCCAAGTAGTAAAAATATTCTGAACTACTTCAGCTAAATATTTCAGTGTAACATTTACAATGCTATCTACTAAGTCAGAGCTCCTGCATAGAGTACTCTGCACTTTAATGTGTATTTCTATATTAACAATATTAATTTCCCATTGAGTTTTAAACTGAACTAGGAAACACCAATTCTTTCCCATTAGTACTTTGGTGAGGTATTTTGAATCCCCTGCTGTATTATTTAGTTCCATCTGTTGATGTTTCTTTCCTTATCACTTCATCCCTCCAAGCTAGCCAGTATTCCTCCCTTGCCATCCCATGTTAATCAGTCAGTTATCACTGCTACCCAACATCTGTCCATGCTAAAGAAGGGAAGAAATGAGGGGGGGAAGTACTGGGGCAGCTGGGGAACATGGAAAAAGCCTTCAAATAAAGAGAAGGTTGTTATAAAGAGTGAAAACCTTTCTCCATGTTCATAGAACAAAAAAATGGAAGTAAGTATGAACTATAGTAAGGGAGATTTAGATTAAATAAAGGAAAACCCCTCTCTCAAATAGAAAATGTAATTAAGCACTGGAATACATTTCTGTAAGAATATCAATCACCTCCAGAGATGGAGGAACCTTTTATGGTCTTTCCCAGATGTAAATCCAGAGATAAATCCTGGACATCCCTTTGCCTTGCCTTTCAGAGATCGTTCTTCACCGTTATCTTGCAAGATAACCAAGTTTGACTTTTTAATTTAACAAATGCTGTAGAGTTACAAAATCTTTTGGTAAAAGAAATTGCTTGTCTAAGGGACACCAGTGCTCCATAAAACCTGACAGCCTGTCTGCAAGGGCTGCCAGCAACAGCTTGGGGAGAAGAAGCTTTGCCTGAGGAACTTGCAGAATAATCTCCTTGTGCCCTCCTAGTCTCCAGACACTGAAGTCAGGAAGAATGGCAGACTTCACAGAACTGTTTTAAAAGAAACCATCAGAACCTAAGATTTACTTTTTATTATAACTCTGAATCTTATCATATTCTTTAGCTGCATAAAATCCTAAAGGCTAATTTTAAACTGGGGGAGAAAAAGATTTCTGTTTATTAGCTTTGGTCTTGAGTTTTGAGTTGTATCAAGTACTTTTCTACTTCTAGATATAAAAAAGACCAAATAGGAATCTCTCATATTTGTATTTTTGTGCACTAACAATCTTTCAAGCAAGCTCCAGTTGTTTTGGCAGCTAACAGCACGATTTATCTGTACAAAGAATGCTCCTGTTCAATGGGACATAGAGAGGTTCTGCTGCAAATTCTTTTAGAGGAATTGCAGGATAAGCAGTGGAGATCAGTATCTGATCCAATCAGCACTGTGGTAGTTAAAACAGGGAGAGAAAAACAACATTGTTTTGCGCTTTGAAACCTGTTTCTAATCAGCTGAGCTACTCCTATGGGGTCAAATAAAAACGATTAGCTTATTAAAAGCATAGTTCTGCTATTTAATAAGCAAAAATGATTGAAAATTCTGTTCCAGATCGTGATAATTTTAGTGTTTCTAGTTAAGCCTACAAAATTGCATTCATTATTAGTGTCTAGATTCATTAACAATTCAATTTATAGATATTAATGCTTATAATGCATGCTTCACTTGCCAAAACTTGAAGAGAAATTGTTTCAATTAGCTTTCATGGATCATGGATCCTACCGGCTGGGTATTTTTAGACAAAAGATACAAACACATCCCCAAGCAATGATAATGCACAGCTGGGATCCGTATGGAAGGTCAGCTAATGGTTTAAAAGGAAAACCAGTAAATAAATTTTACATAGAACTGTAGGACAGGAACAAAATCAATCAAATATTTGCAGGTCACACCCCTCCTCTTAAAAACACCACAATTCCCTGGGCTGCATTTTTAAAAATAAGCCATAAGATACAATCTAGTGACTGGGTTAAGGGATATTTGTCAGGCGGTGATGAAGCATGCCAGGTATGCATGGGCCCAAGGCAAACTGCTTCCTTCTCATTTTCATTCAAACTACATAAATAAAGTCAGGAACGATGCACCAATGTAGCCATTTGAGAGGATTCCTTTATCTTCTTTCTTTACAGTCAGGGAGAACAACCCAAATCTACACAAATTTGTGCTGCACCTGCATACTAAAACCCCACAGGAGGACAGAAGGGAAGACCGAGCAGCTGGCCAGGTGGCAGGGTCGGGGACAAGGAGTAGCTGGCCAGGTGGCAGGGTCGGGGACAACGTGCCCACTGCTGTCGCGGCGAGAGCAGGAGGCCGCCAGCGCGACTCGGACTCGCCGGGCTCGGATCATCGCCCCGGGGCCACAGCCTGGGCCTCGTCAAGATCAAACAGATGCTATAAAATGTTGGCCTTTGATATTGCCAGAATTGGATTGCTGTCCCTCCTCCTCTGCCGAGCACTGGAAACACCAGTTGGAAGGTGCTGGGATTTAGTGCAGCTAACACGAGGATGGTATCCTGAGGTACGTGTGGTGGTTCTGAAGTCAGAGCAAGCCCCCACAGACTGAGCCGACTGCTGTTCCTGCTCCCTGGACCTGGCATGAGAATGTCAGCTGAGCTGAGATGAAGCCCACCGTCCACACCTGCTCACAGCACCAGGGCTTCTCTCCCATCTGCACATGCCTCTGAGACTCATCGACAATTGGTATTTCTGCAAACAACTTCAGTTCGTGGCTCTTCTTGCTGAGAACAGGGTATGCTATATTCCAGGAAGACTGAAGTTGCTCAGAGTTTATCCAAGCAGCCTAACCAACCATTCTTCCCAAAAGCTGGTCTTTGTTTCAGGAGTGTTTATACAAATCAGTCAAGTGATTTCTTTTGAGTTGGCTTATTTTTGAAGAGCAGAGGTCTGGAGGGTGCTGACCACAGAGGTGTCTCACAGGCATCTCACTGCTGGGCTTGAGCATATAATTTATTTGTAGGGCAGTAGTCAGGCCCCCACTAAATTCTTTGCCAGTGACGTGAGAGCATGTGCTCAGCTGCAATTCCTCTGCAGAGAAAAGCAATTAAGAAAAAGATTTAGAGAAGTAACACCAGCCCTGAAGTTGGCTGGAGCCCAGTCTGCAGAGCAGCAGCATTAGCATGGACCCACTGCCACTCGAGGCAGCTTTGGGGCCAGTGAACTCAGAGGTACATCTTGCTAAATAAACACTTTTGGGGAGTTAGGACTTAAGCCAGGGTAACCTTGTTATAATTCAATGAAGGCAAAACCAAATGATCTATCTTCCAGTTTGACTTCATCTTAAATTTGGTACCAGAGAACAGATCAGTGCTTCATTCATGCTTACACTTTGGCAAAGACAGGATGAGAAAGCCACATGGCCACTTACATTTACACCCAGTCTATTGCAGGCCTCAGAATGAATATAGAAAAGTCCTCTAAACGAATGTTTTTAATGACATGATGCATCCTCAACTGCACCAAGCAATAAGGAACATAAGCTCACAGACCTTAACCTGCACTATCCATGTTCCCCAATTCATTAATTCAAGGCTACAGCTGGAACAGTATTTGAAAAGAGTCAACACATTTAATAAGAAAGAATGCCTGAGAAGCCTGTCCGTAGTGCAGCAGCAATGGGAGCCTGACTGCCAGCAGCTGTGGTCAGCCACCAGGTCATTAGCAGCACCGGTGGAGACCATCACTCGGCTCCAAGAGCCCCGAGCCCTGAGTTCCTTTGCCGTGGAGAAGAGAGAACAAACATTCCAATCACGAGAAAATGCTGTCCGTTACCTCGCCCACCTCCCACGACCACGCTTCCAGACCCTTGCCCCGGCCTGTGAACGCGCTGGCGACTGCACTGGCCGCACGGAGCCACAGGACAGCCCGCGGGCAGGGACCCCGCTGGACCTCTCACGGGAAAGGGAGCCCAGATAAACTTATCTCACGCTGTTCAGAAGCATCCTGAAACCCTCCAGCACATCCCTGGGGGTGTATTGGCTGTGCCTACTCCGAAGAACCCCCAACATCTGAACTCTAGTGATAGGCAGGTAAAGATTGAAATCTGGCACATTAAGACTAGCTCCCATATTTAGGGTATTGAACATCAATGACACCACACTGAGTCCACCTGGAAATCAAGTAAATGGATAAACAGGGTCAGAAAGAAAAAGGACTCTCTACTGTTGGGTTTTGTTTAGGTTCAGCATTTTTGCAGTTTTATAGGTTTTGCAGTCACATAGCCAGATCAATGCTGAAAACACAGAAAAAAAATTCCTCTAAGTTCTTATTTTTTGGACTATTTTTTTTCCTCCCACCACATGAGCAATTCAATAAAGTGAACTTATTTTTGGCAAAGAGAACTTTTCACCAAGAATTGCTTAAATGCTTTTCTTGAGCTGTTTCCTTTTGTCTTTTCTAAATTCAGTGATTGGTTTTACAACCATCAAACTTCTGCAGCTTTAACTCTAAGGTTACATATTTCTCCCCTCTTTAACAAACTCCACTTAGTTATTTATCAATAACTAAGTTGATCCCTGCATTTTATTTCCTGCAGGAGCTGCCTCCACAGGGCAGTGGTTAGAGGCAGGAGGTTGACATGGTGAGAGGATGATGGAAAAGGAACAGCAGATACAGATTAGGCACAGAGTGAATTAAATAGTGGGACACAGGCAAGACTGACAGAAGGAAATGTTAATGGACACAAGCCAACCAACACCTTCCTTAATTTTTCTCTACCACCAATTAAGTTTGCCCTCTTCTTCCCAGAAGCCTTCAGCTTTCCATTGTGCTGTCCTTAAACTGACCTTTGGGTCACTGACCCTTCTCAGGGGTCTGCAGCTCCCACGATGATGACAGGCCGGAGGGGGAAGCGCAGTCGGGGGTGTTGGCACCACATGAGAGCAGCAGGGCACACACGAGGTGCAGTGCACTGACTTGGGATGCCAGATACTCTGCACAGCACTGCGACTGCCCCAGCAGCTGAGAGCAGGCTCACTCCTCCCCGGGCTGGTACACAAGGCTCCAGATCATGAGACAAAACAGGTGATGAAAATGAATGGGAAGGGGAGGAGGATGAGTCTAGAAAAGGTCATGAGAGTATCAGATAAGCTGTTATGAGACACGAAAGTTACTGTGCTCAGGAGCTACTTGTAACTTTTTATCTGTCCCTCAAGAGAATTCCTGTGGTGGGCTCAGCAGGTCTCATCCTCATATTTTATGCATTTTGAAAAACAGAGCGGGATGCTCCAAATATCCTCCCAGGAAAGGTCGATTTTGGTTTGGAAAAAAAAAAGTGCTTGCAAGATTTCCATCTTAGCAAAGCTTTGATTCTTACATGAACACAAATTCCAAGTTTTCTCTTGTCACAAAGAGTGGAAGTTTGATGCTTGCTGGGAAAAAAGCCCTAGTAAAAAAACCCCCCCCCCCCTTAAAAACAAAAGAAGACCAAAACAAGCACCCCCCCGAAAAAAAGGGAAAAAAAAAACCTCCACCAAAAAAACCCCCAAAACACCACCCCCACAAAAAAAAAACCAAACCAAAACCCCTAAGCAAAAAAAAAAGAGAGAATTATTATTATTTGTGGCAGGAATGCCTTCCTGGTTTAACGACCCCCTGCCCTCCTCCCCCCAGCCCAGCCCAGCCCAGCCCAGCGCTGGAGGCAGGCTCAGTGCTCCTATTTGAACTCAGCCAAAGGAAGCCACTTCCTCATTAAGACATACCCAAATATGGCAATAACATGGAGAGCCAAAAGTAGTAACAGATTTATTATTACCACTATGTGGAAATAATTTTTTTTGCTGTTACTCAATCCAGCTAATTATCCATGCAAAGTAAAGTTATTCCTGGCAGCCACAGAGGCAGAGCTGACTTGGTAATGGCTGGGGATGGAATGGTTGTTATGCAGGAGGAGAAACTAAATAGTTCAGTAAATTAGTCCAAATAGATCCACACTGGGATTGGCCTTTAGAGATTCAAAATACTGAATTCAATGCTTTTAGGCTTATCATACTTTTTATTTAATAGAGAAGTGTCTGATCTGGGACTGCATCATATCCCAAAGACACTACAAAGAGGTAATTTTTCAGCATGCCCTGAGGGTAACAGGAAGAATTAGAGAAATCTTCAAACCATCCAGCTCCCACAAGCATCCTGCATCCTGGACTTTCACTAGAGCAACAATGCACAGCCAGCAAGGAACGTTGATGGTTCTCGAATATTTGGAAGGGTGTTACAAAGCACACCACCAAGTGCTTCAGTGGTGTCTGATGTCGTTGAGGGGAGTAAACAGCTGAGTGCAGCACCATCTCTGTCACCAGCCTCAGCACAGCTCAGCCTGAAGCACCCTGTACCCTGGCTCCCAAGGCATTCTGGAGGCACTCTGCCTGCACTTGGAACTTATTTGGCCTAAGAAGTATCCCCACAGTGAAGTTTTACCTCATGGGAAAAAAAACAGGCAATAAAAAACCAACACCAAACACAAAATGCCACATTCTCTTTGACAATGGGAAAGAGGACAAAAAAAAAAAAAAGCCATAGAGTGGAAAAACCCCAAAACCTACAGAAAACAAGAGCTGAAAGTGAAGGAAACCACAGAATTTATTAAAAAAATTTATTTGAACTGTCCACAGGCACAGGGATTGTATAAACACTAAACAACAGGAACATAAATGAACACTATGGGAAAAGAAACTGCTGACATTTTTACTGCAGGAAGGACAGACCACCAAGAACAGCCTGACTCAAACACCCAACGTTGGTTCCCACACCAGAGCTGTTTGTGTTGGCTCCAGCACCCAGTTCCAAGCAGAACAGTAAGAACATGAATTCTGCTGATGTTTGAATAACCCCTGCCAACAAATTGATCCCCCAGCAGCCGGGCTGTAGGAGATGGGTTGAGATAAGTAAGTGTGAGAGAGCAACAAAGTAAAACAAAAAGACACTCAGCATCAGTATTCAGCAGGAGCTCTTTCTGTTTCCCTTCTTAAAAGGGGATTCTTTCTTCCCCCCAGTCCAGGAAAAGCATAACCCAAAAGGGCATTGGTGAGCATATGCAAGGGAGACACGGCTGCCCCAGAAACAGAGATTCCACAGATGGTGGCCCAGAGGGCAGCCTAAATCAAGCAACTCTCTAAAGTAAGGTCTGGGAGGCACTTTCTGAAGAAGAGCTGCATTAATCCCAAGTGGGCAATTCCAGCTGTTGGCTGGACCCCTGCCCAGCAGCCTCCTGGGCCACCCTGCTAGCCCAGAACCTGTCTCACACAGGTGCCTGCACAGGGCATTTGCAACCAAGAGCTCCAAACCAGTGCCATTGTCACTCCTCAAATTGCCCAGGGAGCACACCTGCAGAAAACATTAATGGAATTGGTCACAAAAAATAATATTACCTTTCATCCTAGAAAATACAGCTCCCTTCTCCCAGAAGGAAGTCACTTAGCATGGAAGACAACACTGACTTCTGACCATTCTTTTCAGATACCTTAATTCTCTTCCTCCTCACACAGAGTGCTGGTTTGGTACATGAGCTCATCAGGATGTGCCACAAATGCAAAGAAAACAGAGTGAATAATTAAAAGCACAGTAAATTTATAATTGTTTTAAACTGCCATGCCCCAGTATAGCCTATTTCCTGAAAAGATTTCATCCTTTCACTATTTTCAGCTTTTTAAAGACTCTTAATATTAAATGGAACTCTGTACCTTTAGTTGTCATTTTCCATCTTGCACAAGTAAACCTCTCCCACAGCATCTTTTAAAATTATAAATAAAACACCCAACTATTTTCTTTTTCCCACAGATGAGAACATTAAAACATTGACATTTTAATCTGTTTGATACAAGAATGAGTTGTGTCAGCACGCTGCTTCCAGCTACAACAACAGAAAACCCAAGTTTAATTAAAGACAGTGGAGAAGCTGCATGGTGGTGTCTGAACCATGGATGTACAGCAGATCCTTGCTTGCTCACCATTTTGGGCTCAGGTTCCTCTCTGGGCAACTGCTGGTCAGGCAAAATATGATTGAAAAGGAAGGAGAGAGAGAGGACAAAAACATATTTTCTCAGATAGGAGATGCAAAAGGTGAGACCACATACCTGAGACTTACACACATCACAAATTTTACCCAGAAAACAGTAACAGCATGGCACAAACAGCCCTAACACAAATGTGCAGCAGAGGCCACTCACAGCCACATTGGCCCTGCAGCTTCGATGCTGGGGCTGAAAAGCATGCACCTCCAAGACTCACACCCACATGTGCTTAGCCTGTGCCTGCTCACAGTTCCCAAATAACCCCTTACAGCAGCACTGGGACTCCTCACAAGAAGGACTTCTCACAAGTGATAGCCCTCAGCAGCCCTTGGGCACCACTGCTGCCAAATCAGGAAAGTAACTTTTATTTTTCAATCTTAGAAGTGGTATAAAAATGAATACAGGCTTGTTCTGCACGTGATACCTGCCAGGAGCCATCAGCTAGGTGAGAACTCTTCTTCTAAGCTGAAAATGTGGTGACCTCACAGTCTTCCTTCTCACGAGGAAAGCCCCAAACACTGAGCCAGTCTCTAGGGTTTCATTACATCACCAAACCAGAGGAGGGGTGTCTTATCATTTGTTTAATAATGAACACATCAAAACTGCTACAAATAGGAAGATCAAGGGAGTAAGATAAAGTATTTTCTGCAGTAGAAGTGAAACTTATAATTTCTAAGGAGCTCATGTTGTTAGCATTTCACATCCAATGTTCCTCTCCAAGTACCTGGAAGTCTCTTAGCAATGTGCCTCTTGATTCTCTTTAAATATGTCCATCCACAGCCTTGTCACTCACTGGCTGGAGAAGAACATTTCTGTGTTTGATCTCGCTCTCTCACAACTTCAGTTCCAATGTAAAAGGCTAGTGCAGGCTAGCTGATATCCCTAAGGCAAGAGACAAGGCAAAGGGAATAAAGTGAGCTGTGTAAATAGGAACAAAATGGAAAGTGGATATGCAAAAAATAAATAAATGATAGAAGAAAAAGTATAGTAGCACTGTTACCAACTGCAGATCCCTAGTTTTGGAAGATGCAGCCATGAGTGCCACAGATGCATGGGACAGCACCACCTCTCCCATTTGTACACAAGCACCAACACAGGCACCTGTAGCACTTGATGAACAGGAAGCAAAAAATACCTGTTCATGGGGGACCTTTGAGAGCCTGGAGGTGATTTATACTCCTGCTTTCCTCAGCAGGTGGGCACGTGCCACTGTGTTTCCATGTCCAGGCATGCCTGTACGTGTATCACCTTTCCAGTTTTTCTTGTGCTATATTCTAAACTTGATGCTTGTGAGTGTAAATTAGGAAGGAGTTTCCAAGAGTACTTTCTCCACCTGCTTCTGAAACAAAACCAAAACAAAACCAAAAACAACAACCACCAAAAAAAAAATATCAAGAAGGAAGAAAGTCCCCGAATCCAAGCAGAGCCTTCAGGAGTTCCTTCAGAGGATCTGAAGCAGGATTAAGGTAAGATTAAGGTAAGCAAAGATTAAGGTAAGCAAAAAAGGAATTTGGAAAATACTAGTTTTACTCCTTTCATTTAACTTCTGCACAAATAAAAACAAAAATAAAGTCTTTTAACCACAGTACATAACTGGATGAGCTTGCCCCTGCGAGCATTGGGCTGGCATATGTTGCATACAGCATCAGGGTTCACACATGCCATCCCCTTCAGCTGGCTGCAATAATCTAAGGCACTCTAATAGCTGTTCTCTCCTGCCTTCACTTCCCCTTTAGTGCCTGTAGCAGCTCTGTGGCAGTAGTACCAGGGCCAGTCCCAAGCAGTGTTGTGCTCTGGTCACACATAGCCTGGCCCGGCACCTCACGGAGCAGAAACACGCCAAGGTCCGAGACCTTCCCTGCCACATACCCTAACCTGTGATGCCCAAGTTCCACCCACGAGCACCCCAGCTCTGACATCCCACCTGCAGCAGTGCCTGGGAACCTGTCAGAAATCCAGATTAACTAGAGATGATTTCTCTGTTACTGTCTGTTAATCAAAAAACATCACCCCCAAAGCCTCCAGACACTGGCATAGACTCTGAAGCAATGAGGAAGACTTCACAGAAAGCATTCTCTCCGCATCCCCAAGAATCAATAATCCACTTGTACAGTTCACCTGGATTCTATTTTTAAAACTGTTTTTACAGATTACCAGAGACAACGGTTTTCCTTCCTAACGTATACCTTCGAGAAGAGCTTGCAGAAAGTAGTAAAAAACTACTATGAATATACAGCAAATAGCACAAACTAATCAAATTATGTATTTATTAATTCCTTAGCATTCCAGAAAAGCAGCAGATAATATTTGACAGAGGACATGTACTGCAGCAAGCGCAGTCCTGTGCTAAGAGCAGAGTGTTCTGCTCTCACTGGGATATGCTCTATGCCAAGGGCTGGCACCACAGCCACGCAGCCAGTCAGTACAGCTGAGAAGTGTCAGTGTCCTCCTGGCATGGGAAACTGTTTTACAAGAACCTTCAAGAATCCGACGTCAGGATACTTTACATGACCCAGTAGACACTTCGTTAAAAAACCAAACTCTACAGGACAGAAACAAGTAGGATTGTTGTTCTTGTACGACTGCATTTCAAAGAGATCCCTTTCAAGAGGGTAACAGAAAAAAAGACATTTAATAGCAAGTTTTATGAGAGAAGGATAAAAACCAGGTAGTTCAACAGTTCCTGAAATCCCAGTGGTGGTCAATAAATCGACTTCTGCTTCACATTATATGAAGAGGCTGTACTTAGCAAATCACTGTGTAAGCTGCCTCAATAACAGCAATCCTGCTATCAAGTTTACTTGCAATGAGTCCAACAAATAAATTAATTTCTTAGATGACAAGAAAAGGTTATCTAGAACTGGGAAAACACATGAGACAAAGATTTTCACTAATAAAACAAATATCAGACTCAGAGCTGAATTTGAAGCTATTTTTTCTCTGAAAGATTTGAAATCCCTGTAGCCCAAACACCAGAGCTACAAAGAAAACATCCTGCAACCTGCCCTGCTAAAAACACAAGGAGAGCAGAACAAGCCACAGGTCTTTTCAGTACATGAGTTACTCCCTCAGCTCTGTGCACACTGTTCCTCGAGTGAGGCCCAGAACAAGAAAACATACTGCAACCCAAGTTCCAGACTTAAAAAACAAACCTCACGTTGAGCTACCAGCTGGTTTACTCCCCAAAACTTCAGTACAATATAAGTTCCAGAATTCAGAACATGCCCTTTTTACAAGTGCAAAAGTGTTTCTCATGACTCCAGCAAGCAACAAAACACACCTTCCTGGTCTCATCTTACTGATTTTATTGAGCTGTTTATTCCCAAGACATTCCACACATATCAATCACCCATCTTATTTTCCAGGTATCAAATTTTTTCATAAATGTTTCCACAAAAGGGCACCACTTTCCTCCGTGCTACCCTTTATTCCTCTCACTGTAATACACACTCTTCTGTTATTGCTCTCATTTCATAATCCTCATACTTGCCTATGCATATCAAGTGAGCAAACTGACCTTATTTATCCACATGCCCACAGGAAGTCAGCCAAGAACATGAGACAACACAGAGGTTTGATTTTGAAAGTCATTATATAAAAAAGTGGACTCCCTGTCTCTGCTGCCCAAAGATCTGCTCCCACCAGTTCTTAAAGCAACTCAACCCATCCAACATCCAGGAACTCTGATCACATCACACAGCTGGCATCTGTGCTGGATGCCTTGGTGACATGACAGTACTGCACTAGCAGAATCCATTTCTACAGATTTGGGGTTAGTTGTAAAAGTTTGTTGAATTACTCTATTTCACAGCTGCAAAGATTAACATCGAATTTTAATCAGTTCCAAGCCAAAGCCATGTAATTCACCTGAAATAATAACAGAGATTTAGCCTGTCAGTTTCTGTCCCACATCCATTTAACCCCAGCTGCCCAAACCAGCGACGAGTCACAATCACCTCTGGTGCTGTTGTTGTGGCTGGTTAAGCAGGGGACCTCCAGGAACCTCTAGGAAGGATTCCTGCAAGTCCCACAGGAAGACAGATGACTCTGCTAGGACAGCTCTGTCTTGAGTGAGTGGCTTGAAGTAGGTCAAATGGGAAGAGTTAATATCTAGGTTTCAATTTCCATGGTGATTAGAAGGAAGAGCTTGTCTGAGGAGCTGTTTGGACCATTAATGCTAATTTTTGGTATTCTTTGGAAAACAGGCTATTTGAGAGGACAGAGAGAAACAATAACAGGGGGGTGTGGTTTTGTTGGGGTGGTGGTGTGGGGTTTTTCATATTTGGTGACATGAGTAGCTACAATCATGTCTATGTGACACTGATGGCAAAGCAATAGAATGGCCAATACAAGACTCTGAGTAGAAAAAAATGGAGAGGGTAATATAGCATTAGTGACATGAATTTTCAGAAAATATATTCTTGCACTAGTGTGGTTTTTAATTAAATGCTTATTGCTAATTAATAGCACAGATATAGCAGCTTTTGTATGGCAGTTGACTTGATGCAAAATGACATTTGATTAAGAAAATCAAAATCAACATGACACATCAAGTGGACTAGAGACTGATAGGCCTCAGAATGTAATTGCAGATAAGGCCAAATACTAAATAAATGTTTCCAGCTTATAGCAATTAAATATCAACACAAAAGAGAACAGTTTCTTTTATCCCACCCTCAAGAGCTTGACCCTATGTTATGCAGCAGTTTTGTCTATGCTCTGAAAAAAAAGCACAAGCTGATTACTGAACAAATTTACAGATTAGAGCGATGAAAACAAGGATCAGTGGTAGAAAGCAATTTAGTTTGCCAGACAAAGAAGACTGGAGCAAAGATCCCCATTTTTAATATAGCTAAATGTAAGAAAACATGCCTAAGCCCCACATCCAGGCTGGCAGCCTCTCCTGAAAGCAGGTACTCTGAAAGGTCACTGTAGAAAAACATTTGTAGGGAGCTTCGAGGGAGATATTGTGGGTAAATAGGACCATGGAGAGAATTTTGCTTTCATATTTCCTCTAAAGCTAAAACTACACAAGTGAGGCTTCAGAAAACAGTTGATAGCAGCTGGTGACAGAAACTCACACAATTAAAAATAAAAAACAAACCAACCACTCCCCTAGAAAGCCGCCACAAGTTTGATTGAAACAGAAGTAAGGAAGTATTTGGGCATCTCATGCCTTCCCTGCAGGTCAAAATGGACAAAACTCAGGTGTCTGAGAGACAGTTAGGAAGCAAGTGAGACAGGTGCCAATTCTACTCACAGTTCTCTGAGCAACATCCTCATATGCCACATACAAGCATTCAAGCTCTCCTGCTTCTTCCTTTCATACCTTGTCATTGCAGAATATGCAGTGCATTAATATTTATGAAGTTAAAGGGAGCTACTCACACGTGGTGAAACTAAACATCTTGCTTTTTTCAGCAATTAAATCCCACTGCTGCATGTCACAGCTTTTCTCACCTGAGGTATAGAAGTGCCAGGTAATGCTGTGACCTCACTCACCTGTAGCAAGCATTCTGCAGTCCCCTCAGCAGGTGACAATCCCATGACAGGGCATGGCCCATACCAACTGCACCCAGAACATCTGCTGCTTTGGTCTGGTCATGAATACATAGAAAGAAGAGGAAGAAAAAGCCTAGAGAACAATTTATCCTGGGTCTTTTTCCGTCAAAACTCATCTCACCATTCTTGGCTCTTTCAGTTTATACTTCCACCTTTCTATAAAGTTGGATTTAGAACACCACACGCAGCTAAACAACTGAAAGCCTGAAACACAAAAGCTCAAGAAACATACACACAAAGTGCACGAGGACATGTAAGAGTGTGACAGTGCTGAGGAGTTACAGCCCTGCCTCCCAGTTCCCAGCCTGGGGTTCTCAGGTTCCCACCTGACAGCACCTGTCATCCCTGTTGAACAGTGCACCCCTGATTCTGGCCACGATCAAGTCAGGTACAACACTCCTTCAGCAGCTGTGATTAATCAAGAGCTCTGACACAAGATCTTTTAACCACACTAAGGGGAGATTGCTGCCACAAGAAGTATTACACCACAGGACCACCTCAGACACCTCCAAGCCAAGTTTCTCCCAGCAGAGCCCACCTGCCCATGAGCCAGGACCAAGCTGCAGCAGAGAGATTTGTGGTTTCCCTACCTGCCACCTGCCTCCTTCCAACATCAATGCACAGCTTCAAAGTCCAAAGGGACACTCAAAAGAAAGCTGGAGGGACAGAGGGGAATCAATGTCAAAACAAACAAATAGCTTTCAAGTGATTTGGGACTCTAAAAATGAGGGGTTGTATTTTTAGCCTGCATACAAGCAGCTCTAGGTGCTTTTCCTTTGTCCCCATGACAGTAGGTAAGTGAACACACCTGCCTCACCTCGCACCCTGCTGATGGTAAACACGAGGTCTTGCATTCAGGTTACAATGTGGAGTTACTTCAGAGCAGCCCTGTGCCAAAATAGCACATTTCTGAGGGATGCAAAGGTATTCAATAAAAAGCTTTTAAAGGCATATTTTTAAACTTGCAGCAGGAAAGCTTTTCTGTGTCAAGACAGTAATTCTTTTAACAGCATTGATCAAAATGTCATTCTTTTATGAGTGTACAATACCTTTTAATGGCATACAACAAACCATTAGGGTTCTACACCTCCGTGCAGCACAGAGCTTACTGGAAAATCAGCGACACTGGCCAAGAGATAGCCACTGGGTTTTATGCCTCTCATAAGGCAGAGTTTCTTCCATTCTCTGCTGCACCCAAATACTCACAAGTGACGTGACCTCAAAAAATTAAATCAAACTTCTCACCACTTTCACCAGGCTTTTTTCCCATATATTTTCCCCCAAAAATGCCTCTTAAAAACACAACAAATATTCTGGCTTTCCAAAGTGGGATTTTATCACCAGGGTCTATTCTGGCTCTTTCTTTTCCTCACCAGTGATCACACTTACCCGAAGACAGCACTGACTGAGTGATGCCATGATGATTTTTGCTTTTTCAAATACTCCTCTCATATTCCCCTTCATATACACTTTTATGCAGCTTTTATGTATCCCAAGTGCTTTTAGCCCACATACTTGTAATTCCCTAAGTTTGATAACTAGCTTAGACCCAAAGTTCCATCAAGCCAAGAGACTGAACACCTTGGAAACCTCGTAGTTAGGGTGTCAGAGAGTCCCAGAGCCAAGGTCCTCTCCAGAACACATCCTGTAAACTAAGATAGACCCATGTGGGGGGAATTCCTTAGGAGGGGGCTTCTCCTGAGCCTCCCACTGGGAAACCTGTGATAGATGTGCTAATATGCAAGATCTGTAATTGTATACACAATCCACTGTGAGGGAGCTTTTTCCGTGCATCGGTCCGGGCGGGCATTCTCCAACGTGCATTTTCCTGCCTGGATCTAAGGATCCTTAATAAACCAAGGTAAAATCCCTTTTCCCCCTCTAACCGTGTTTGGCTTTTAATTCCAAGCCCAGGTAAAGGCACCAGAGGAGTTGGAGGGGGTTGAATTGAACAAAATGGGTTTGATTTTCAGAAATGGGATGAAGCGCCCCTTCCCCTTTCCTAACACTGAAGTCTGGGGCAGAATCCATCTACAAATCATCTAGTTCTTTTTAAGTGCTCCAACCCTTCAAAGGGTGAGAGCACTGGTGATTGCATTTGCTCTGCTTGAATGGAAGACCAGCACAGGCTTTCTGTATGCACTCAGCACTTTACAGCCTGATTTTAGTTACAAATATCAACAGGAAAGGGAAGGATTTCCATCAAACCACCTTCAAGGCTTTTCCTGTCAAGGACAGAATATTTATGGGATTTAATCATCACTGTTAACTGAGCAATGGCAGCAGCAGAAGAGCTGTATTTCACTCTCTGAAATACTTCTGGATAATAACAAGATCTCAGCTGCTTCTGGAAGTGTAAAGCCATCAGTATAAACAAAAGAAAAAACAATTCCCAATAAAACACAAAGTAAAACTATAAATCAAAGACAGGAAAACTGACTAGAAAAAGGAGACAGAAAAAATTGAGGTTCTAAAATTAAAATCTGGAGTGAAATTAACTTCAGTTAAGAGAAGTTTGAGAGGCTGCTTGTCTCTTACATGCTCAGAAGCAGCTTTGTGCCTCTGACTTCCAGTTATGAGATGTTGCTGTAAGTTTTCTCAGGCCCATCTAAAATTTAAAAGTCAAAGTTAATTTTTTTTCTTTAAGACAATTTTTATAAGCATATACAAATTCAGCTCAAACAGGACAATTTATGCTCCAGAAAATGTCATTGTCTCAGTCAGAACACCACAAAGCCAATGATGCTTACATCTTCCCAGCATTCATTATTAAACATATGGTCAGACACAGAGGTCACCCTCCAAAAAGCAGGACTGTGCCACATGATCCAACTAATAACCTAGACCAAATCTGGTCAGAGTCAGAATTTCATATTTATCAGGGAATGATTTCTCACTATCACATACCAGGAGAGTTCAGAGTTGCTCCTTCATGGTTGGTGTAGTCAAGAGAGTGAATAAACATTCAAGCACATGTTTGCGATTTTTTTAAACAAACGGGCGATTTTCTAGGTTATCCAGAGCATATCAACTAAAACCCCTGCATTTTGCAATAGCAACTAATTTCTTGTTGACCTACACTGCATTCTATGTAATAAACATTGTGGCAGCATAGAAAAGCTATTCCTGTCTTCCCCCTGCCCCCCCGTACAGCTTGGTTCAATAAAAGCAACTCTCTATTTCTTTATCTCATCAGTGATGTGGAAATAAACTAAGGTCTTAAATTAAGGAGGTCAAACAGGACCAACATAAGCAGGAACCCGACTTACTGAGCACTTCAGCACCTACCAGCTCAGTGTTTCACGTTAAATCTCCACCCCTGAAGGCTTTTAATAACAGGTTTAGTGTAGCTTGTCAGAAACTACAGAGATACATTTCATCCCACTTTTCAGCAAGGAATCAGACCAGATGATGTTTCCTAAAGACTTTGCAGCACAACCTGCCTGGAGAAAGTTTTGCACCCAGGTGTTACAAGGAGTGACCGCAGTGACCATACCCAGCGTGGCTCTGCCGCTCAGCCCGCCCCTCTTCCCTTCACAGTTCAGGGAACTGCCTGCCTAGACAGGATCCTCCCAAGCACTAACCTGCTCCGTAGTTTTGCAGGTGCCGGGTTTTTCCAGGACCCTGCAACGCAGAGTCTCGCCCATCATCTCTCCCGGAGCGGCATCGGAGGAGCCGGCGGGAGCAGCGCGGCCTGTCCCGGCTGGGAGAGGGCGGCCGGGAAGGGAGCCTTGCCCGCCCCCCTGCCTCTCTGGAGAGGAGGGAGACCGAGTGGGAGCTCCTCCGCCAGCCTGGCCTGGGCTGGGCTGGGCTGGGCTGGGCTGCTCGGGGGCAGC